>OY735203.1:22701405-22743905 GCA_963457665.1 Thysanoteuthis rhombus | reverse complement strand
TTTCCTAACATTATTAGATTATCTTATCATCGACTATATTTCCCATCTATATGCTACAGTTTTATTATTTTACTTTAGTTATACATATGGGAAAAATAGTGCATCATATGATGTAGTTAAAAAAGCTACGAACAGATGGTCTGGAATCCCATGCAATACGAGTTATGGTGAATAACTCTATCAAACTCATAATATTTAGGAAGTATATCAATGGATAGAGTCAATACAAGCTTTGTAGGCGGTTTGTATGAAGAATAAAGAAATCAAAATCAAAAATTTAATAAAAAAAGTAATACTGACACTATTCTTAAGCTATCAGGCAAATGTTGGAAGTAAGACATAAAAATCGAAAGAACAAGCAATAAACAATACATGAAGAAACGTAAGCGGAGAATAAATTAAAATCCTGAAATCTTCGTATGCATATTATGGAAATCAAAATGAAATTTTAACATTGAATCACTTGACAAAATGTCCATAGCATAGAAACATATATATATATATATATATATATATATATATATATATATACATACATATATATATATATATATATATATATATATAGAGAGAGAGAGAGAGAGAGAGAGAGAGAGAGAGAGAGAGAGAGAGAGAGGAGAGAATAAGGGTATGTACGAGTGTTGCGGGCCAATTTAGCTAATAGAGGTATTCAAAGAAACAAAAGATATACAGTATCTATTTTTTAAATTTTAAACCGAACATAATTGGTCCTATCAAAACACAGATGCCATTCAAAATTACATTGTGGTGGCGATTATCAAATTGTATTAGATAACGATAAGTGACCAAATACTTATGCACGTATGCATGTGTGCGTATGTGCTATCATTCTCCGCTTTCATCCTCATTTAAAGTGCTGTAGGGTTAGTTACTTTGTCAGACACACACCCAGTTTGCAAGACATGCCCAATGTTCATCAAGCCTAAAGCATCAGGTAATCGTTAAAACTCAGCAAAGTAGTGACCAAGCTCCATGTATCTCAAATTCTGTGATCTTACGAAAACAAGATTACTCAATATGATTTGACCGTACCCCGCTCAATTTTTACAATGACCCACCAGTGGATCAAACCACAGCATAGCAAACCAAGGCTATCACTTTTCTGTAGTAGGAGAATATGAATAGCAAATATGAGGAAAGGATAACTAACAGCAAGAGGATTATTCAGATAAAATCCTGAAATTGTTTACGGGGTAAAATGAACAGAGAATGAAAGAGAGTGAGAGACTGAAAGGGAAAGAGGGGAGAGAAAAAGGGAGAGACAGAGAGAGAGAGGGGAATTGTTAAATGCCTAGTATAAATATTTCTTTAAGTGTACAAAAATGCAGAGAAAGGAAACATGTTGTCTAAATGAAATAACAGAAGAAATAACGAAAACATCGGGGCAACAATGAAAAAACCGAATTCGAACAGAAAATAAAAAGAAAAGTCGATAAATGAATATAATTTCTGAGGCAGAAATACAAGGAGAGATCCTGAAGTAGTGAGTGAATCACACGAAAAGAGCTAGAAGGAAGAAAATATAGTGGAAGGAGAAATGAGCAGGAAATTGTAACGGAGATCGAAAGCACCCAGGTTGGCCTTCTCCATATTAGATACCGTTAAGTAAAACTGTCAGCAAATCAGTTAACAGATGTTTCTTCAGTTGCCAAGTTGGTTTGGCTGACTGACTAACTGGTTAGCAAGCTATGTATGCATCATGCTTACATACCGCACGAACGAAGCCAGAGGACTGGAAAGCTTACATCCACTCCTTACTTTGAAAAATCTTCCTTTTTCGTTAAAAATCACATTCCTAAATAGGATTTTGGAGGGTGGTTTCTATTTGCAACGTATGTTTCTGCTAAACCGATCCCTAATTAGTAGCAATGCCTGTTTTTGAAAATGCAGACTCTTTCTAGTGATCTTAATCTGATGAGAGGTTAGAGGAGTAATTTTTTGATTGATCACCCCTTTATCAAAAGTTTTCAATTGAGCATCCGAACTCGGCATGCTGCCAAAGGACGTTGGTTGCATGATAGTTTCTTTTGAGTAACTATTGCAGAATTTTTTTCTCTCTATTTCAATCTGATAGAGAATGAGTAATCATGAATGAGAGAAAAATTCATCGATTTAGCTACAACATCAAATTTAGAAGAGAACGAGGCAAGAGAATGTAAAAATAAAAGATGAATGATGAATGATCAAATGAAATAGAGAAGCCAAATTGCAGTGAGAGATAGGCTAATGTTAACCAACAAAAAAAGGATTGGGAAGCGTACACGAATATAGGGGGAGAAAAAGCGAAGAAAGACATAACAAGGAATAGAGGGGGAGAAAAAGCGAAGAAAGACATAACAAGGAATAAAGGGAGGGACATTGAGGCAGAAGAGAACAGAAGACAAAATGATGCCGGAGAGAAAGAAACAGCATAAAACAGAGGTTGGAGAATGAAGGTTAGAGAAACCGAGTGAAAAAAAATAAATAAAAAAGAGGAAGATAATGTGGACAAATACAATAGCGTAAACAGAAAAACTGAAATATATTTAAGAGAAAGAGAAAAACTAAGAAAAATGTAGAGAGATGAACTGAAGTTGGCAATACCCTTAGGCTGGCTACGCCTTCAGCCATTCCTTTTCGGATTCAATGTATCACATTACTTTTCATTTTGCCCACTTTAGATTTGTGAATAAGGCGAAGAAGGTGGCGTCATTCATTTAAATCCCAGCTATTTCAACAACGTCGTGGGATGGATGGATGGATTCATGCCTTTCCTGAGCGCAAAATGACTCCAGTGAACACTCTAGTCTGAGCCTGAGTTTGAACACAGCCCGCTTAGTTCATTCTCTGTGGCATTACTCACTCGGCCATTCCGCATCCCCAGAAGAAGGAGATAAATAATGAAACAAAAAAAAAGGAACGAAAATTCTGAGGAAAGAAAGAAAATATGAACAGGAGTGTTCAAGTCATTATGAAATAATGTAAAATCAAAAAGAAAATAACAAGCAGAGAACGATGGAAGGAAAGAGTGATTAATAAGATAAAATAGTTTAGATAGGAAGAAAGCAAGAGTAAACGAACCGCGGGAATAAATCAGTTGGAACAAACATGGTTGGAAAAAAAAAAAAAGATGGAACGCACATGAGAAACCATTTTCGACAAAAAAAAAGAAAGGAAAAAAAAAAATATATAAAACGAATTGTACAAGAAAGCCAAAACCAGAATAAAACGGGTGAAACGGGTGGTGGCAAAAAGAGTAGAAAAAGCAGAGAGTGAAAATTTCTTATCAGTAGAAGCAGAGAACTGGAACGTTCTGTTGCCGTTACAATGGGTCGGCAAACGAAATGTGCGGAGGTCGATATATGACCGAAATATTGGCGGCAGCTCGCCGTTTGATGTTTGTTTTTAATCTATATGATTGATTACCAACTGCAGTATGTGCACAGTCACGCATGCGCAGACTTGTATAGAGAAAAGCCAAAAGAGGAAAGGAAAACGCACACTCCTGTTAGCGTTTACAGATGTAATACTTAGGCGCATGCGCCTATACATGCGCAGAAGCGTAAATATATGCATTGTTACGCAAGCTAACATGTATAATCATCGACTGCCCCCCTCACAAAACGGATAATACATATGTATACATATATACATGTATGCATTTTCCTCTTCTGTCTTTATGTATGTACGTATATTTATGTATTTGTGTACATACGCGTGAAATCACAAAATACTGCATACATAAAAATTCATATATATAGTGTGTGTATGTGTGTGTTTTTGTTTTCAGAGCATGTATGTACATATATGCATGCCCGTTTAATAAACACGTGTCGGCAATCACATATAGAAAAGAGAGAGTCACGTGTGTACAAACCTGTTTGTGTCTGCACACATAAAAAAACATGTAAGCAAACACACACATGCACACTCACACACATATGTGTGTGTGTGTGTGTGTGCGCGCGCGCACGCGTGTGTGTGTGTGTGTGTGTGTGTGTGTGTACAGAACCAAGTAGGCCTAATAGGTATTTGCAAATACCTCCATACTGATGTTTTGTATACAAACTTTATTTCATACGCCATCATGGGAATTTTTTGTATTTGCAAAACTGCATAAGCGAAAAAATCACTCGTAAAATACATGCTTATATATTTGCTGAAAGACTATAATATATCAAACATAAAGAAATAGATTGGGAAAATCAATATCAATATCTATCTATCTATCTATCTATATATCAATCTCTCTCCGACACTCTCTCTCTCTCTTTCTCTCTCTCTCTCTCTCTCTCTTTATATATATATATATATATATATATATATATATATATATATATATATATATAGTCAGTGTTACCATTATCTTGCTGTACATGAGGGAAAGAAGACCCAACAAACCATTGACGTTACTATGTATGTGGACCACCGAGTAAACACACAAGAGAGTGAAAAACTGGTAACAGCACCTGGCCCAGGAGTCGGAGAAAGTAAGAGTAACGGTGATGAAAGTAAGCGCGTTTGGAACACTGCTAAAGCTATTGAAGTCAAGATTGGATATATATATATATATATATATATATATATATATATATATATATATATATATATATATATGCGTGTGTCTGTGTCTGTGAGTGTGTGTGTGTGTGTCTGTGTGGGACTAGAGTAAATGAAACTATTAGCTTTCGTATATACATGTGTATGAATCACTCGTTGTTAGTTGTGTTATGTGTATGTGTATGTTTGGAGATGGATCTGTTCAAAATGTGAGAACTTAAACATGTGCGTAAATACCACCCTACACATATATACATGTATGTGTGTGTGTGTATGTATGTGAGTAGGCTACAGATCTATGTGTGTGTGCGTGTTTGTGTACGACTCTCCCCTTTGACAAAATTTCGACATCATATCAAATGCAAGTATATGTACGTAAGCAATATGGGGCCATTAACCTGGAAAACAGTGCTGCGCAGGCAGAATATAGACTCAAGCTTAGGGACCTGCACGAGGGAAATTCCGATAAAAATCTAATAACTGATTATTTTGACTAATAGCTTTCCTTCTATGAGATAGGCATTTGCATCTGGCCATGTGGCTGGCTGAGTAAATCAGATCACTACAATCTCTACGGGCGGGACAGATATCTTACCAAGTTAAGTCTGAATTAAATACAGCAAGTTCAAAATTATTCACATGCGTCCCCCAGCCAAGAACCTTGAACTCTATCGAAAAAAGAATGAAAAAATAGAATTAACTTTGATTTGTCATGCCTTAATTAAGCCAAATCTTATGAAAAACGCTGACAAAAAGGAGAAAAAGAACAAGAGAGTAGATTAAGTCGGTAGCAAATTTACTTCAAATAATCCCTGTCAATTATCCTGGTCACTAGCTCCACGTGACAATTAAATCTAGTCCAGTTGCCGTGGCTTGCACAACATTGGCGAAATCAGCCTCGACTTCAGCTTCTGTTCCCTTCTCTAAAATTTAACCTGCCCTGATCATCGACACCACTATTTTGGGCACACTGCCTGATTCGTCACCGCCGTAAACACGATATCAGAGCCCATCAAAGTAAATAATATTAACCCCAGTCTCAATTTTTAACAAGAATCGCCCGTTTTCCAACACTTGCATGGACA
This sequence comes from Thysanoteuthis rhombus, assembly GCA_963457665.1. Taxonomy (NCBI): domain Eukaryota; kingdom Metazoa; phylum Mollusca; class Cephalopoda; order Oegopsida; family Thysanoteuthidae; genus Thysanoteuthis; species Thysanoteuthis major. Next base: position 22,738,260 of record OY735203.1, on the reverse strand, counting down.
ATAGTATACCACGACACCACTTTGATCTGCAAGAATATTGAGGAGGATGAATGGAAAATTCGGAAGTCACTCATCGGAATTTTTGTTTCTCTCCGGCAAAAGCACAGTTAATGTTTCCAAACTTGCCTGACAATTGAATCCTGACCGAAGAAGATATACATTATTTCCAAAATTTACACGTTTTTATCGATTATATGAATCATACTGTTTTTTTAAAAATTCAAAACGGTATTTTTCCTTTCAAAATGATATCAAGCTAGCTGATACCGATTATCTTGCATAAATAACAACAACAACAACAACAATAATAATAATAATAATAATAATAATAATAATAATAATAATAATAATAATAATAATAATAATAATAATATCCTGATAACCATGTTCAGATTCCCATCTTTTCCTATATAATCCTGAATCTTGGCTTCTTTTATCTGATGGGAATTGCACGTGGCCGAACAAGTGAATTACAGCCAGAAATTTGGAACTAAGCTATCCTTACAATGAACTAACTTAAAAGTAGTTAGCTATCCGGAATAGAAATATGGAGATTATGTTCATGCTCAGCCCAAAATAATAATCTGATTTCTATCTATTCATCTGTTTATCTATCAACAATTATGATTTTGTTTATCGATATGTAACTTCCAAGAAGCGGGAAAAGTTATTCGCCGCCAATTGTAGAGATTTACTTACTCTGGAACAGTTTTGATTTTTATTTTAGGTCAAAGGCTTCATTTAGGTATTCAATAAAAACTTGTGGATTATCCAGACTAAGTGAACAAGAAATTTTACCCTGATTGTTAGACGAATGTAGTTAAATCTAGCGTTGGAAATTGAAGAGGTGTAAGAAGTCTGAAAGAAACAAGTTCTTCTGAGTGATTTCTGGATTTTTGCACTGCTTGGAAGTGTGTAATTGCAAGCACCTGCAGTTGAATATTCAAATCAGGGATCTTTTCATTATAGTTACTAATCACTATCTGTCTGAGGCTTCCCTTATTCCCCTAATACAGCCATCAGACAGTGACAGCCGTAATAAAATGAAACAGTCACCAGTTTTCAAAAGGCCAAAATAACTACTTCAGCTGCTGATCCCCAATTTTTTCATTCATTGTATATATCTGCTGTATTTGTTACTTTGTTGCCAATGCAACAATCAACTTATAAAAAAATGGGTATACGATCCAACAGAATAATTATTATTTGGGTTGTATTTTATCGAAACGATCTATGAAATGATTTCCGTTGTTACAAGGTGACTGCAGCTGATAGGGTATCTGCTTCATCAAAGTGTTTTTCTTAATATTATGCTAAATAGTTGCCAGTAATGCTGAGGTGTAAATAACTGCTTTGATTATGAATTCTAATTTTGTTCATTCACACTCTATATCTTCTTTATTTGTTCCTTTTTGACACCAAGTACATGTATATACCGACTGAAATATACTTGGATGGAAGTGGTTTAGTCTTTAATAGTTTTGTTTTTAGACACCATGATTAGATTTTGAGCATACCTATGCAATTTTTTCAAGACTTGTAAAGATTCCGCCTATGCACAACAGTACAGCTGCGATGTCATCATCTCAATGAAGACACCTGCCAGCTTTTCTTGAGCCATGCCCAACGGTGCGCAAGCTGAACAAGCAAATATTCTGAGTTACTCTAATTTTCGTTATAGATGCACAGCTGTTCAGAATTTTGTAAATGTAAAAACTAGGTGGAATTAGGATTGTTTCAGATGTATTCTTCCATACTGCATTATATGTATAATCGAGTTTCAACAGAAAAAAGCAAGGAAAGTACTTAACTACGGGAGAGATAGGAGTTGCATTTTCCGCTTGTAGCGCTTTGGTCACTGACTATAGAATTGGACAGCAGGGTCAAACTCAATATTTTGCGGTAGAGTCGGATCGATGGATCGAGACGTAAGGTAAGAGATTTGTCAATCTCCTTCAAGAAGAAAGACATAAAAGTTTGCCGTCACGAGTCGAGTGCATGTGCCGCTGGGAAGCCATGTCAAACTAACCCGTCCTCCGAACTTCATAGTGACCTGCATGGTTTCAAAAAAAAAAAAAAAAAAATGGCCTGTCACCCTGAATTAGGAAAGAAAATGAAAAATACATGCTGATAAGATAAAAACGGTTATTCAATCTATTGTTCGAAGACGGATAAACAGATGAATGGAGAATGGACTTCGAAATAAATTCAGTTATCCCAGACGCTTTGTGAAAAAATGGCAATGCCAGTTGTATTGCTGATATGATTTTAGCCCCAAACTACATACAGGGGAAGGTTTATTAAAAGCTCTAAAATGCAATCCAGCATGTCATCAATGAGAGTAGAAAAACTTGCCTATGTGTTTGCTCTTTATAATTTATCCATCAACGTAGAAAATTAACCAACGAGCAGACAGAGACTGGTTTTCGTCTTTCATGAAGCGATTTTGTTGAGAACTCCTGAGGCTACGAGTCTGACAAGAGTTACAAACTTCAAAATATCGATGTAACGGTATTTTTCACATATTTGGAGAGAATTAACTTTAAACAAAAATTTGCACCGCGTGAAATTAGATTTGATGATGATACCGCTCGCCTTTCAAAGAGCAGGTCGTCAAAAGATGGTAGTTTCGAAGAAAAACAATCAAATTGCAAACGTGATTTCGGCTGGAAAAAAGAAACCTAGTGGCCATGCTCTTGGCTGTAAACGCCACGGGTGATTTGATCTTAGTCTCCCCTCACGTGCACTTTAATAAATTCCAGCTAAATGACGCTCTACCGGGATCTGCAGGCGCAGTTTACAAAATAGGTTGAATGACGGAAGAAAAGCTCTTGGCAATCATGGAGTGCTTCGTTCGTTGCACGATATGCCCAAAGGAACGTCGTGTGCTTCTCCTCTTCCTCCACGATAAATCAACACCCATCTTTCTATGAGAACCATAAGGACAATGGTATGATTAAGTGGAATCTGCTTCCCCAAGGTAATTACAAAGTTCAGCCTTCGGATGTCTCAGTGTATAGATCGTTTATAACTTTTTTTTACACCCAATGCATTCATAATCAAATAAGTTAATCAACACATCATTATTCGCGATGATGTTGATATTATTGAAAAAGCTCATTTTTGGCCACAATCCGAGAAAACATAGTATCTTGATTCAGTGCAATGGGAATTTATCTCAATGTTCTTTTACAGAGATGGACTTCACATGTCCTTATGTCACTTACCTTTCAATTCTGGCATAACAGGGATCAGCAATTACCTTCACTTCACGCAAAGTACTCTAATCAAGGAGTAATAAAGCTCAACTGCATCAGACTTCTTGTCCCTACTGGACCACGTACATATTGCAACGACGTGTAGTTCTTCAGGCCCCCATGGTAAGTCTACAACCATCATCTTGCCCGGAGATAATCTGCCCCTTCCCTGAAGGAGTGCCCCCAGAAGCAAAGGGCATCAGAAGAAGGGATACCGAGTTGGTCAAAAAGTGACAAAAGAATGCAGAAGAGAAGAACAAACAGTCAAAGAGCAGTCTTTAAATAAAAGACAATCTTTGATAAGGAAACTTCATCTGACGAGGATATTTGTAATGCTCGGCGATGATTTTTGGGATTTTAGTATTTAAGGGATGCCGTCAACGATGACATTATTTTCCCTGAGGATATATATGATATAAACAAGATTTTCTTATGTTGGGCTTCTCAAAAAGAGAACAATGTGCCTCTACATAAATCGGATCATTCGCATAAAACTCAGATACAAATTGCTATTTTTCATAATGTGATATTCAAAAATGGGGGAAATCCAAGTCAGCTGCAAACCAGTTGAAATATGGCTTTATTGCTTCCATGTCAAGTATTTCACTGCAGTAAGGGCGATCACTCAAAAACATTAACAAAATTAGCTTATACCTATGATTGACTTTATACATCCATCTTGTTGATACTCACTCATATATGTATATATATATATATATATATATATATATATATATATATATATATATATATATATGTGTCTCTGTGTGTGTGTGTGTGTGTGTGTGTTTGTGTGTGTGTGTGTGCTTGCAAGTGTGTGTATACATATAGTCTAAAATGTTCTGCAATTATAAGTACTAAAGATCTTATGGCAAATGCTTTAATTTTATGAATTCATTTGTTGGTTCACTCAACTAAATGTGTTATGTGTTAGCCATCCAGCGTCTTCTACCAAAATACTATGGCTATTAAAAAATACCTTGTGCAGATACCAACATTTTATATAGAAATATTTCTTACAGTACAACGAATGAAATTAACTATGCACCAATTTTAGTAATTAAAAAACTGAAACGTTGTTCATCCATGTCTCCCCTGGAGTAGAGGTCAACTGCATTCAAACTATGACATTCATATGATTTGGTTGTTATTTCACTTAGAGAGTTATTACAATGCATAACAGAATCATATACATGCATTTCTAATTTCCAAAAAATCAGGTATTTACTCCAGAATTGGTTTTCTATATTATCTTTCGCCGAATAACCAACGTGGGAAATCTCAAGTTTCAGAATTTGTATCAACTCTTGATCCTTATAGTGACTGATTCATAATTTTCTCAGATTTTTAATTTATTGATAGATTGTAATTTATTCATAAGTTGATTTTTTAAAAAAATCTATTCATTCATATACATCATATATGTTTATCCTTACTATTTAAATAGTAATTGTGTTACGCGATTTCGGTGGAATTAACACTTTGGGGTCTTGTTTAAACGGGTTTATTGATAACTTCTAGATGTTTATATATTTTTTCTTTACACTGAGATGATTTCAAGTTGAAAATGCCAGTGATATCATAAATAAATTTATTCTGAACATATAAATTCCATTTTCTTTTTATATTGTTTAAAATTTTGAAGCCACGGTTGTTTGATTATTGACTGTGATGACAAGTCTTTGTTCTTTTAAAATTGAGGTAAAATATTTTTTAAGAGTTGATCTATATATTTTTCAGAACAAATGCTACTTCATGGATAATATAATTGGCATCTGGTTTGAGTAGCACACATGATGTCGATTGTATAAATGCATAAAAGGAACAAGTGGATAAATGCATGAACAGGTGAGAGAGTTCTTACGATACAATTGTTAGTTCTAATATATATATATGTATATATATATATATATATATATATACATATATATATATATATACACACACACACACACACACACACACACACACACACATATATATATATATATATATATATATATATATATATATATATATATATATATACATATGAGGGAGATGGTCTTTGATCCAGGGTGGTGATGTGGCTGTTACATTGTAAATAACTGACGACCCAATCATTTTACACATAATACCATAATAACAACGTATATGTGACACAGGGAAAGCACCGAAAAAAATTGCGTGAATTGCATTGACAAACAGTGGAGAATTAATGACCGAAGTGACACAAAAAACTTAAAAGGTATTCTGATCTTTAATATTCTTATATGTATCAATGGGTAATGGACTGAGAAATTTGAGTTCAAACTCACACTTTTTAGGTACCTTTGACTTACTGGGTTAATTGTCCTTTCTTGGAATATGTGTTGGTACGCAGAGGTTTGTGTATTTTAAAAATTGTCAAAAAATAATAGGACTAACCATCGTAGAATATTATATATAAATTCTTTATTTTTATATATATATATATATATATATATATATATATATATATATATATATATATATATTGTATTGAAACTTTCAAGTACAGCTGTACACTTTTCAATACCCAATCCAGTACCATTAGGCAGTATTGAAACCTTCTCTATGGATGCTGAGGCCAATATCCATCCTCTGTGCTACGGAATTGGGTGGTCAGTACGGCTGAATTCAAGCAATATATTTATTAAAAGTTGAATTCCCTGTCAAATAGAGTGTTCTATTCCTATGGAAGAGCATTGCATATATAATTAAATGAAATACATACACACACATATATATATATATATATATATATATATATATATATATATATATATATATATATATATATATATATATATGGTATGAATTGACATCATGTTAAGATAATCATAAAAACACAAAGATAGATAGACGGATAGATATCGGGACAAAGGTGAATGAATTGTGACGAATAATCATATATCTCACACATATTTTCCATGGAAATAGAAACAAAGATCAATAAAAAGTGGGTTATTGACTGATGAACTGATACGTAAGTACACATAAAGTCAGAAGAAGCGAGAAAAGAGGGTAGGAAGAGGTTGCCCGAGAGGCACGATAGACGGAGGTAAATATAGAAGAAAAATCATAGTAATAAGAGAAGAAATATGGATTTGGAAAAAAGGAGTGGAAAAAGAGGGTGGAATAAATGAATGAATGGCTGGAAGAATGGAAGGGAAAAGGATCAAAGGGGAGTGGGAGTGAATGAGAGGAAGAAGGGAGGCAGGTAAGCACGAGGGTAGGAGGGTTTAGAGAAAGTGGGAAGAACGGAAAAAAACGAATGAAAAGAGAGAGAGATGGGAAGGAAATAAGAACATAGGGCGGAAGGATAAAGGGAGGATATAGAGAAGGAAGGATAGGGGAAGGAGAAAAAAGAGGGAGAGGGGAATAAACAGATGGAATTAGATTGTTGATTGGCTCATTGATAGATTGCTATATGCAGACATGTTCCTGCCTGACTGAATTAACAGACATAAACCTAATGCCTGATATAGTCAACTTGTTTTCAGCCTTGGAATGCACTAGGCCACATATACACATACTTCATTGCACCAATTACAGACACAAACACTAGTAAGTATATTGGACATTTTTTTTGTTTTTGTTTTTTTTTTACACTGGATGACTTTGGCATAGAAAGAGTAATGCCACCTAATCTACTTTTTTTCCCTTCTCTTCTAACTTGTCCATTCTCTAATCCACCCATTTTTTAGTGGTTGGATATTGGTTTCCCTACTTGAGCTACGGAAAGAAGGATAGGAAGCATAACAGTGTATATGAAATCTGACACAATGTTTAAATGTCTGTTTGTCCGTCTGTCATTAATACGATTTAGCTATCTTCATATCTTAACAGAAAGACAAGGTGATACTTCTCCTAGATAAATATGAACGGACAGATTGATACATACATACAGGTCTATTTCGTTAGCTACAATGGAAACATCATTCTTGCTTAGTAAAGGCCGTATATTTCCAATTGCTGGTGATCTTAGTGAACCATTGAAATCTATTGGTTGCCGTGTTTATGATAATACAAATATTATAGAGCGTCAAAAAACACCTTTATTACTAGATATCCACTCAAAATTGTCCAAATTGATTTTTCAGTTTTTGGTCTTATTGGTTCGTTGGTGGATTTTCATTTATGCATGTACAAGACGCACAGGCTACCCTAAATCAAGTTAGATGACTGTGAATTTAAATATTTACTCTTTACTAAGTCTAAAAGAATACTGAAAATAATTCCTTAATATATTCTGAGTGGGATGTTGGATTTGCGATGAGAGTTTAAGCTAAATTGATCACCTAGTTCGCATCCATCGGCATTCACTTTTTTTTTACATTGAAACTTCTGTAGAGATCACTACCGACCAAATGAAAGAGGAGTGACTCACTTATTTATCCTCCTTGTTTTCCAAATTTTTATTGGATCTCCCCCAGCACGATGTGTCACCGATAAGGTGTTGCTCATATGAGATTCTCTATTGAGTGACTAACCAGACCTGGAGGCCAAAAAAGAAATACAGAAAAAAGAAGTAAGGAATCAAAAGATTTCACATAGTCAATAATGAAATCGGAAGGGCATCAAATTGAAAAGACACTCCTAATTATTGGAATAATGGAAGCCAATTTGTTTAAAAAGAATAAAAAGATAGTGTTTTCTAGAATTACAGCCGAAGAATGAAGGTTTTAGAGCAGAGTTTCAACATCAGTAGAAAATAAAATGAATAAGTAGATAGGCAGCAAGTTATTTGAAGCCTTTTCTTAATTAACGTATAGAACCGGTAAATTTTGATCAAAATGATGACACTCCACCCTAATCTATAAACCAGAGATGAAGGGAATCGATCATCATGAGAGGAGAATACACAGAGGAAAAGACTTTTCAGCTTTGAATCTTTTTCTGACTGCCATCAATCGGTTAGTCAACTACACAAGGTAGCATAATATAAGGATTATCGTTGCACAATCTCCATAGAACAGATAAGGGGACGCATGCTGGAGCAGAAAGTTCGAACGAAAACAGACATGTTATGCAATGGAGTCATGAGAAGGGATACGTGCACTATCATTAGCAAACCAGTATATGGACACTAACTAAATTAAATTTGAATATATATCGGAAACAGAGATGAAAGCACCAGTTAGTAAGCAACCAGTGATAAGAAAACAGCTACTGAGTTCTTAAGCAATTACTAACTAGATAAAACAGTCTCCAAACAGAGATCCACTTAGACACGTACAGATAGTAATTCATTTGAGCTTGCACACCAAAGCCATATGCTCTAAAAATCAACCTGAAAAAACACAACAAATGAAATTTAATTGGACTTTGACATCCTCCTGGATAATCTAATTCAATTTAAGAAAACCAGACTCAGTCATTGTAAATTAGGAAGAGACAATTTGTAATATATTGATGAAATGAAATCGAAAGTTCAATGGTTAAATTTACGAAAAAATTGAAACGTTATAACTACGAACGACTGAAACGCTGGAGAATGCATTGACCTATTGATGACATTTTATATATTTCGAACTTCAGTTGAGGCAACCGGGCAATACTGGTTTCGATGCTTTACAAGTTCAAATTACACAACTATGAATAAGTTAACAATATTTTCAAGTTTTTGAATTAAGAACTGCAGAATAATTATCAATTTTGACTAGCTTTTGCTTTCATCATTGCATATTTATCACAACTTCGATTCGGAGTATAATCTTACGGAAACCTTTAAACAGCACACTACTTTCCTGGTTTCGTCTGCGATTTTACAAATAACTTGTGCGTTTCTTGGTTTGAGCACAGAGGCAGCATCTATCAGAAAGGTTATAATTTTGCTGTGAAGTTTGTTGATGTTGATGTAGTTCTCTTTGGTAATGATTGTATATAGTTTTTTTTCTCTTTTTTTTTTCAATCTTGAATTGCATTGGTTCATTTGGTACGTTAAGTTCTCAAATTTTTCTGCTTCCTTTTTAGTGTTTATTTACAGCTTCCATCTTACTATTCAGTGGTTGCTTCCTATGTTTACTTGGTTTAGGACTTGAATGCCCTTAATAGTCTTGCTTTTGTCCATTAGAGTGTAGTCTATTTCTTTTTTGGTAACATGGTTGGGGCTCTTCCAAGTCCATTTTCTATTGGGTTTCTTTTTGAAGGATCTATTTACTATTTTGAAGTGTTTACAGTTTACAAAAAAACAAAACATGCACTTTTAAACCCAAGACAGTTGGTGAGAATACCGTAAAAGAAATTTTACTTAGGATTCCACTGGATTGGAATCAACCAGTCTCTATATTTAAAAAAGTTGGTGTTTAATGAACCACAATTGTTCAAAAAGTTGATTCTCTTTATATCAGTGCAATCAAATATTACTACTATGATTATATAAGTAGTGTCTATTTTGTATTTCGAGAAATGCAATAGTTCCTCACACTTTTTTGCAACCAGTGTAAATGTTACTACTTCCTGAAGCCAGACTCGGTCAAAAGACAGGCGAGAACAAAAGAATTACACAAATTGTTTGTTCTAGTGTCAGACTGGGACATCCATATTAAGTGATGATATATTAGAATTAGAAGAGAATCAATTATAGCACTTCGTTTACATCACCGAACTTGCCATACACTTAGAATCATACTCAAATCACAATGAATTCATTGTAATAATCGGTGACAGAGATGCAGCAAAGGTAGGTGGGAATCATAATCACTCAAAAGACAAAGAAGTATCTGAGTGCCATTTTTTCTCCAGCTTTACGGTAAAACCATTATTCAATGAATGAAAATTATTCAATTGAAATACTCTCACCAAATGAGTGCAAATAGGACTTTCTTTACATAGCACACACTACGAGAACTACTTTTTCGACACGGCTGTGGGCGTAATGATACAATTTCTTAGTTATTCCTCTTCTCATTTAGACTTTAGATCGTTTTTTTCCCCAATCTATAGGAGTCTGCCATGTTCTGTATTTTCTTCGTCTGTACTATTTAATTCATTTTACACATATGTCCTCTGGGCGAGATTTTTGTACTGGTACATATCTTTCTATTGCTGCTTATTTATTTTTACTTTCAATCACTGGGATATCACAATATTGAATTAATAGACATAGTACTCTCTGCTCCGATTTGGTGGGGGAACGAGCAAAAATACCCGCGATTATAATCGGGTTTGGATACGTCAGAACTTTTTCGACAGCTGGTATAAGATGTCTAGGGACAACCTTTCTGACCATAATGCGTAGTTCCAACCGAAAAGCAATTTGTATTTTCTCCATTTTTTTTGTATGCAATGAATTCTATGAACATGATTTTGGTAGAATATGTCAGCATTGAGTGATTCTAACGATATTAGAGGGATGTCAAACGAGGAAGAACAATAAATTCTTGTCTAATGGAAGTGTTTCCATTTTGACAAAGCGTTCTTTTTCTTATAATTATTTCTTGCACAGACTTAATTGAATGGGCCATTAGGAATTTTTTACTTCATTCAATTTTAACTTTTTCTCGTCATTGCTGCTGAAAGACTTGCTGGGATTACGATTTGCGTAACTCAGTAATCGCCGAATATTTATTGTTGCAATAACTGCAGGAATCACAACAATTGGTCTCACTTTCCTGTCATGAGTGATTCGGTGCAATTCCGCCCCTTTCTTTCTCTCTCTCTCTCTCTCTGTCTTTCTCTCCCACTCACTTGTTCTTTTGTTTGTATTGCTACAAACGTGATATTTTCTGCGTGTTTCCTCCCAAAAACATTATTGATTTTATCACAATATGTATTTCTTCTCTGTCCCTTTTCACCGTGCCGTATGATCTATTCAGTCAATTTCAATTTCAAAATCTTATTCTTCTTTCATATCACTGTTTCGTTCTTTACATTATTATTCCTTTAATGAATGAATTCTGTCCTACTTCATTGCTTCTTTATATGACCAAGGACTCTTTTCTGAGACATTACACTTTTCTTTTTTTTTTTTACTCTACCTTGAACTGTTTATCTATATGTCTCTCGTCTCCCCATTAAACCATTTCCCCTCCACTGTGGTGTTTCCCTAAGTTTTTAGGAATGCTGGTCACCTACCCCATAGTACGTGGGTTTGATCTGCCCTCCAATAACGTTTGTACAAAAATCATAAATTGAAACTTAAAAGTGATTTAAAAGTACAGCTTTTCAGCGGTACTTGCTTTGTTTCACTATAAATCCATATTCATTGGTTACGATAAAATTATTCAGAAAATAGCTGAATGCATCTTCCAATATAATCAGAAAACATATGGACTATTAAGCAGTCAAAAAGTTCATTCAGATTGGATTTTGGCTAGTGTCGTTGAGCGTAGTGTAGAGACTGTTGTCTCTCTCAGGAGGATTAATGGGGTCACCGTGGGAGGCTCTGTACATACTCACCAGGTGCTTCTGTATCCCCTAGCAGTCACCAATATCCAATCATTATATATATTTATATAGTATGGCTATAAAATGCAATTTATAATTAAATTGACACAAAGAAATTGACTTGGAATCGAGCGTAACGACCGACAAAGGCGGTCTTTGTGCGAGTAAATACAAAAAAGGAAAAAAAAGATATAGAACATCAGAGAAACAATGGGGATAGATAAATAAAACAACAGAAAGTTGACAGGAATACGGATTTGATGAAGAATGAACCAAAACCCAAAAACAATAAGTAGAAGCTGATAATGAGGACAAAAAAAAAGACAGGGAAGGAATATTCAAAGAGGAAAGTGAAGAAATGAGAAAACATAACACGAAAACGTATAATGTAGGCGAGAAAAGAAAGAGAGAAAATAAGATAATGGAAATTAGGAATGAGGAAGTGTTGTCAATGGAAGACGTTTAGAGAGACGTAGGCAGTAAAGGTAATCAAATATCAGACATTTACGGCCATTCTTCTCAAGCGCCAGGATATTTTATAAATGACTCATGACCAGTAATTACTTGCGTGAACTAGCAGAAGACGATGATCGTGGCGGGTGAAACCTTCTATTTTCTACCGATTCTATACATAAGGTGCTAAAAATACCTTCTGTCAAACACGAGCTTTATTAATATTTTGCAAGAAAGTGCCAACAAAAAAATATGTCCTATATATATATATATATATATATATATGTATATACTTACATATACACACACAAATCTATGTATATATATATATATATATATACTCATACACACACACACACACATATATATATATATATACATATACACTCACATATATATATATATATATACACTCACATATATATATACATATACACTCACATATATATATACTCACATTTATATACACATATATATACACACATATATATATACACACACTCACATACATATATATGCACGCACACACGCACACATATATATATATACACATACACACTCACATATATGTATATATACACATACACACACACACATATATATATATATACATACACACACACACACACACACATATATATATATATATATATATACACTTGTGTATTAGTGCACACATGCGTAGATACTTTTTCCTATCATGCACCGTGAATACTACTGCTTATACAATATGAGGATGATATAGAAAATATATAAGAAGAGGACATATACAATATACAGGCAAAGGGGAGGTTAATCCATTATTGTCTGTACTATCGTTATTAGAAAAAACGTTTGATGTCACTGCTACCCATGGTCTGCCAGCTCTTTTTCTCCTGATTGTCACGGAGCCAAATAATTCTAAACATGTCCAGATTATCATACCATCCCGCTCTCTGCCGGAGGCAACTTCGGTCATGGTCTTGAGGGATCCATATTGTGATTTCTGATGTCCAGTGCCTGTCAGATGCGATAGCATCATGGCCAGCCCATTGCCATCTGCTGATAGCCTCGAGGATATTTCCGACACTTGTTCTATTTCTAATATATTTATTTCATTTTTCGATACGATTACTGTAGGTCTGAGATGCATTTCCTGCGTAAATTCGATATTCCAGCTCCGTAGGTGGCATCTGGAAGGTGCCCCGGTTGTTGAGTCCACTTTATTAGACGAATGCAAGCTTTTTGTCTCCGAAAACCATCTACTGGAAACGTACCATTTCGGAACGTTTTTTAGCTCAACATTTCCAATTTTGATCATTTGATTACTTTGTTTCCATCTCTGAAGTATCTATTGCACATTCAAACCCCGGCAAAATGTAGCAAGTGTTTGTAGTGCTTATCACACACGATTTCAATTTGATATGTATTTAGCCAAGCTTCGTCTGGCTACAGTAAGTGAGTAGAGAATGTTGAGCGGACAGCCAGTGCGTCGAGAATTTGCAACACTAACAGATCAGTCCAAAGAATGATTGGTAAAGCATGCCATAAAAACTACTTTGCAAACGTCTATTAAATATACTGTGTCCATCGTAATATACACTCCACAAGATTTATAACAATTCTTATCTAAAAAAAAGTATCATAATATAAGGAAGTTTTACAACTTACTTGACGTATGTAGATAAAGTACTATAGCATTAAAACATCTTCTAAGAACAGGCATAATTAGCAAGCAATTTAAAAATGATGGAAATACCATACTAATTTTTTTCGTGATTAGAAATCTGCAAAATGTCATTTTTTGTTCTCTTTTGGCAAAATTCAGAACCCAATGGGTATATTGTGTATTCCGAATACTAAACGAACCATTGCCAAATTTTGATACACGTACTCAATATCTCTGACACATCAAGATGGGTAATTACAATGTTTCAAAAGCAATGAGTATCACTCCTAATGGCAAAGGGTAGGTGCAAGAGTTTGATGGCTTGAAAGGTGTTCCCGCAGAGTTGATTATGTCTTTACTGTAGTCTAAGCAGAGATTGGGAAATAGTTATATTTATAGAGTAAAAAGACAAAAAAAAAAAAAACAACAGCGAAGAAACGCTTTCATTTTTCACGGAAAACGAATAAGATTGCTATATTATATATATCATCATATTTTACACATCATATTTTACAAGTATTTAAATAGACGAGGTATAATGTGCTGATATTCAGTGATTTTAATGGAAATAAGAATATATACCCGATGAGCCACGATCCGTACCCTTTTTGGAACCAAAATCTGCTTACGATCTCAAACGATTTCAAAGGGGCGATTTCTTCTGTTGCCAAGTATGCACATTCGTGGCGCTCATCTTGGCAATGGTCCGTCCGATAAGAAGTAGAAGTGTGTGCAGGTCCGGTGCCAAATGCTAGCTTGGCCCAATTCACAGCCTTGTTTGTTTGCTTCCAACTGGTTTCCAAGTTTTGTAAGCATACATAGATTTTGCAAATATCAGGACACTTGAAGAGAGAATAGGCAGTGTCGAATACAGGAAAGCCATTCGTGCGCTGAAAGCCTGAAAGGGCATGCAGAAAGAGGAAGGAAGATTCAGGTCTGAGGTCTGCGAAAGAGTAGAAATGCGAGAGAAGACAAAGGCCATTAGAGAATAGGAAGGATTTGCAGAGTAACATACGTGTTCAATCGAATAGTGGAGATTTACTGAAGGAACGACTGAAGATTTGATAAAATAGGCAGATGAAGTTGAAAGGAATCGAATTGTTTGAAGGAAATAATGCGAAAAGTTCAGACGAGAGAAAGAGGGGAGAATAATGTCTGATTCATTCATTCATTCATTCTTTTGTAATCACTCGCAACCACGCCAGTTAGAGGAATTGAACGGGGGCAGGAGAACTTTTGGTTTCCGCTTCCGGATGTAATGTAGAGATTAGTCCACCCCACCCCTTTTGGAGGATTAAAGGGAATATCACGACTCTCCACATGCTCCCCAGCTGGTAATAGCACGTGGCATACCCATTTGGACACGAATATAGGTGACTACCAGGTGTGGCGTTGTTTGACTTCGGTCATCTTATGAGATCCGGGAAATCCGATGCGATACTGCTGTAATAATGTTCAATACGAGAGAGAACAAAAAACGAGACGACTGGGTAATAGTCGAGATTGGTTGTATGGAGCTGAAAATATTTGAAGACACAAATGAGAAGAGGAATATAAAGGGAAAAAAATGAATTCAGAAAGGGGGAAATATATATACATATATATATACATATATATATATATATATATATATATATATATATATATATATATATATATATCACAAAAACAAAACAAATTAACGACTATGTCAATGGAACAAAAATACCCGAAGATTGTCAACTAGAGAAAGTAACAAAAGAAAAAGATCAAAAGAAATCCCAAAAAGTGTATAGCAAAAAATAATTCACGTCAGAGTAAAGGAATATAAACATGAGGATGGTTTAATACTAAGAAGACGAATTTCAATTTTTAAGGACGTCGTGACGAAAGTAACGAACGAATAAAAGCAAAGGAAATAAATCATAAATAACAGATAGAAAAGAACGAACAAAAAGTAGGGAAGGAAATCAAGTTGAAAAGAAAGCAAAGAAACCAAACTGAAAGAGTTTATAAATGAAGACAAATAGATCAATAAAAAAGAATATGGAGTGGGAACATGAAAAAAAGAAAGAGGGATAAAACAGTGTAAATCAGTAACATAACAAGGGAGTCTATCCTCTCTAGCAAGCAGCCACGCATTTTCATAGATAGGAAAGCGTGATTTGAAGGACAAAAAACCGCATCTGAGCATTACTAATTGTTACAGTGTTTCAGATAAACATCTCTTTGCTTTCTAACTCTCTGTCAACCCATTGGTCTCAGATAAGCGACAATGATTTGCAGTAAGTCCAAGAGCCACTTTATTGGTGAATTCGATCCATTTTTGAGTTTTTGTCATGGCTCGGCTTTGGATTAAACTAAAGGTAGAAGCCCTATCAATAGGACACGCTGATTACTTCATCAATCATGAAACCTGCAATTGTAAACAAAGCCTGAAATTAATGACAGATATTAGAATAAATTAAGGGAGGCTTCCGTGGCCTCGATGTAAGCTGTAAATATTCAAACGATAGGAACACAAATCAAACAGCACCCTATTTAATGAGCGAGCACCTGAGAGAAAAAAAAAATAAAAAATGAAAAATAAAAAAATAAAAATAGACGGTACCATTTATATCTCCAAAGTGATTGTTAGTGAGAAGTAAGATCTTTGTTTGAATCTTTCTTGGGATATTCATAGATTACTGATATTCAGTTGGCCGATCGACTCGATTTCTCCCCCGATTCTGTTTATTATTCTACTCTTGACCATTATGTTACTATTGCAATGAAATACATGGGGGAATGTACCATGACGTAATCAGTAGATTCAGAGAAGAAATAAGCATAAATATGATTTTAAACCCCCGGTTATACGTCATGGTTGTGTTAAACACAGCATAAATAAAGCCAGTGTAATTTTAGGGTATCCCGATTCCATGACCGATTTCACAGACAAGAGAGTGTTACAGATCACCCTGTTGCTCTCTTATCCCTAGATATAAGTTATTTTCAATCCACACACCAAAAAACGTGTGCTACTTTGCAGACTTGAAGTGTCATATTTGGCCGTATAGGAGAATGGAATGGTATGTGGTTTGGATCAGTTGACTGTCATTTTTCAGTTTTGACTCGGAACAAATGAAATGTTGCCTACCCTCTGGAGAGGCCAATTACGGAGCTGCTAATTGCCTAGACAATACCTTGGACTGCTGTTGCTGTCATAGTTGCAAGGACCAGGATTTTTATAATCCAACCCCCACAAACGTGTGTGGCTTCCCAAACTAAAATGGGCACGGTGCTACATTCCACTCCTCTAGGAAGATAGATAAACAAAAATGTAGGGATCAGTTGCATATCATCCATGGATGAGACCTGGTATAAATCTGCCCGATAGCAAATTTATCGCAGCGACTCTGCTTTGGACTGAAACATGAAGGCAGAGAGTCATCCAGTTGCGTTATTTTTTGGTGGCACCCTGATAATCTTAGCTTTTACTATGCTTTTGGGGACCCATTATGAGATGACTGTATAAAATTTACCCCTGTGAAGACGCAAATATTAGGATTAGTTATGTCTCGTTTTCAAAAACGATGCAGCATAAAAGGTGATATGTGTTAGGGTTGATTCAATGATTGAAAATTATCTCCGCAAGAACTTACGACAAAATATTTAGGGTCAGAAAAGAGAAAAGAGCTACGTGGAATTGAGCTAATTTCACTATTGCCGACTCGTGTAGGTGGGGAGCACATCAATCCAGGCTTTGTACTTTTCAATCACTCGGGAAAACCAAAATTTTCCATCAAGTACACACGTCTCTATTTGATACTTACAACAGTTTTTGCAATACTCAATTCATCGAAAATAGTACGTTGTGCTACGTTCCATATCCCTAGATATAATATTCATCAAAATTACATTTCTTGAATATACATGATAATAACTCCGACAATGCAAGAGTGGTCTAACAGAGATGCAATACTGCATGTGAAAATCCAATGACATTCCGGAAGGTTCAATTTTATATACTTACAATAAGGTAAAACAACACGTCCCATAAAATCAACCATCAATCGATTATGATAACAGGTGATGGAGTCTGGATTTATTGAACACTGTCAGTTTAAAGTCTGGACTGGACCAGGCTTTCATACAAACAAGTTTTTTTTTTTTTCAAATCTTTAAAAAAAATTATGGCCATCCCCTGGGCAGGATGTAAGTCCAGATGGATTCTTCAAAACAGCTCAAAGTGTACTCAATTATTTGCTGAGAGAAAAGGGATATTTGCCTTTATGCAAAGTTATCCATCCTACTACTCATGCTGGGAATCGTAACCAGCAGCTTCCTGTGCGTGAGGCAGACTTGCTAATCCTTACACTGTTCGAGCAGACGTATAATCCGTCAGAATTGACTGAATTTCTGTCAAAGATTCATTATTTTTGTGCATAATTGTTATAAATCACATTTTTGGTATATTCTATTAATTCTAATCTTAGATCTTTATTATGTCAGTTTTGAAAATATACAACTACATTATAATAGACTTTTTGCAATCTATGGAATACTTTGAACTCTCAGTGTATCAGTGTATATCTTTCAACCATAACAGATAAAGATGTCACACATTTCTTTTCCCGGATATGAATATAACCATCAATTCGTTAAGAATATTTGATACACAAGCCTGGCTAATTTTTGATCATCCTCCGATCCAACCCGTATTCCAACTCTGGATGCATATTGCAACTTTTTTATTCTATATATATATTTAAATGAAAAAAATGTTAAAAGTATATTCATCCAATAGAGGAAATAACCCTGCATGCATCCGTATAGTGAATACCTGTTAATATTTACGACATTTTAATATAGCTCAGTAAAACTGCCGTCTGGCAATCAGCAGGTCGTGAGTTTAAATCGCAGAAGTATGTGAATTTTTGCAACAGGGTTTATATTCCTAATTTTTGTTGGGATTGTTCTTTTGGTTTTTGTTCTCGTAATGGTACAAAAATTAATTTTCCATCAGAGAGAGTAAATGAACAACTGTACCTCAAAATGTTCCTTTCAAAGAATCCAATCGAGAAATAAAATTTGTTCATGATGTCACTTGCATCTTTACTCTAAAAAAAAAATGAGAAAAAAAAAAAACACTTCTAGAAATATTTAGCTTTTAGAGAATATTCATGTAATTAATAATCCCGTCAAAACAAGCCTGACAAAAGTCAAACATATTTTTTGAAGAAAAACAAATTCAAAAAGGATCTTAAAAAATTGCTGATACTGGATTTGAACGGTATGGCAAGTAGCAATGAAACATAAATAAACTTTAAACTCATAAACAAACCAACGCACGCACATATAAAGAAACAAAGTATATAGCCTTTCGCCATCTTTGATGGTTTCGAATTTTAGAATTGGATTTAGACAGTATTTGGTGATTTTTGTAATGAATGTACACATCAATACATTGTCAACTTTGGGCATAACTGATAAGTGTCGACCAAAACACGTATCATCATAGGATGATTAGTATTGAAAACGCTCTTCAAAGTGATAACAAACCAGCAAGCATAACACTAGTCGCCACGAGCAGAGATGACAAGGTTTGGTATAATTACTGGAAAACAGCAATGGTCAGACTACTTCACGAGAGAGGCACACTTGGGAGAACTCGGGAGATCTGCAATTCTTATATCATTAGGATAATATTCTTAAGACGTTCCATCCATCGGAAACATCTCCCCCGAACCGAACCACCCTCTCGTGAAAACATTACTGCGAATAGAAAGAGCTGCGTTCGTACCTTCTAATGCATTTTAACCGACACTTCTCAGAAAGTTTTATTGTAGGAAGATGATGATGAATCCAGACATGACTGATCATGTGTGGATGGAAAGCAGATTGGGGTTCACCAACCTTTATAGAATGAAGTCATAATAACAGACACACATTGAGCCATGTTGGTTGGAAGAGTCAGCAATAATTACTTCCTAATTAGGCCAAGCACAGAAATGAAGACCATATGGGAGCTTTTAATTGAAATAAATGACATTAAGCTTAATATCCCAAATTACACATCCTAGTTAGACTGCGTACAGTGCAAAGGTTACATGCACTGATCCAACTGAAGAGCTAGATCAGCAAAACCAAGTGATATTAAAGAGGAAGATAATCAAGGTCAAATGACATCGTGTTTATCAGGACGAATTTTCATGGTGTGGCACTCCCATGGGACATATAATCAAGGGATTATGTCGTTGATCGAGGATATTTAGTAATCTGCCTGGCGGTTGCGGGTTCAATCCATGCAGAAGAATTATACACCGGAGCTTCAGCAGACAAACAAAATTACAAGGGGGAATAAACTTCTGATGATAGATAGGTACGAGATATCATCTTGTATTGACACCAGAATGAGCATAAGTTATCTTCTTGATAGAACACAGAATTTCAAGGAATGTATCAACAGATCTAGGACTTCAACTAATTGTGTTATAACAACCAGGACGAGGAGACTATCCATATTCATACAAAAACATACATTCCTGATTGGGAAATAGAATAATAAAGTTGTTGGATATCAAATGATTCAATCAGGGGACAATTCTGCAAAATTTTGATTTTTTTTTGTTTCATTATTCAGCAGGAGAACTGAACGAAATGGATTAGCACTATGATTCTGAATGATACACTGTATATTTGTAGAGACATTCAAAATCTAGTTGCCAAAGAAATGTTAATGTTCATCAGCTATGGATATTTTTTTGTTCTAGATGAAAGCCATCATTCGGAAAATTCTGTTTCATCTTTTTTTAGAGGACAATACTAATTCAATTATATGCGATAATTTAGTGATGTTCAACGCCTGGAAAAGTCTTAATTCTTCAATACACAAAATGAACTTAGCAAGATACTGTGAGAGATGATATATTGACAGAAGCAATGAAACGAAATTGAAAAAAAAAAATCGAAAAACCAAAGGTAAAAAATTCAAAAAAAATTGAACCAACATGTAGTTTGCGCCCATGGCGTTTTCTGAACCGAGAATATCGTTACAGGCTTCTTTCTTTATGTCCTGCCATTACTGCTGGCGTCACGCTCGGGGAAGAGGAATAGTATCAATTCTATCTTGTAATTTACAGATGAAAGATACTTAATGAAAGATACCTCGAATCAACTAAAATGAATTCCCTCTTGCTTTTGAATCAACTTATACTTCGAAGACTTTTGCCTCTGAAGAGAATCCCTCTAAAAGTGACCATAGCCGCCGATTGGTACTAAAAAATGAAAATGCAACCAAAGTATACAATAGAGGGTGCAAAAATATATGCACGAATATTACCATGTACTTGCATAATTCTCATAGAGTAGGAGTGGGGCCAAGAGATTGGGTTTACAAAGAAAGCATGAGCGCGTGCACACATATTAGCATGCGCATAGACTGACGCACAGCACATAAAAGCACACACACACACACACACACACAAATAGAGACACACACACATATACATACACACACCTGTAGATATATAGGAGACGTATGTGCTTGTGTTTGTCTATCACGTTATAAAACTATCCAACCACAACAACAACCCAACGGAGTCTAACACGCATGCTCGATAGATCTGAGGGTCTGTTTAAAAAATGTTTCAAAACAAAAAATTGTTTGATGGTTTTAGAGGAAAATTCTGATTACAATAATTGTAGTTTAAACATTTGTCAAAAATAAAAAGAGACATCCAAACTATAGAGGTCAAAAGGTCATATGTTAAGAGACCCTTTTTTCACATTCAGAGTTTCAATAATGTAGCAAAACTTCACTCAATTCAACAGATCACGAATTCAGTAGTTCAAAGCCTCACTGTAATGCACGATATGCATAATATGTTACTAAAAATAGATGTATGGTCTGACATAATGATTATAAACTGCATCATTTTACATATATATATATATATATATATATATATATATATATATATATATATATATATATATATATATATATACTCTAAAAACCTTACCAGCTTTGAAACGGTACACATTTTAAAACTCCTATAAGTGTTTTATACTACATGAGTCTCTAATATCCCAACACCCGTCGATGCAATTTATGTAATCTTTTTCCTTTGTTTACCTTATACTTTGTTATTATTGTATAATGTAAAGATTCCTCTCTCTCTTTTTCTCCATCTTCCTCTCTCTCTGTCTCCATTTCTCTCTCTCTCTGTCTCCCCCCTCTCTCTCTCTGTCTCTGTCCGTCTGTCTGTCTGCCTCCCTGTCTCTGTCTGTCTGTCTGTCTGTCTGTCTGTCTGTCTGTCTCTCTCTCTCTCTCTCTCTATATATATATATATATATATATATAATATAGGCGATTATCCTCCATATGATGTCAAGTATTGTACAAGTCAACAGTCAACTGATCTCACAAGTTTATATTCATTATACTTGGATTCTGTTCCTCCTATTTGATCTCATTTTTTATTCACGCACTTTCGGTAACTGAATGCGAGAGACGTTTCCGCTGATTACGACAGCCATGAGTCTCTTGTCACGTCACATTTTGTAGGAGAAATTGAGGCGGGAAACTTCATCATAAGTTATGGCAGAAAGAACTGAAAAAGAAAACAAAAGACAACAACGATGAGACAAATGTGACAGCTCAAATCCTTTGCATCATTCCATACACTGGGAATCGTGCAAAGTATTTAAGGATGCATGGTATCAACAGAAGTTAGGTATTGTTCTGGAAACCAAAAATAATTAAGTACTATGATACTATACCAATCGGTCAGATCTCCCCACCAAAGTCAGTGTATCATATCTGACCAGTCTAAAACACAGGAAAGATGACACCTAGATTGTAATCAAGGCTTTGCCATAGGACTAATTATCGAAAAAGTAAGAGGATTGAATTCGGAAAATACGATGAATTTTCCCGCCAACGGAGGATATTGTGAAACATTCAGGTTAGTATTGGGCAACAATAGTCAGGGCACTTTGAACTCTGAAATCGAAATCAGTTTACTCGGAAATTAGAAAAAATGATAGGACTCTCTAGAAAACCGTGTTTCTAAGGATTCCAAAGTTATTGAGAGAAATGCTGGAGGTTTGGTGAAGCACGCTGTTTCAATAACCATCGATAATCACCAGACACCTGTTGTGAACATGCGAATGCATTCAACGATTATGAATAAATGGAATGGGAGACTTGAAAACGTAAAAGCCGCAGGTGGTAAGAAAAAGGATCTCCTCGAAGATTTCACGACACAAAAGGAATTGAAAATGGAAATAAACGGAGATATGAAGACATAAAACAAAATCCCAAATGGCTGGGGATGATTCAACTGTGCAGGATTGCTGATCCATCTGTCACTGAGCAGCCGGCACTGATTTGTTCGTGTAAGCCGATTGTATTTGCATAAACCAGGATATTTTCTAGAAAAAATGCATGATATTGCTTGAACATATACGAGGATAGTTATCACTTGATATCCATAGAAACGCCCAAGAACGACAAAACTGCAGTGAGAATAAGGATATCTCAAAAATATAGATATCCGTTTATTGTCATTAGAGGAAACGTGAGAGCAAAGTGCCCAAAATCGATCGCAGGATCAATTAACATTTTTTTTAGAACTCAACGTTGCATACAATATTTGGTATGGACTGAATTTTCCTTCATATATTCATTGTCCCAATTATATGTCTAGTAGTATATATGTATCGGTAGTCCTACTAATTTTGAAGAAGTATCAGCTTCTTGGTTCTTTAAATAGCCCTTTTGTTATAAATGTTGTCACTAATCTACGGGAAACACACGTAATATTAAACAAAATTTCATTAATAAACATTCTGCAGGTATTTATCTTCATGCAGGTTCATTTTTTGAACACATTGTTCAGGCTGAAGTACTCTAGACCTTCGTAGATGATAGAGTGTGATTTTTATTATCATTCCTTGGTCTGTCTTGCAGATCGTCTGGATACATTTGTATCCAATTGTTTGATATCGGATGTAGTTGACCGGAGAAGTTAATCAATTTCTTAACAGGAAAACCATCATTATATATATATATATATATATATATATATATATATATATATATATATATATATATATATGTGTGTGTGTGTGTGTGTGTGTGTGTGTAAAACTCAATACACACGAGGACGAAATAAAAACATGCTCCCCTCCTTTACAACCAGATGATTAGTTTTGACTTGATTAACCTGTTCACAGAAGTTCCCAGTAATGAAACCCTTTTAGAGGTCCAGGAAAAGCAAAAATCCAACCTGTCTTCAGAAGAATGAATCAGCATTCAGAAAGCTGCATAGAGATGTCGACCTTCTTTAAAATCCGTACTTAATATTCAAATGTATATATCAACAGGAAGAAGGAATGGTTATTGAATTATCCCCTGTCTCGGCCAACATATATTCGGAATACTTCGAAGAAAGGGCCTTATCCACATCGTCGTCGAGACATCACCTTGGTAAAGTATGGAGATGGCACTCATCCTCTGGCCCCAACAAAGAAATGTACAAATATCAAACAACCACGTGAACTCCCTGAGACTTTTGATCAAGTTAATAATGAAAAAGGAAACAAGCAATAAATTAGTCTTCCTGGGTGTGCTAATCAGCCAAACACCACCAGGAAATCAGGACTTCCGTATATCACAAACAACTTTCCACCGGACAGTACTTTTACTTTACCTCCTACCACTCCCATAGTGTAGAACAATGGAATCGTCTGCAATGTACAACACTTAGCCTAACAAATATGCAGTGACCAGAGCACATACCAATGAGATTAGTGAATATCCGAAACTCTTCAAACATCATATCAGCACACCAAAGCAAGGGCAAGAGGGTAGATGACAGAGCCCTAAAACACCATGGTCTTATTAATCTCCATTAAAAAGGTACCAACCCGAGTCTTGAAGTTTTTACAACATTCAAGCAGGAGCACTTCTACCCCTCAGAAACTCCAGACCAAGACCCAACCTTCTTAAGTTGTGAAGCCGACCATGGATTGCGTATACTGCATATCATGCTGTTGTGATACAGAGAGGAAACAAGACGCCCTAGAAAAGCTGAACTCAAAAAGCACCAGAAAAGTGGTCACCATTTGTGAAGCCGCTAAGTCGGGTTTGATGGATCAGGATTGGGGGTAAAAAGGGAATTATCAACCTCGATGGGAGGAAAATAGAGATGAAACAGCGTCGGGCGGTGAGATGCCTAAAGGGGTCAGCACATATGGTTGGTTCTGATAACTTTCTCATCAGATTCATCGATCTAAATCGACATTATATGGAAGCCCCTGATCCTAAAGGAACACCCATTGCATTAAACACAAATAAAAACACACATGCACACAAAACCACAGCTAAAAATGACAGCACACAGAAGTTATTACAGGTGCATATGTTAGTACGTTCACATGTCCCCCCCTGGTTCAAACATATCCAATATGGATAAATACCAAAAATATAATGAGATAGAAATATAAATGAATAAATTTGTCCCTAAATTTTGAGAAGAGATTATCAAAATGTAGTATCATAAAGTTATGCTGGATCAATGAAAATACTCAGAGGTTACTTCCTTTGCCCAAGAAGACATTGGCTTTCTGAAGACCATTCCCTTATTACCATTCTTCTTTGAAACAACGGTATGCATGTCCTGTCTCTTGATTTTAACTTAAACCAGATAAAAATGGTGATTAGTTGAACTGATTATATCCGACAAAATTGTTTTAGCCCCACCAACAGCTCCCTCTTGTGGCAACAACACCAGCCAAAGTTTTGACACCGATGACAACCAACAACTATGGAGGCAAAAATTGACTATATCAGACGATGGCACGTGAATGTTTCCACAAAATGGTGACAGACTTTCTCCGTCTCAATGATTAAAAATACATCCATTCATCACCTGACGGTGGTTATAAAGTACAACAGCTGAAACACAGTTTTTTTTTTCAAAACTGAGCAGTTATCATATATATATATATATATATATATATATATATATATATATATATATCTCAAAAAGCTATTACCTCATCTGAAAATTCAGTCAGAAATATTCAGACGGAATGTTTCTTCAATTAAATAACCACTAAACTTGAATTGGACGGTCCATCATTTAGAAAAAAATTAATAATAATGTCTGTATTACTAGCGTTAACTTTAGCTCAAGAAAAAAGAGGAAGTGAATGATATCAAGACTCCTCTGTGCAACAGCATCTTTCTAAACATATTTGTGTTTTCAACAATATTAAATAAATAATGGCACGATGATTTGTTCAGCTAGCGGACTATTCATACAGATCGAACTATAAATGGGATGAAACGCGTCATTTTACTCTGATTCTCGTCTTTACCACTCAATTATCTCGGTTTATCTTGGATAGTTATGGATGACATGACAAGAAGAATCTTTCGCAAAACTTCCCGTCCGTCTGTTGGCCTCAGATCTCCTTCCAATCGAGTTTGTTTTAATTTCCGTTTACACCGGACCGATAAGAACAGCCCGGCTCAGGAACTCGCCATTTGCCGTTCTTTGCACGCATCAATCTCATTTCATTCTCGTTCGTCTTTTTACTTCTTTCTGCTCATATTTTTCTTTCTTATTTGCTTGATATTCGGCTTTCACTTTGTTTTATAAGCCATACTTGTGAACAACACACATGGTCTGCTTTTGAACACGCCTTTGAATTCCAAATTTGATGTTTTGACTTACTTTAAATGGAGAGAGTGACTATTCCGTTTCCTTCGTCCGCTTTATATCAGTCTATATTTTTCTTATCCTTTCCCGTTGTTTATTATTTTTCTATTGAGTATATATATTAATTCACTCACACGTACAAGCTCATACACACACACACACACACACACACACACACACACACACACACACACACACACACACACACACACACGAACACATATGTATATTCTTATTTATATTCTGTTGAATACAACGAACAAGGAAATCTTTTTTTTAAATGTTTAGTAATTTTTGTTGATGCAAAAGAAAATGCACGTCTGCATACCATGTATGTAAACAGCGCCCAATCAATTTATTGAATTTCAAGATACGTATTGGGTCAAGAAATATACAGCTCGATAGTGACAAGATAGAGTTATATGATCAAATAAATAGAAATATTGAATGTTACCCCGAAACAAATATGTTTTGTACTTCTGATGTACTTCTAAGATGGTTGGAGCGATTTCATTTTGCTTTCCCTTTTTTTTAGCATTTTCTTCTCTTTAAATTCCGAGGATGTACTCCACAGTATTATGTTCCCTACACATTGGATACAGCTGATATAAAATTGATTGAAAACCCCATATTATGCTGGTGATCTTATTAAATTTTATTTCAAACTTAATCAAAAATATATTGCCATGACACTACATATTCATGCTGATTTAAACAACGATCTCGATACGATTAAACAAAAACCAAACCCAACGAGCGAAAGATCAACATAGAAATCCACCAACAGAGGAAGATTCAATATTATAAATGGCAATACTAGAATGATCTGTAAATTAGTGGATTAAACTATAAACTAAAAACCTAAAAATGGGTGGAGAAATAATCACAAAACAGAATGACGTACGGTTTAATTCCTCTTTCAATACCTATAAAATCTTCCTATTTTATTAAGAAACATTTCCTTAAGTATAAAACACAACATATAACATTTGATGAAATACCATCAAATCAGATTTTTCCAGCATATAAAACTGGGAAAATACTATTGTACGGAATAATAAGATGATTAGAAGTCATGAAAATAGAAGATCCAATCATAGAGGCTTCAATTATCGCTGTAAAGAAGGAAAAGGCATTCAAGCAAATGTAGTTTATAGAGCTTCATTTACTACCAAAGAGTAAACCTGAATGATACAAGATGACATATTGGAACTAAATTCAAAATTATAATCGACAATCACATTTTGTCACTTAACAACGACGAATGTTATAACAGATGACACCTGAAATGCATTGAAGTATGATAACCAAAAGCTGTTTAAAATACGGGATGTTTTGAATAACACACAAGGGATACGTTGTGCTATAGGAAAATACTATCTGCACTGGGGAGAAAAGCTTAATATGATTTACTTCCCAAAAAATCGACAGATCTTGAATTAAATAAATAGATTATTTGCAAAATAGATAAAAACGTCTATTAAGATGTTTACTTATGGATGCAGGAGAGATTAACTTAGAACACAATACGAGTTGGGTAATAATTATATGCATTGAATATAAAAAGTAGCAATAGATTTTAAATAAACACTTTAACATACTAACTAGGGAAACACAAATAAAGCAAACTTATAATTCCAGATTAAATGAGTGCCAACTGCTTGCACGTGAAAGAAAAATAATTGATCACATTCAATATAAACAAATCATTGAAAGGTTATGTACAATGATTACGAATCTTTCGTCTACATAATTTGAAGCTCTATGAGTATGTTTTAATGACGTTCTTGGATTCACACACTATATATATATATATATATATATATATATATATATATATATATATATATATATATATATATATATATATATATCAGACGAGAGCGATATGGATATAAGATAGAGAAAAAAACTTCCCAGAGCCATATTTTGTTCAATGATCAGGAAATGGTCGATATGTTTTGAAATTTACTCAGCACTTTATTTCAAGACATGGACTTCAATAATATAAACTAGGAGACCCATCATTCATTCTTTATTGTATGACAGCTTCGGTCTTCATGTTACAAACTCGTTGCAGCAGGAGATAATTGGGCAAAAATGAATAGTTCTATGAACCGAAATGGATTTAAAACATCTCAGAAACATTACACCTTATCTCCCCCCCCCACATACATTACCATTTATTTTACTCGTTTTGATTCTCTACCTCAGTCAATTTGCCACTTTAAGAATTATAATCATTTTTAATCGTCTGGTTTTTGCACCAGTGGTATATATAGATGTGTCAAAGAACCAAATGACAGTGAATAAGTCTCCAGCATTTTTCTTAGTATTATTACTGGTGGAAGGGATTATCTCCTGCATAGTCCATAGTCCCATAACTAAATATGGGTTTTTCAGTCCCTTGCTCAGTGTTATAGTGATACGTGTCTTCACCTGTGTATATTGATTGAGGAAACCTGTCAGAGCCCTCTTCATTTCAGGCTTCTTGAATCCAACTCTTTAATTTACAATTATCGTATTCTACTTCAGAATATTAAATGATAATAATAAAAATCAACAAATATTCTACACGACGGAGACATAAAATCTATTGAAAATGTCCATCACTTTATGTATGAAAAGAACTGCTCTGATTATATCAAAAGAATTGTAAGGTTAGTATAAGAGACCTTTTCTAGGACACATTCGATTTGTAAATTCTGTAGCGTTTCAACGTTTTCACAGCTACAGAAATTTTGTTTAGGAATAAATTGGATTGGATGAGGCTTCCTAGAAGAAACCTCACTCTCTGTCAATCAAAATGATGTAATCTTGTGAAATTATTAATTAAAGTTTCAGCTAGATAAAGCCTTATATTTTTTATGGAAATGTTAACTTGTTGTTGATACAAAAAAAATTTTGCTGCCATTTCTGGGTTTTCTTTTCGGGGAAATAAATTTGGACCTCTCAATTTTTATTCAGCCTGTCAAAGATAACAGACCTTGTATTTTGCCATGTGTGAGAGGGGAGGTACATATTTTGCAATAATACCTAGCTTTCATGCATATTTGGCCTCTAATCACTGACAAAAAAATTATTTCAGTCACCATATTATTATTAAATGTCAGGTGTTTTGCAAAATTCGACTATAATTTTGGAATGAAGTACTCTGGTGAATTGGGAATCGTGCATAAGTAAATATACTGCTTGAAATTCAGTTTTATTGACCGTCCAGTTCTGCGTAAGTGTTGGAGTTGAATGCCATCTTCTGCAAAAGTTTCGATCCTACCTCGTAGTACTTGATAGGATAATGGATTGTTTATAGCCATACAGAAGAGTTGTAATATATATATATATATATATATATATATATATATATATATATATATATATATATATATCATTTCAATGTTAAATCATACCCCTGTGTTTTCATCATGGTTCTTTGCGGATGACTCGAACTACATAAGGGAGCACTGTGTCATTTTGACATGCTAATAACTATCGATATCATTTGGCTGAACGTGAAATCATTTATGATGAGAAGAATAAAGAATATGTTCAAAAAAGAGCAGTTCATATATTACCTTGAGTGTAATTCTGGCAGGTATATAAAAAACAACAAAAGCTCGTCCCTCATAAACTGATTACTGGATTGAGCCTGCAGGTTATTTTAATAGCCTACAGATCTGACCTTGTTGGAAAATGATTGATGACTGAACGACCCGAGAAATGAATGGATGTTTTTCTCATCTTTCTTAATAAGGGAATATCTGGAAGTAGATAGAGGGAAAAATTGCCGATAATATACAGAAAAGTAAGCACCCTTCAATACGACACGCAAAAGTCATGTAGATAGTGCATAAAGAATTTTTAGATACTTTTTTTGAAGGGGTATTGGGAATGAACAGTAAGATGGCAAAAAGTAAATGTATCCGAAGAACGACAAATCCTTTTATGTTTTCTCATTAAGAAGGCTCAGAAACATGATTAGGTAAGGATAAAACATCGTTGATAATTTCACAAATGTCTTAGTTTAGAATGTGTAGACCGATATTATGAGCAGAAATTGAAAACAGTTGTATACGATTAAAAAATAGAACAGTTTGGGGATTGAACATTCAAATAGACCCGGGACTTGGAATTGGATCTTGCTGTAATACCAAGAGAAGAAAAATAATATTGTAATATTCTTTGAAAGACCAATAAATCCAAAAGGAGTAAAACTATACCTACAAGCCCATGGTTCGGATTGGTATGAATTAAGAGAGAGCAAGAGTTTTATGGCGGGCCACTACATCATGGAATCCAGTGATTAGCATCAGATACTGCTCCTATGAATACGTAAGTATTATCAAACACGGGAACTGCACAGATACTGAGGAAAGTGCTAGAAATGTAAGGACTACAACGTTAACTGCCAATAGTTACCCAGCAGAGGAAGGGAAATGAAAGCAGAATCGCAAATTGTGGCACTGACATGATGGGCGAAAGAGAGAAGAGATGCTGGCTGAAGACCTGAGGAGACATTGTCACTCTGCCTTCAGCGATGACAACTGGGCAACCGGTGTGAAACTGTAAATCGCAGTATTCCTGCGACCTATGAGTACTAGGAGACATCGGCTGGAGACTTGACGAGACTTGCTGTCACTCAAACTCCAAAGGTTACCACCAGGCAACTGGTGTGAGATTGCAAATAATAATGATAATGATAATAATGATAATAATAATAACAACAACAATGATAACAATAATGATAATAATAATAATGATTATAGTAATATACAAATATACAGATACAAATAACTGTGACTATATAGATGTACCTTAGGAATACTAAAAAAAAATAAATTTTCAAGAAAATAGATTCAAAAGAAAGCTTACGATAAAATCATGGCAAACCCCGAGTGAATCCAATGAACCAGAAGTATGTATGTGAGGGAACGGACTTAATCGATGTCACTCATCATTAGTGGAGGCAGTAAACATGTCTAAATAGATTACTAAAGTGGTTAGGAATCAGATGAAGAGCATGCCATGGATTTGGACTCTAAAATTTTTTAAACAGTTTAGAAGTTTTTCTTTCTCCCTTGAGACTTGAAAATGTAAGATATTTCAAAACTCTACGTACAGGTTGTAACAATGATTGACGAAGAGTTGCAAACATTTCAGAATAAAAAGAGAAAAAAACTTTTGGAAATAAAATGAAGAACAAGTTCAGACAATATCTATGTGATAAAAGTACCAGGAAGGAAATCGAGTTGATAAACATTGAATTAAAAAAATTAAGTAAAACTCAGAACAAAAGCATTATAAAAAGAAATTAAATGGGGCAAATAAAAATGAAAAAAAAAATTTTGAAAGAGACAAAAAAAAAATACAAAATCTGAAATAAAAATGAGACAAGGTGAAATATAAAAACAGAAAGGGTGATGCTATGGCTGTAGTGATAGCATAACTAGAATATGAAAAAATCAAAGACATAAGGCGAATAAGAAGTTAGTGTAGGTGCCGTAGAGAGCAAAATAATAATGATGATAATCTCATGACTTAGAAATTTGGTTAAATTACCGAAGATGGAGACGAATGAAACGGAATCGATTGCAGTAAACAAAACAAGAATGAATTATTAAACGTCAAAAAAGAAAACACACCTGAAATCTCTTAGGAATGATGTTCAAAAGAAAACCGAAAACAGAAAGAGGGAAAATTGTCATGGTACGCATAAAGAAAAACTTAATAATGGTTGAAACAGCGATCATCTTGTGTCAAAGGGCTGAATGATCCATTCCGGTCTGTTAAACCGTGATTCAATCCAGCGAGTCATACCAAACACTTTGAAAATGGTACTCAACCTCTCTCCTGTGAGCACTTGACCCATTGACTAGGATCGGCGAATCTCTTTCTGAGGCAGAGGGATTATGGTTGAATCTTGTTCGATTTACCAGTCCTCATATTAATTAGCATCGTGCCTGGGCAGTACCTACATGAAAACTGGAAATGGGTATAATTAACGATTGTCCGTGTGTTCCTGTCTTTGCAATACCTTAGATGAGGGTTAAAGCAAAGGACAAATATGCATGCATGTACACTTTGAATCCATCCAATATCCTCTTAAATTGTTATTCATAACTATTCCGTACTTTAGTTTCTTTTACATCATAACATCTAGTGATTTCCATTCACTTTCCATTTCTTCCATTTATTTTGAATTTTGTGCTAATTCTTTTTTCTTTTTTTTTTTTTTTCAAGTTTAGAATTAACGATGATCTCCGGTTCCTCGAAGTTTCCATCACATTGTTTCTTTTAATCATTGTTGATTACCTCTACTCCGTTTAATCATCTCCCAATTCTTTTGGTTTTATTAACACATATGAAATTCTTTAGCAATATGCGTTGCCACGTTATCTCTTTCCGTTCAGTCTTTTAAGACCAACTTTCGATCAGAAGGTCTGCATGATTTCATTGACCTTGATTTCATTGACCTTGATTTCATCTCTTGTTAGGTTCTGTTTCGGTTGTGAGTATCTCATGATGTCCTTGTGATCATTTTGTAAAATAGCTTTTTGTCTTCAATTTTTTGAAAAAATCCAAAATATTCCTTAATGCTCCTGATTTCCCTGATATCCTCCAAGACAACATAGCTTTTGAAAAGCTGTCATCACTTAATTCTAAAAGAGGATGAAATCCTTTGCTATCGGTTTTAAGTATTATTTTTGTCATTTATTTCAAAAGAATTATTGGCTATGTATTGTAGGAACATATTTCCATAATATTGTTACAGTAACTGCAAAACCATTTTCTATCTTCCTGAATCAACAGCATATTCAATCGATTTTGCATCTCTGTAATTTTTCTAGTATTTTTTTTTCCTTTCTCAGCATTCGATTTTCTGCCTGCTTCTCTTCCTCTATCCAGCTCTTTGGTTCTTGTTCTGTTTTAAGTTTGATTCCACCTGGATGGGAGCTCAAAAATGTCACAATGCGTTAATCTGACATGCGCCTTCCGATTCTCCAAAACCACAAGCTTTCATCACGTCCTAACTTATAAGCCTGCACATATGCTCAGTGTCTGTGAGCACAGAAAAATCAAGAGCGTGCTTGCGTGTCTACAAGTGTTCAGCCCACGTTCATTTTCCTAGCTTTCAAATTAGTTTTGGAATGAAAATCGTGCGTTGAACAACCTTCTGTATACGATGTCCAAGAAAGTGATATTTGGCTGACATGCTGTGCAAACAGAAAATACAAATCGATCGATTAAACATCGGACTTGGTATGATAATTACTTTTTTAGTTTTTTCCGCTTCCTATATATGCCCGTTTGCATAACACACTTTAATGTCAGCGGGTGCATCCATGGATTCAACTAGATATTTTCAATGACTTCTCTCTACTGAAAAGACGAATTATAGAATATGACAGGAGAATGTTTGCTTGTATACTCAGCTTTGTTTATTATGAATTCCATGTGAATACTATTTTTTTTATTCGAGGTCTACTGAAACTATACATAGATGAGCGTATTCCACTAGAGGGGAAATGATTGAAGTTATGAACTGATTGATATATAAGTGTGCGTATGTGTGTGTATGTGTGTGTATGTGTGTGCATGTGTGTGTGTGTGTGTGAGTGTGTGATCCGAACAACGAATCTAGTCTTTTGTCCTAACAGAGATCCTTCATCATAATATTTTTTTTCGGGTGACGTACATTAGCCTATTTTTCAAAATATTGAATGACGTTTAGTACAGAGCAACATGGACATAAAATACATTATGGTGATGTTCTATCTGAAATAACAAGTCACACCTATGTCATAGGATACGGAATAAAATCAGAGCCAAGAGAAAGGTGGTGTGTTGATCAAGATGGCTAAGGTGCCATGTTGATATAACTTTTGTTTTTGAACTCCTCGAAATATTTACACGTGAAACATCCCATGATATCGAGAGAAAATTTACATACAATTCTATGATAACAAAGTATATGTAAAACATGATGATAATCTAAAGACGAATTCATACTTTGCAAGAACAGATATAGGGAATTAAGTGACTGAAGTGACGGATAATTCCTGAAAAACATTTTTAATGTTTAGTGTTCAATCAGTAAAGTTCTTGAGACTATATATATATATATATATATATATATATATATGTGTGTGTGTGTGTGTATGTTTGTGTGTGTGTGTGTTTTTGTGTGTGTGTGTGTGAGTGTGTGCGTGTTTTTAGTACGTTGATAAGATATTAGGCATTTGTTTCTAACATACCCAACCTATCGTAATTAATAATGGAGTCACATGGGATTATGATCTGTAAACAAGATCATAATCACTTTGAAAGAAGCAAAACATTTTTATTTCCAAAATGGAAATTTGCTCTGACTTTTGTCATTTCCTCTTGCAATGTCCAGTAAATTCTATGTTTTTCATCTCATGTTTTGCATGATAACATTCGCTTAGTTCAACCTTAGATTAATTTCAATCTTATGATATCCTTTAGCATTAAACTTGGCCATGGCTCTCCGTATGAATCTATCATCTATTCATAATTCTATTATTTCCTATGTTCTGCATCCGTAAGTTGTAGTTTGTACTTTATAATTATTGTACAATTAAGGCTTCAAGCATATCTGCCATGGTCTTCTCAATATATTCCTAATATATATATATATATATATATATATATATATATATATATATATAGAGAGAGAGAGAGAGAGAGAGAGAGAGAGAGAGAGAGAAAGAGAGAGAGAGAGGGGAAAAAGAGAGATGGGGATGGAGGAGTAAGAATGAGACCGAAAAATGGGAGTAGGACTTTGAGAATAGAGAAAAATCACATCTAGAGAGAAATGAAAGAAATTGAAAAACAAAGATACTGAAAAAGAGGGAGAGAGGCCAAAATCGCAGACTCAAAAGTAATTACATGTCTTGGCTGCTAAATGAGTTGAAATTAGTACTTTCTAAAGCGCGCAGAAAACCCACTATACAAACCATACCATGAAGGGCAGCCCGGATGCTTGACAGAATGAAAGGTCTGCATATAAAAATCGATGCGACGTGATTATAAAATCAATAGTTCATATAATAAAACAAAATCAATAATCTCATCATTACTGATAATCAATATGCAGCGTTTTTTTAAGAAATCAATAATTTGCACCATTAACTAAAATCAATACTTTGCCAACATTTCATTAGACTGGGTATCTGTCGATTGAAAGAAAAATGATCGATCAGATTGCTGTTTGTGTATTATTTTTCTTGCTCTGAGAATATCTCCAAAAGACCATATAAAAAGTGCAGTGTATCTCTGTAAAAAAATATGAACGTGTAACCGTTACAATTTTCAAAAAAATCTAAGCCTTGTAATGATTGCTTTTTTTTTTTTTTCCTACTATCGGTAATTTGATTCAAAAAGCATTGCGCCAGAAACTTTCGTACAAAATCAAGAAAAAGGGCATCAAAGTATGAACGTATCAATGCTATTTCGAATGTAAAGTACGGGATGTTTGCAAAAAGAGAAAAACACAAGGGACATAAAAAGTAGAACGTAGAAAACCAGAGAGCACTCAGAGTGTCGATACTTATGAAAAACGCCGTGGACCAAAAACTGAATGAAAATTTCGATAACAACTATGGAGACAATTTGAATCAGAAAATAATGAGTTATCCTCCTTGAAATTTAAACTTGGCCGTTCATAACTGTCTGGTTTTAACCCCCCTTTTCCGGCAGATAATAAACAAATCCTTCAGTTTAAAATTACTCCTGGATCTATTCCATCAATTCAATCGCTCTTTGTGTAGCAAATAGCACACTCTCTGACAAGATCTCATTGAAATTCATAGGAAAATTTCAATGCTTTCGTGCTAGTAGACATACAGACATATATATATATATATATATATATATATATATATATATATATATATATATATATATATATATATATTTATGTATGTATATATATATATATATATATATATATATATATATATATATATATATATATATATATATATATATATTCAAAGTTCACATTGTTTTGAAAGAAACAAGAAAATACAAGGAAAAAAGCAAGGACAATAATGACATACCATAGATCGTTGAAAAGAAAAGTGGAGATGAAAAGGAAAACAGCTTCCTCACACCCGTAGAAATTAAGTCAGGATGTATCCCAAACTGCTGCTGATAATCTTTATGTTTGCTCAATGGTCTCCTTCTTTGTATGCTAGATCAATCAATAAACTGCGTATACAATATTTGATGAATTCCTTCAAGAATTAACAAATTGTATAGAGAAATCAGATGATGATAAGTGACTGTATATAAATTTTGCATTTGCTAGTGATAAATCTTTGACACATTACTTGTTCTTTCAGTACATGCATAAAATGGAAGCGATACAGGAAAAATCTATTTTATGTTC
>OY735203.1:22461405-22698905 GCA_963457665.1 Thysanoteuthis rhombus | reverse complement strand
TAAAATTGTTTGATCATAATTTTGGCAAGTTGGGGGGATATATTTTAGTAGTCCTGTCTGAATTCGATGATGATATACTGGGAGAATGCTGCTAATGCGATTCCCTCATGGATGTTATATCCTTTCATAGTTTCATTTGCATATCTTAAATGGCAAAACAATGGCCTAATTAATTTCAATATATTGTCAGAACGTTGAAATTCTATTTTGAGTGCCCTGTGTTGCTCATAAACTTGTTTGGTGTGATAAAGAGGTTTATCCGGTGCAGACTTTGGGGCAATGCTGTCCGAAGATTCCATAAATACATGCTTCGTTTTTTACTTCGTATATGGTTTGGAAATATAGTCTCCAAACGTCCTAGAGTATTAATGTGTATATATCTGTATTGTTATTTTTGCCAGTGTTGTGCATTTCACATGCTTTAGGTTTCATGAGATGGTTAATTATTGAATGTCCATAATTTTTTTAAATGTTTTCTTAGTTCTTTAAATATCGTTGGCTGCATATCCTGTGGGCCTATTCGTTGGAATCGATAATATCCAACTTTATCTTGTTTTGGTGCTAGTGCAAACTGCTTAAGTACTTGTTGTTGGCGGACACAAGTTATTTTGATGAAGTGAAATATTAGGGTAGATTATTGACAGGTTGTTTTTGTTTCGTCGATGAGGTTTTATGATGGTTTCATCTGAATTGAGTTTTCTGTTATGTCTATATCGTGTGGTAAATTAAGAGGAGGTCACGTACCTACTGGAAGTCGTGTGCGTTTGGGGTTAAAATGTTTGCAAAAAGACCAAATCCTTGAGTTGAGGACCCGTAAGTAGTAAGAGCTTTTATCTATAAAATTTGAATTCAAAGGTGGGGAAACATTTTTCCTTGTAGAACGTACATATTCCGATGAATTTGTTTATGGGTTAGGAAATGTTTGTTTACAATATCCAAGGTTTGAATACAAGTTGTCAAAAGACAATTGCAGCCTTTTACAACTTCCTGCAGTTCTCCAATTATGAAAATTATGGGATATTACCTCTGAACCATGATGGCTTGGAGCCTAAGTGTGCGCCAAAGAAATGATAATCTGGCTCTTCTTGAAAGCTATTGAGTTTGGGTCGTGTTAACTTGGTCTTGAGCCAAACGTATCTTTCTTTAGCAGATATTAACGAAGGAAGCGTTTTCTAGCTAAGATCGATATTTGCAGACTGAAAGTACATCTCTCGGTCTATAAAGGCGAATAATGAATAATCAAATCTAAGAAATCGATCAATCAATAGGATCAATATTTTACAAATGTTAACATAATTTTTATCGATTACTGCATTGCATTGATTAAAATAACTTCAACATCCTGCCTTGGCCTCGCTTATTAATATTGTTTTGTGCAGATCTTCAAAGAAGCACTTAATGTAAATGGAGCAGTAAACTAAGGAAAATATAATTAGGGAATATGCCGCGAGATTTCTTTGTTTCCATCAAATATCTTTACTGTGCAAAGCTTTGACTTCTTTGACGTTTCGGCTTGCCAAGGGGCAAATGAAATATCTTTTTTGTTTCTCGATCAGATAAACAGGATTTCATTTGAAGATTATCAATGCAGATGTTTGATTTTTTTTTATTTTCTTTTTTTTTTAGATTAAAATAGGGAACTTTTTGAACTCAAATAAATTAACCGACTTGAAAAACAGGTCTGGCTTTCTACTCATTATGAACCGTCACGTGAACAACATCTTCCGACAGCATGCCATATCGGGGTGAGCAACTAAAAAAAATGAAAAAGGGGTGATCAATGGATTTGCTAATTCCCTCTTCTTTTGCTTGGTGACCGCAGTGTATCAGTGAAAAAAGCAAGCATGGATGCTGTTGAATCTGAACTGAGGGTTTAATTTAGTTTAAACTCGCATTATAAATCGGACCTTCCCTCAGATGATATCCGAAGTGATTGAAATATCATTAACAAAAAATTAGGAACAATTTTAAAGAAACGAATTATGTTTTTTCAAGTCTTAATTCTCCAGCAATTTAGCTCTATGGGCACAACGTGAACGTGTAGTGCATGCATACATACATACATACACACGCACACGAACACACACGCGTGCACGCACGCACACACACACACACACACACACACACACACACACACACACACACACATATATATATATATATATATATATATATATATATATATATCATGAAAACATTAAATTAATATTTACGGCTATTTTTTTGTGGTTTTCAGATTTTTCTTACCATCCTGATGTATCCTTTTTTAGATATTTCTTCAGATTTTCCCCCCTTTCATTGTGTCACATGAGAGAACTCTTAGTCATTTATATCCATCTCCTGCAGTTGGCGTGTATAATATTCTGTAGTCTGATGTTTCAATCCTTTCAACAGATGAAAACCATCTCCTGTGCATTGGCAGTTGTGTGCACTTTTCTACTAAGAATAATTTCTTTTTTTATGTAACTTTTCATCGCCAACATTCAGAAAAGTAAAGGAATGTTCCGTTTAGACATGCGTACAAGAAGCACATAGATGATACCATACTAATATACAGTGATGGAGTTCTTCCCAATATTAGCACAGAGTTGGTGGACCCCCTTTTCTGGTTTTCACAATGAAAAGGGACACGAGGGATATTCTAGAATTTTTTTTCTCTTAGAGTAAAGTTTGTGCTTTTATCTCCTGTATTTGGATTTCAAAGTCCTCGTACCTACCTATTCTGATCAAAAAGCACATTCATGTCAGGTTAATGACAAGGTTTATGATGGTCTTTGATTACTTTACCGGGTTTACTTACTTTTATATTTTTTAACATTTTTTCATTTAAAGGGTTAGATTGATGTTCATGATTGGCACTATTTCTTGGTATTTTTAAATGCATGTAGACTTCCCAGTGTGGACACTGGCCCACTCTTTTATATCTACACGATAGAACTTCAGCTTGGTCTCAATATCTTGTTCTCTGTGTTTTTTCCAGGGTACCTCTTTTGACAAATCCCATCCTTACGTAACCACTGAACAGTCAAATTTTAGACCCCCAGTTTCCAGGAACTGGAATCTAACTTTAACAACATTGCTGAAGATATCAATATTGTGAAAGTTTGAATTTATGTTCCCTGCTCCCTCTTTGAAACCCTGGAATTCCCATCATTTGGAACATCCCAAAATTTTTTAGTTAAATCCCCTGAAAGAAATCACAGATATTATCGAAATATCTATTTGACTATTATTTTTTTTTGAGGGGGGGTATCCTTTTCCTTTCTGATTACTATATTCCTTCATAATATCTTCTGGCTCAAAGGAGCTTTAAAGAATTACTGATAAAAAGGAAAAAAAATCTACGGAAATCTTTTCATTTGAGGAGACCATACTTACAATTAGACGGTTGCAAATATTTTAATCGGTGAAATGTTTAACTACAGAAAAGTCTATGAAAGAGTCGATGGTTACTGGCAGGGAAAAATGGGAAACACACTCTTTATTTTATTAGTGACAGATT
Organism: Thysanoteuthis rhombus; assembly: GCA_963457665.1. Lineage (NCBI taxonomy): Eukaryota > Metazoa > Mollusca > Cephalopoda > Oegopsida > Thysanoteuthidae > Thysanoteuthis > Thysanoteuthis major. Next base: position 22,695,403 of record OY735203.1, on the reverse strand, counting down.
TGTGTGCTTTTGTACTGCTTTCATTAAGTCGTATTTCCTTAATTTTTTCTGACATTTTATATTCACTCTTATGTATATTTGTTACTGCATCCCTTTCTTATTATTAACATTTTCATAACATAAAAACCTTTGTTTTGTAGTTTTCTTTGTTTTATATAAATTATCCTCTCCTTTCTTTTCTTAAAATTTTCATGAAGTTTAAAATCGTCTTATTCACATTTCTCTCTCCTTCTTTGCTATTCTATAAGAATTTTTCTTTAACATCTTTATTTCTCCAGCTTATCCCATTACACGCTCTTCTGTTAATCCCCTTCGAATATCCTCTCATTCTGCAGATCCTCGCTCCCTCGCTCCCTCGCTCTTTCCATATCATTTAACAATCTTGGGTTCATTTTATTCCTTGTTACCACCCTAATACGATGAATGAACTCATGACCGAAGACATAAAATATCATGGATAAGACGGGGGAGATTAAATAAAGGTTTTCACAAGGCGCCAATAGCAACTGAACAGGGATTAAATCACATATATGCTGAAATCAAAAACAAAGACAACATGTCCTCCGGGATTTACACGCTAGGATAATTCTATTACCAAATTATATCAAGATGGAAAATTGTAATGGAGAGCCTGGCAGTGATTTTGAAGCGGAAGTGAGTGTGGTTCGAAGAATCGGTATTTCTTTGATCAATTTACCCCCATATTGCGTTGTTATGTTAGTTATTTTCTTCCCTTGGAGCCATTTGTGAAATGTCACCTATATTGGCTCGCTTGATATTTTGCAAACTTCAAACACTTCATCAAAATAGATATGAAACAAACATACAATTAAGATGTTTACACACGTGCATATAAATGAAGAGAAAAGAAATACTTTTTTTAGTGGTGATTAAAGATACAACGAACGAAATCATGAATGTAGAGCTGCATGAAGTATGCATGACAATGAGTCTCGATGAAGTCTATAAAAGAAGAAGAAACAAAGCGAAAGAAATCTTCAAACACATACACACTTTGTTTGTAAGCTTTCGTCAAAGAAAGGGTATACAACCCTACAAATATATTAATCCTACCAACAGTCACATACAGAAGTGAAACATGGAATTTAACCAAAATATTGATCCTCGAACTGAGAACCATGCAACAGAGTCTCGAAAAAATCATGCTCAAATTGATAAATCATAAGACAGTCCAGTGCAGGAGAAAAGACAGGAAACCACCTAAAACTGTCGGGAAACTCAAATGGCAACAGGCTGCACAAGTTGCAAGAATGTCAGATAACTGCTCGACATCACATCCCACAAAATAGATCATGTGCAAAGTTGTGGTCGACTGAGATGGTGTGACGAGCTAGATTTATTCAGAAGGTACTGGCTCTGAGGTACCCATAATAGTAAGATCTGGCAAAACTTTGAGGAGGTTTATTTCCAACAACGGACGCTAAGAAACTGATGATGATGTGTACTGAATAACACAGTCGAGTTAGGTAATTAGTTTGAAACACCGATATCCTACTTTATGAGTTTTCTACTGTTATTTTACATTAGTTGAAAATAATAACTCCCTTTACGTACAACAAACATAACCAAAGAAGCCTCAGAATGAATACCTCACTAAAAACCCCAACAGGATATTTTCAATATTGGCTCTTTCGTCATCATAATGATAAGTCTTATCTGTCGTTGGACATAGACTTTTCCCAGGATTTGCCACATCTCTTTATTATGGGTGTCGCCAGGTCAATATTTTCCGAATATGTCTAATTTGTCTCTCTGTTTTGTATTCTTCCAGCCTTGGTTGCACAAGTGATCTGTTGGGATCCATGTTGTGAGACTTGATGTCCATCGGTGGTCTGCCATTCTTGCATTATGACCAGCCCATTACCATCTGAGTTTTCCGAAAGGATTCTATGATGTGTCTGACTCCTGTTTTCTCTCTTTTATCCAGTGTCCTATGATTTCTACACGTGGGATTGAGCATGAGTTTTCCATATTGCATGTTTCCAGTCTGCAGGTCTGTGTCTTCATTAGGTACGATGTTTCAGCTTCATATATGACTATAGAGTGAATGCATTACTTGTATACGCTTCTTTTTAGGATTAATGGAATCTTCTTGACCCTGAAGGTTGAGCTTGCTCTGCTGAAGGTTTGCTCTCCTCGTGTGATATTCGTTTGATTTCTATTTTTTTGTTGGGTTCGGGTTCATGAAGATTGTCTTGGGTATATGTGGTGATCTACTTTCTCGAGTTTCGTATCTCCAATTTCAATAGTCGTGTTCCTAATTCCAACCTGATTCTTACACATGACTTTAATTTTGCTGAAGTTTTTGTGTCAGCCAACTTTTTTTATCTTCCCATTCAGTTCATATGGATTAGTTGGAGATCGTGTTGGTTCTTTGAAAAAAAGGGCAATGACTTTTGCCAATCTCAGGTTGTTCAGATAATTTCAGATATTTGTCCATTTTTTTTTTCTCTTCCCGTTGAGATTTCTGAGAATCATTTGAAAGCAGGCTGCGGAGATTTTGGGTTAACTGGTATCATCTTGTCTTACCCCTTTTTGGAAATTGAAGTCGTACTGCATGGTATATTCCGTGTATATCATAATTTATATTCAAAGTCGATAAGAATCATCACATCTCATTAATTAATTTCTATGTTAAGTATGTATTCCACGGATCCAACTGCACGGGAATGGAAAATTGTTTTTTCAAATGCTGATCAGAAATGCCAATAGTATATAATATACCACACGCAGATACTTCTGTGAACTCATCGTAAAAAGTTAAATTAATAATCATTCGGAGAGCATTCTGTGCATAAACAGTTGAGTCTTTTGAAAGATCTAATTCAATTTACTTTGAGCTTGATTTAAAATAGTTCTGCGCTGGTGAAAATATTATCAATGAAATGCAAACACTATCGGCTTCACTTATTTACATCAAGTTGGATCTAATTATAACGTTTTATATTTCAGAAGTAAATATCTCCCAAGAGCACCAGTACAATATATTGAAATACAATCAAGCCATAAACAGTTGTGTGGATTCTGTTTTTAAAGAAGTAATATGCAAAAACGTGTACATGTATTATGATTTTCCGGAAATTAAATATAATGGCTTCATTATTTTATGCCTATGTATCTACAATGAGATCAATTTTTAAATGTTACTTAGGGTGCATATTCCTTATAACATTTCTAAAGTAAGTATATGAAGCCAAAACAAAGAGCATATATAACCAAAAGAGTTGCGTCTCCCTTCGTAATATACCGTCATCCTTATATGATTATTTTAGGATACGTATGATATGTAACCAAAACTACGGACAGATAACTCATGTATGCTCTACTTACATTCACCTTATCATAACTAACCGAATTTCCCGTCCTACGAGCGGATAACAAGGCTAGTACGTTATTAATACGGGTGTTTGATTTCATTGACAGTCTGTTGACGTCCGTCGATCAACATAGACCTTTCCTAAGATTCACCACACCTCTCTATCGTGGAGCCAACTTTACCTGCGACTACCAAACCATGTGAATTTTGGTTGAAACGTTTGCCTTTAGGCTTTCACAATCACTCCTTCAATCATGGTATTACAATGACAATAATGTTTAATCAGCCAATCTGGAGATGCTACATAGAAAAACAAAACGTATTAGAAAGGCAAAATAACCATCCATAGCTGGAATTTGAACCGTTTGTTTACTTTATTGTCCGCCAAATCCTTTGCTTTTAGCCGATCCCTTATATATACATGCAATATACAACCAATGACATGGTTTCTTTGAAAATGATTCCGAGGCATGAATACAAAAAAATTAGCTTAAACTTTCAACACCCAATTCACTATTAAACATATAATTATCAAATTGCAGAGCTCTTTATATCGTGCCCAAACTGTAGGCAGAGTTGCACTTATCCAATGTATGGACCAAAAAATCGGTCGTTGAATTACCCAGTATTTTTTTGTAGTTTTCACCATTTGATAACTCACAATTTGAAAATTTTGTTGAAATTCAAAAAAGATTTATTGCACTTTTTGAAGCCTAATAACTCATAAACAAATGAAGATAGAAATTGTCGATTCTCACTAATCAATCGATGTCGATTTTTATAGATGAACACAGTTTTCAGAAAACTACAATTTTCAGTTGGATAAGCAGGGATTATCTAATTTTAGTTTACATCCAGAACGATGGATATTTTCTCGAATATGTTTTTTGTAAAGGAAAGAGCACAGATAAAAAACTTGATAACCTGAAATGATTGTGATAGAAAACGCAGATTGTTATCATTTGATCGCTCATTGTTTCACAACTTATGATTTATGCGTCAGTTAACTTAGTCTTCAGTAGTCTAGGAATCCGAAGCAAGTCATTTCTATGCGCTAGCTAAACACAGCACAAGACATCCTTACTTTACATTGGTATAAGCAAAGATTACCTCATTTTTCACTGTATTTCGGGAACAGATAAGGATTATTTCTCTTTTGCCTGTCGGAAGAAGTATATTTAATCGGTCATGTGTCCCTGCAGTTCACAAAATATTTCAAAGGTTCTCAATTAATTTCAATTAAATTTTGTCGGAAGCTTGCCACGGGCAATGTTAGGAGAAATTCAATTTCTGAACGGATCAAAAAATATAACCTCATTTCCAATCACCATGAATCGACGAAAGCTTCTGGCTTTCAGAAAAAAAAAAGTTACAGCAAGCTGCGACCGTCAAAAGATCGAGTTCCCACGATGTGGTCGTGATGAACATGGTCCTAATCCTGGTCATGACATTTTTCTGTTTAATTCTTTTGTGGTGCTATTTTTACAATTCATTGTTTGTTCACACGCTACCCCCACTAAATCACAATCAATTTTTTCACATACGCCAATGTAGTTAGGTGTGGTGAATGTGTTCATGCTTGTGTTTCTATTTGTCTACACAATAACTCCCAAGTCTTCTCTTCTTAGCTTATTAGCCGAAAAATCTGCAATGTTTTTAAGAAATTAAAGGTTTTGCCTGGTATTTAAGAATTATTCACTGTTATCTTTTGCCATACTGTGGCCACATTAAGCATCATTATTATCCTTGTCACAGCAAGATGCTTTATAATATGTACATTTACCTCTGCTGATGAAATTAGTATATATATAAATATATATATATATATATATATATATATATATATATATATATATATATATATATATAAATATATACACACAAACACACACACATACACACACACATATATATATATATATATATATATATATATATATATATATATGTCTGTGTGTGCGCGTATGTGTGTGTGTTCTTTCAATCCTGCTTTCTTTGAGCAAAACGGATATATCTCCAAAACTGCTCGAAAAACTTCAATGAAAATCGACGGAAGGGTGGGCAATTTAATACAATCAAATTGATTGAATTTTTGAGAGGATCGACGCACAGTTTTCACCCCAGCATGGCTGCTATGTGTCCTTATCATAGAACATCCTAAAATAGTGTCAATGAATTTCAATGGAATGTTGAAAAATGGACAACGGGATAAGTAAAAAGTCATTAGCTCTTGGGCATATACAGCAGATTTTCCCCCTTTGACATTATAAATAAATAACCACTGCACACAATGGATTCTGAATATTTTGTTGTTTAGAAGCATAGACGTTATAGCTATTGTATGGTTCCGGTAAGCCTGGTTCGAATTTGGGTCAAGGCATAGTACTTCCTGCTTGCTTTTATTCATCTTTTTTAAAAATGTATCAACACTAGCATGTACATCTTTTGGCTTGCTTGAAGAATTCCTCTCAATAAATTTCATTGAAATTTAAGGTTCGTTGGTAATTTGGATAAAAAGAAAGTCACTGAATCAATGGATCAAGAATCTGTTCTTTTATTTCGTTGTAACTATATATCGACATTCCACTGTATTTACCAAAGGTCTCAATGGATTTCACTGATTTTTCTTACCGAAAAGTACGCTGAAGAACAGAGAATTATTTCCCCTCGTAGCTTCATGTAAAACACCACACATATTATTTCTCCTCTTGTTTGTAAGTTTATGTCCATATCACACGTATCTCAATTTTTTTTTTTTTTTTGCTGAAGACTATGAAAGAAGTCATTAAATGTTGGTGCAGATCCTGAATTTATCTAACAGTAACCACCTTTACATCGAATTTATTTTGTAAACTGACTATCATTTAGTGTCTCAATACGATTTACAGGAGGAAGTAAGCGTTCTCCGGGTGTTTGTTGTCTGAATATATTTTTGTTTGAACATCGAAAACATTCACTGTTATAGCAGAGGAGCAATAAATCTTCATTCTTGTGAGGAGCTGTTACAAGTACATTGGATACAACCATGCTTTATTTACATGCTAACACGTTTATATTAGAAACGTAATCGATTATCTCACGTAATGTATTGAAGAGCTGTGTTAAAACTTTACAAAACAGGTTTTGCAACACTTTTGTCCCTACAGAAATCAGAAATAGATCCTGTATTTTAAGTTTAGAAAAAACAGATTATGTATGAAATGAAACATCGATATAGCAACCACAAAGCTGTATCATTAGTTAAAGATAATAAAAGTGCATAGCTCTTGTTCCAAATATGACTGTGACTATATCATCCAATACATACCAATACGCAAACTAATAACAATTTACAAAATTTGAATTATAAATTTGTAAAAGAATATAAATCTGGCTCTTTTGTTGTTCACGGTCAGGTCTGTTAGAAGGTCTAGACTGGGGAATATGCTGCTCTGGCTTGAGCATTGTACAGAGATTGGTTTTGTCCCTTGAAGAATTAATAGGATCACTGCTTGGGAACTCTCTACACGATCTACAACTTTGCATAGTACCTGGTATTCCCTGACCAACACCCATCTAAAATATTGACGAGGCTTGGCATTGCCCAACTCGGTTATTGTAGGATAACCTGAGTTTCCCTCTCGATGTAGTCATAAGTGTTCATTCAGAGGTCTCAAGCCATGAAGTGTCTTCGGAAACTGTTTCCGATTTTGTTCCAATCTCTTTGTCCGGTGCAACCATTTCGTTCCAGTACATATTGATTCATTATCAGTGCTTATCAAGTTAAATTTAGTTCAGAAGAAAGGGACTGGAATTATGTAAGAGGATCATGTTGCACCGAGGTGACAAATAATGACATCTAACCTGCCTGGAAAATCAGCATTTGTCAAACTGCATTTATCTGGGTTCGAAAACTGACCCTGAGTACTAGTGAATAATTTTGCAACTGATTCTGCAGCAAGGCAGAGCATTTGAGTCAATAATACCCACTCAAATGCGCTGTGTCTGCAAATGTTCAAGATTAGAGAAACTTATGTTCAGGAAAGCTTTAGAAGCTTTCTTTTCTCGAGATACTCGGGTAAAACTGTCTCAATATCCATCGACATCGACAACCTACTTATAGCACACGTCAGAATTATTTCAAGTGAACAATACCCTTGTAACTTCATTGGTATAAAACATATGTCTCAGTGCAAATCTCTCGGACTTATCAAATTATACATTTGCCTTTTCTTCTTTTTTTTTATTTCCTGGTAAAGTGTAAATATTCGATTTCCTATACATATTAAAGTACTTGTGCAGTTTGCATTGTACAAATTTGTTTCTCAGCAGGTCTCTTTTGTACCTGGGTTTGACTTTGTGTTTATATCTGATTGTCTGTAAATGTGCACACCGCTAGGTATTCTAAAACCCGTCGTAGATAGCTGTAAACTTACTCATAAGTATGTGACTGCCTGTATGAAAGTATATGCCGGTGGGTCTCCAGTATTATGCAACTATCTTATTCTATATGCGTGTATTCAATTGGAGTGATCGTTCGTAATTCCTTGCCAGACAGTTTAACTGAAATCTAAATAAATGGAACATATTATCTACGTGACCGGCTGAACATGAAAAAAAAAGAAGATGGATACACTTTATCTTTCGAATAGATTTACCTGTTTTCATTTTCCCTTTTCGTCTTATATACTTTTACTTGTCTGAAAATTTAGTTATCATGGAGTACTCCTTGCATTTACAATTTTTTTGTTTCTCTTGTCCTTCTGAATCTATCTCTTATCTCCATCTCCCGACGTCTCTATAAACACCATTTTCAACTTGACTCCTCCCTTCTTTCTATTCATCTGGCTTTCACCAATACTTCTTAATTCTCTTCTTTTTCCCCCCTTCTTCTCTGTTTACTTTTTCTTTCTTTCTTTCTTTCGGGTCATCTTCTTTAAAATTCGTTTTACCTCTTGCTTTCATCCCTGTTTCAGTTTTCACTTCTTATTACCCATTTTTTTTCACATCTGCTTTTTTTTCCCTTTTTTCTTTTCACCTTTCCTTACCTTTTCTGTTTCCTCTTCTCCTTCTTCTTATGCATCATCTTCTTTTTTTTTCATTTCATACATCATTTCACTTCTTTCTTTCTTTTCAACCTTCCGTCTTATTTCTTTCACTTTTTCATTCCCTCACTTCTTCTTCTTCCTCTTTTTCTTCTTCTTCTTCTTCTTCTTATATTTATTATTATTATTATTATTATTATTATTATTATTATTATTATTATTATTATTATTATTATTATTATTATTATCATACCCTTTCCCTTCACTTCTTTCTTCTTTTCTGTTTTATGACTTGTCTTCGTGGCTCTAATTTAAAATCTATTTCTGTTACGGATGGCAAGGGTGGACAAATACAAGAGAAAGATCAGCGTGGTGAAAACCACTTTAAGAGTCTAACTTCGCGTAGAAAATTCCAATCGAGACTGAAATTGAATAACAAGAAAATATAATTGAAGCGACGAGAACAAAAGAACAAAATCTAAAGAGAACGAGTCGAATACAGAGAGAGAGAGAGAGAGAGAGAGAGAGAGAGAGAGAGAGTGTGTGTGTGAATGCAAGAAAAAAAAAGGATACCAACATTGAAAAAAAAACACGTAAGAAACGAATAATTCTAAAAGCAAGAATAAAATAAACTCAAATCGACAAAAAGTAATTGTGAAGGAAATAAGAACAAACGTGAATTTGAAAAAAAATACGGATAATAGAGAATTTTGCCGCTAACCATGTTCTAAACTACTACAAATCTCATTGCTTTGTATAGTTAGTTGATAGCCGATGGAAAATTGTGTCTTCAATTGCGCTGGGGTGTCATTTAGAGTGCCGGTTGCGATTATTGAAGGAGATTGGGGCGATATCGTTTGAATAATATGATTTGACATAAAAAGGACAATGACATCACGTACGACCTGCTTGTATATGTGAAATATTGATTGTGCTAAGCTCAGTATGCATATTGAAATTCCGCCCAGAAGAAAAGCATATTCATTTAAAATTGCAAACAGTAATGCTGAGTTGGGGTTTCGTAAAAGAGGACGCTCATAAAAAAGTCCTTTCCACCTCCCTCGTATTTAATTCAAAGGATATCCTGGACTAGTATACCGGAAGCCACTGGGGTATGAAAACTTAACCATGGGTGGAAAATAATCTCTATGGAATAATATTTGCTCGTTGTTATATGAGTTGATATATTTTTCCTCAGGAAACACAGGCAAGGTATCAAAGCCAGAACTGAATAAGAGTTCATAAGGTTCAGCATTTGAGAAGAAGATAACAGAAACCCAATAGGAATGATAGAGAATGGCCATCGGTTTCGGCTTTGTAATATGGGATGGAAGAAAAAAAAGCAAATAAAATTTTAGAGAAGAAATGATGAGAGACTCGACGAAAGAAAGAAACCTGCAGTGTAAAGGAAAATGGTGGAGAGAAACATAAGTAGCGGAAAAAGGAGACGATAATAGAAAGGATAACAGGAGACTATGGATAGAAAGAAATCTATAATAGAAAGTACACCATGTGGAGATTGAAATATAATTAATGAATGAATTATTAATCCAACCATTCAAAGAAATAGATCAGTGTAGATTTAATTCTTGTGAACATATTTTTTTCTGAAAGGCTACGTCCTGAAAAACATTTTGGCACACTAACCATAGAGTATTTGGGGTACAGAAAGGGGCATGTTGGGCCATCAGATTATACTTCCCAATAGTGTGGAATGCCCGAGATACATTTCCAGTCGCCGAACGCGTCCTAAGACCTCAATTTACCATGACATTTCTAAATACACACGTATACTTATTTTAAAATGCTGATCCAAATTTTCCCACTCTCGGGCGTTTTACAACTCCACCAGACCCCAGTATATCGTAAGGTAAGTTTAGATGCGAACTTTATACGCTTCAATTACTAAACTCAGCATAGTATTGAAAAAAGCCATTAGCACTATACTTAACTATTTGTATGGAATATTACATGAAAGATTCCATCCTATGTATGAATCTATTACTTAAAGCAGCGTAAGGGGAAATATTTGATATTGTGGAAAAAAACAAAACAAAACAAGAACGCTTTTAGAGATTTCAAATTACCTAACCAAAATATCAAACACATATTGAAAAATAGATCACGGAAACCTTTCACAAATGTATAAAAATGATAATCATATTTCAACAATACATGGGACGTTCACGTAACAATATTCAGCCATTACTAAACCCTTGGAGATATGGTATTACGAAGAGATAAAGCCAAATTGAACCAAATGATTACTAATACAAAGGAGAATAAACTTAATATAATTAGGCGAGTATTAATAATGTTATCGTTGCAGTTCCACGCAAGTTAGCAAAATGACACTTTCGTTCAGAGATAGCTGCCAGGCACACAGTTTAATCAAAGCAATGAGATTTTTCGCTCTTGGAATAATGAATGACAAAAATAAATAAAACAGATTTAGACGATTAACCACTGCGTAAACGCTATTTAGAACTTTACCCGGGAAGGGAAGGAATGCATAGTTCAATGCTTCGCTGAAATGTCCATAAAATTATTATTTATCTTATTTATCTATTCATTGTTGATTTGTACCACCTTTTAACACATGTATTTACTTATCATTTGCAGTGCTTGCACTGTTAATATTATGAATTTTTTGATAAAATGATTAATAATGACGTTCCAACAATTACCGTTGTGACTAATTAGTGACCTTATTATCGCTAGTATTAGTCACAGTAGTTGTACTGTTAGTTTCTTGACTACTATATCCACTAATGTTAACAAAGTGAGCTCATCATTAGCATAGTATGTAGCAGGAATCGTGTTGATTATTACATTAAAGCTATTTCATTAATGACTGTTCCTTATTAACAGTTTTATCCTACATATTCACAACGATGAGGGATCCAATATCAATTAACAAAGATAGCTTTGCATGCATGAAACTCCCTTAGAGGGATTAGAATGTAAAAACAAAATTAACGTTTTCATGAAAAGTAACAAAATAAACGAAAAATGTGGTGGAAGATATCATTAGAATTTGCAACTATGATATACTAAATCCGGATATATATATATATATATATATATATATATATATATATATATATATATATATATATATATATATATATATATATATAGTCGAATGTGGATTGGATTTGCTATAAAAAATAGCTCATGTTCTGCCCTCTCAGGGCCTCATCAGGCGAATGATCATCTATGTTTTTTTTTAAATCCTAGTTTTGGGAATTCGATTAGAATATTGTAGGTGCCGTCGTGGGTGATACGGGGTTATTCATTTTGTCAAAGGATGTGAACTAGATCTAAGGGCCATTTATGAAAGGATGCTTACTAGTTTTGCAGGAAATGTTCTTATCTTGACCTTAGTATATTAGCATTAGGTTTTATTGCCCCCGTTGATATCCATGTGGCTTTTGTAGATAGTTTCATTCTAAATTATTATTATTTGGGGGCATATTTGGAGGCATAAAATAGTGATACGAGGTTTTAGGTATGATGGATGTGGGGTGGATTTTCTACATTGCCTTTGATTTTTTAGCATGTGTGTTGTTACTTTATATTCATCAATAGGAATTAAGAACGATGCCTGCATTTTAGTGCTACTTCATTTTCCTAAAAAGAATGCCACTTAGGGTATCAACTGGGGCAATAAAACCCAATAAAACCTAATGTCAAAATACCAAAGTCAAGATAGGAACCTGCCGCCGATTTTGATTTCTTTATTCTCCCCGTCTCCTGGATATCATCTCATGGTAGGCTGTGAAGTATTTGGGGAGTTGGTATCACCTTGTCTTACCCATTTTTGCAGCTGGAAGGGCTTTGAGTCTTTAGGCAACCTGAAAAAGGTGCTGCAGTGATTCTCAATGTTGCAGCAATGCGACATATACCGTATGTGTACCTCATAGAGTGATAGCCCCAATGACTTTAGGGATTTACGGAGTCGATACATGGTGTCAAAGTTATATAAGGCATATACGATAATTTTTGTTTGATTAAACACCCTTCTCTCAACGATATGTGTGTGTATTTATGCTGGCGTTTGTAAATACGCAAAACATTTCTCTCTTTGATGTATATGTACAATATTTGAATCCTTTTAAAACTGTGAATCACTGAAAACTTTATGCCTACATACATATATAGTCTACAGAGTGCTGTAGAATGCTATGGATTCGAAAACTAAATATTAAAGAGAATCGAGATATTTCCACGTGTCACTTCCGTCAACCATGTCACTCATGTTCCAATATCTCTCAATGCAACTTGTATATTTTTTTTCAGTGTCTCTCTCTTTGTTTCGCATATACTTTTTTCCCACTTGTTTTTATTTGGGGTCATCAGTTATTTACCATGAAACTGTTTTGGGTTTTTTGTTATAAATAAGCCTGTTGTATTAACATTGCACCCAAGTGGTGTTGGTCAAACACCAACTCCCTCTTCTTTACTATATAGTTTATGTCATACATGCAGGTCATCAATTCATATAAAGCATTCTGTATATTGTATATTGGTATTATTCTATACGACATATCATTTTTTTGATACGACGCCAACTTATGTATTTTATTCCAAAAACTTATTTAACGATTGGGCACCAGTAAGAATAACAACAGACGTGACTTGCTGTTTGTGCCATATCTATTGGATGTTCACCCCTGTGAATATTTAAAGCTGTTGTCTATTTTAATCTCAGACTGCATGCAAGCCAATTTATGGTATCATCTTAAAAAAAAAAAAATTACACAGGAAAATCTTCTCCGAAAATTTTTCTTTAATCAGCATAATCATCAGAAGTATTTGACATTTTTTCGACCAACTCAAAGTTCACTACGCTGTATACCACAAAACAAATAATCTTTAAGACTATCAATTGTCCTATGAATTGTTCGTTTTTTTTATGTATTTGTTGAAACGGAACCATTTCCTAGTGGATAACACGTTAAAGGGCGCTCCCATCGAAATACCTTGACAATTTGTTACATCATTATCAGTGTTTCTCGCCCAACTCCCTGTCAGTCAAACAAATGGACCAAAGTCAGTTGTTTTCCCCCATTCCCTGATCCCAGTCACTGCAATGATTTTTCACACTGACAAGGACTAGATCCATCTCTTTTGGTAACTAAATTCCCTTAACTTTGTTACAAATGTATTTATTTTGATATACACTATCCATGTATTCTATTTCTATACCTGTGTTATCACATTCTTTAATTTGCAGTATTATTTCACTATGGCCAAGCTGATAAAGCTTGAGGCAACGATGTTGCTTAATCATGGTTCGATTAAATGATCTAAAAATCCTACCAATTTCTAATTTCACTGCCTTGATGACTATACCTACAACAAAAGAAACGATTTTCTATATAAAATCATTGAATCTTTGTATGGATATATATATATATATATATATATATATATATATATATATATATATATATATATATATATATATATATATATATGCTTAGGCATTATTCTAGATCTTCAAAACCTATGTTCACTTCACATTAATGCTAATAAATTAAATGTTTGGGCAAGTTTTTCTTTAATATATGTACATTATTTGAACTAAGTATAAGGGTTCGTATGCACTTGTTGGAGAAAGCCAGCCGAAGTACGAAGGCCTGATGATTTTGAGATTTTCATTTTCTGAGATAGATTTTTATTTGCGCACATTCTATATATTTATCTTGGAATTGCATTCATTTGAATACTTCCTCATCGATCACCCTTCCCACCCTGTCATTGTCGTTGTCTTCTTCGTCTGTCTATTTTTTTTTCTTCATTACATACTCTATATTCATTACTCTCTTCTTCATTGTTAAATAGCCTGACAAGCTAGTCGTTCTGGACCGTCTGATTATAATTCGATAATAGAAAACCTCACGCAAAAATTGAATCGCCTTTGTGAAAGTGACGCTTTTGGGGTGCCTTTAAAAGAATGTTTCCTGCTCAAGGTTAGCATATAAATAAAATGCATTTATTGAAAAAAAAACTAAGATAAAAAGTTTGCTTGAAATTCCAAAAGTATAATGCTCGTTTGGCGTGTTCCTTTTTGTAAAAAGAGAAAATTGTCTTCGTTTTGTTCCATGTCTGAGTTTTCATGAGTAATTAGAGGAAAAAAAGATATTTTTTTACGTATATGAATGAACGCACAATCAAGGTTTACAAAGTCTGTTCGAGAAAGAGTCGTCTTGGTTATGTATCCGAGCATGCTACGAAATATGTTCCAAGAGATATAAATCTCTTGACAGATTCATTCATATATATATCTATGTTCAAACGTTCTCGAATACGCATAGCTGAACAGATACGCATACCGGTAGACTAACATACGTAGACAAATATATATCTGCACAAGGACGGATTGGTTGGAAGTTTCAAGTGCAACCCTAGAGATCACATAAGAAACTGAGGCCGCCTGAACACTAGACAGAGAGATTGACTGGACAGAATCAGGAAATACTGACTCCATAACGCCCATGATAGAGAATTGTGGTGAAGCTGAAGGAAGGTTTATGTCCAACGACGGACGTCAAAAGACAGATGATGATGATGATGATGATGATGATGATGATGATTTGTTTCATACACTTGTGAACATGTATTGTGACTGGGCAGAGGATGAGGTCACCATTATTGATTGGGATGGTTGCAGAACTGTCCAATATCTGAACCTCTCAAAGATAGAAGCATACCGTTTTTACCATTTGATTACAAGTATTTTAAAACTTGGTTTGAAAGAAAAAAAAACAACAACATGAGCCAGCCTGGTCTGTTAATCACTTTTGTTGAAGCTCATTAACTCGGAAACTGACGTAGACGGAAACGGGATTTTCGCCAATTGATATCCATTTAAAAAAAATATATTGGCTTGACTATGTAAGTTTTTGAATTATTGTTATCTGTCTGAAGCATATTTTGTTGGTTTTTTCCCACTGCCGTGTAAAAAACGGTAACTAAACACATCCTTGAGTGATTGTCCTTTTACATTCGCCTGGAGAAAGATTATCACAGTTTTAATGTAACTCAGGAATGTATAGTAATTTTTTTGTTACTTTAATCTTCTAAGCAAAGTAGGGTCAACAGATTTGGCTACAAGTAGCAGATTTGGCGACTTTTGAAGGGATGTGGTTAGATTTTTTCAATAATTAAAATGATATTCTGCTATGGATTCACACCGAAAATATGTAAGCGTTGATATGAAAAAAACGAGGGGAATAATTTCTATTTCCAATTCTAGAGACAGAACATGGTTCAAAGAACCTAGAATTAGTTTTGAGAAGTTGAGTTGATAATCCTTATCCAATTCAGGGAAGTAAACCCAACAATGTTTATTATCTTGTCAAACCATATAAAAAGATGCATTTTCCTACCGTGATTCAAAATCATGAACATGTGATTGCAAAGTGACTGTCTTTGCAATTGATCCAACCAAGTCCTATGTATCTACGAATTCATTTACTACATATACGATACGAAAATTACCTTCAGTTAGAATAGAAGTGAAAGTGGAGTGGGAGCTAGCAGCAAACGGGGATGTTGAATTTATATTCATTTGATATTATTTAAAATCTAAATATATCCATCTTCAAAACAAAACAAGCAAAATCCAATGAATCATTCTCCAAGTTGTCCCCTAAAGACCCTTGAAGTTAGGTTCGATACGAATGGAAACCCCCTGATTCTACAACTGCATTTATATAAAATTCATCCAAGAGCAAGTCTTTCAAGGTTACGTACATCCTGTAATTGAGGAACAGCATGAAAATAGGTGATTTTCTAATTAGTGACAACGTGAAATTAGGTAATTTCCTATTCCAAAATAGGTCCCTTAAATTTCCCGGTGCATTCAATCCATTCAACTTTCAAACCATTTAAAGATGTTTTAGTCTCAGAAAGTTTTACGATGTAACTATAATGTTAAGTAGGTACTTGATTCCTGACATTTTTACGTGAGTACAGAGGGAAGTTCAGATCACACGACGAAAGTCACATGATGTTGAAAACAAATTGATCATATTTGTTGAATGTTCCGCTATATATATTCTATATGCCTTTATATATTCATTATATGTATTTTTGTCATTTATGAACACAAACACGCACACGAAGACAAGTATGCATGTGCATGCACAAATACACACACAGGCACGGACACACACAAGCACGGACACACACACACACACACACACACACACGCCCAACCACGTAAATACATCTATATAGGCTAAAACGACAAAAAAATTGTCTGAAATCCCGTCCATGACTTTGTGCTTACATAACACTTATGTTGATGAGTGTGTCTTGCGAAACAGTGCTAAAATCTCTATAGTTTTTTTTCAGTATATATATATATATATATATATATATATATATATATATATATATATATATATATATGTGTGTGTGTGTGTGTGTGTGTGTGTGTGTGTGTGTGCGTGTATATATGTATATACGTATATATGAGATAATAAACAATTTTACTCATTGAGGAGCACATTGTAAGTACGAAAAAAGATTTTTTTTGAAAAACATCACCATGTTTTTAATTTATTGAATTACACACACACACACACACACACACACACACACACACACACACACACACACACATGCACACCTACATATATAATGCCATAATGGATTTTCTAAGCATACACATTTATATTTGTGCCCTTTTATCTTCTTTCAAAAGGATGATTTGATTTATACGTATCCCTGTTAAGGACGTTATTTTGAGGTGTGTATATTTTCTGGGTCTAAACACTCTGCTTCGTTTTATTTACATTTACTTTTCCTTTTGCCCCCTTTATTTTCTAGTGTACTTGTTGATCTCTGATTGAGCGTGGGATGTATTCATTTGTTTATTTCATTTTATTTATTCATCTCTTGCAGAGGAAGTGAATTAATTGCTAATTGTTATAGATTAAGGCTTCAGATATTTCATTTTAGCATTATGACGATGATCTATCAGTTTAGTGTGATGATTTTTGTCCCAGGAGATGCATTATCTAATTTCATCTGTTCCCTTGTTTTTTAGGGCTCACTTTCACTTGGCCTTAATTGTTTATGTTTGATTCTATTAATAATCGTGTTTGTTTTGTTTCTATATATGTGAGATGATTAGAAGAAGATTCTTTGATGATTAAATCGTGTTTATAGTGGTTTGGGGCATACTACGACTAGTAGTAGTAGTAGTAGTAGTAGTAGTAGTAGTCCTTCTACTACTACTACTACTACTATCGATATGATGATGATGATGACGACGACGACGACAACAACGATGATGATGATGATGATGATTGCATTTTGTATAGCCGTATGTGGGTCTTGAATTACTTTTTTTCAATAACAGTTCTCAGTATTTTTTCGATCGAGTAAGTCTGACGTGGAAATTATATATATATATATATATATATATATATATATATGTGTGTGTGTGTGTGTGTGTGTGTGTGTGTTTATGTGTACATGCATGTGTGTGCGTCTGTTTGCGTATCCCTTTGCATATATATATATATATATATATATATATATATATATATATATATATATATATATATATATATGTAGAGAGAGACAGAGAGAGAGAGAGAGACAGAGACAGAGACGGAGACAGAGAGAGAGAGAGAGAATGAGGGAGAGAGATAGAGTGAAATAAAGACAGAGGGGAAATCATTATATATAATCTCAGACATAGTTTTAGATTCAAAAAGTTGCGTTTATCTGAGGCATATGCAAATTAATTCAGTTTGATTATGTACATTTTATGTACTATGTCTGCATTACTCTAACAATGTATCACGGCATTAATACGTTTGTACGTGATTCTCAGCGTAAGTACAATGCCTGTTTCATCAGACAAAGTCTCTCTGAACTACCAGTTGACACGTATCTGAAAATGATTTACACTGGTGAAATACTGATAGCAACTATAGAAAATGATTCGATGCCCAAATAAAAATCAAAGGCCTGGCTGTTAATGATGAAAGGTTACCTGAAAACTCTGTTTCACACGTGGGTGAGATGTTTTTTTCCAGATAAAGGCACCGGAAATCCTGAGGTACCTTGCTGAAGTAACAGATAGAGTGATAATGTTTATACAGACAGAAGGGGATGAAGAGCAAAGGCAGATAATATTAGACAGCTATAGCAAACTCTTAACGGCAAGTACGCAACGAGGGAAACGTGAATACATGACTTTAAGCACTGAAGTCAAGGACATGAATGTAGCTGTGAGTAAAAGAGACGTCATAAATAGCCAAACTAAATCAAACTCAAGCAGAAATTTTAATCGGAAGAAATATTCGTGTCACATAGTGTTGCTATGATCATGGCTGCGTTTATCGCAGAGATATATCTGATTTGAGTCGTTAGGTAAGGTTCAACATGAATCAAAACACATTACCAAGAGAACGATTCAGTAAAAAAGGAAGAGGCACAACTAAAAAAAAAGCGGGTTATATAAACGTTTAGAAATACCGGTAACAAAATTAACGCAACAAGCATGAGTCCAAATGAAAGCATTGATGGACTTGTTCGGCAAACCACACTGCACTTAACAGTCATGAACATTCTGTTTAGCACATCGTCTTTTTTCATATAGCCGAATAACTATAGGTGGTGACGTCTCAAGATTTTGAGAATCATGGGTGCCGTTTTGTCAAATGGACTTTTTAACGTCTACAGCACCACTTACATAGAGTAAATTTTTGCTACACGGTCCGCAAACATTTTTAGAAAATACAATAAAAAAAAATCTGGAATACATTTTTAGACGACAAGACAAGACATTTGTTTCCCACGATAACTATCTTACTTTGTTAGTAGCTGCTTATAACAAGTATGATTATGTACCTAAAATATAAGGACTACCAGTTATATGAGCTTGCACCGAGAAAAACATATTCAGATACGTTTATTCCAATATCAAATTGGTATCCACTGCTGAACCCAACCAGTATGGGTGAACTAGAAAGCACTAATAAAATATTTGATTGAATTAAATGTCTTCAATACGTCTGAAAATGTAATTACTTCATCAGATAATTAATTAATATTCCATCAAAATCAGATTATGACTGTACATTTGGATCAAAACTTCTTGTAAATGTGGGACAATATTTGGATGTCATATTTTCGGATTTCGATATCCTTGTTATTTTTTTATGAAAAATATCCAGTCGTTTGAGATCAGTGATCCATAGAACAAAAAACAAACAAACTGAACATTGTAACACAATGAAATGTTCATATATGCTGAATTGACCCATTCAAGTTTATGGTGAAAGGATGATTTGAATGCAGTAATTCCCTGCCAGTTCATGAACATCCTTTGACAAACACAAAACCTCATATTTCAAATTATAAACAAGATTCTTACGGGTATTGTTATGATTACCGTGGAATTTTGCATCAAACCTAGCATAATTTCAGCACTAATAATCGAACATAGAAGATACAGAACTGACAATCAGCATTTATCAATAACTTTGGAAAATGACAGAAGTTTATCATGTGCTACTCTCACTGCCGATTAATCATCATCATCAGCAGTCTTTCAACGTCTGTCATTTGGCATACACCTCCCCAAAGGATTCGGTACATTTCTTTATTGTTGGTGTTGTGGAGCCAATATTGTATGATTTTGTCCAGTTCATCTCTCCATCTTGCATTCTGCCGGCCTCAGTGAGTCGTGATGTCCATCGGTTATCTGTTATTCTTGCAACATGGCCTACCCTTTGTCATTCAAGTTTTTTAATAGATTCCCTGGTGTCCCTGACTCCCGTTTTCTTTTTTATATACTGTGCTGTCTCGTGATCTCTCTATGTGAGGTTAAGCATGATTCTCCCATGTGTGCGTTGCGTGCTTTTCAGTTTGTAAGCCTGTCTCTGCTTAGGTTACATGTTTCAGCTCCATAAGTGACCACCAGGAGGATGCATTAGTTGAATACTTTTCTTTTATTTTTCATGGAAGTTCACTATCATTCAATAAGAATTGCTCCATAGGCACACACTAACAGCGGTGTAACTCAAAAACATCAAAGGGAAAAGATTGTGCATTGTTTGCACTTTGTTCCAGCCACTTAACCCCAGTATCCTTTTGAATAATTTCACAAACTAATATGGGATTATGATTTAGCCGGATACCAATCTTTGAAGCCATAAAAAATCATTGATTTGGATGTACAATCTGATACTTATAGAAGAAATAAAATAAGAGAATTGATAAAATAGAGATTCGTCATTAGCATAAAAATAATGTGTTGAGAGAAGAAGACATAATTTCTACAGCTAAACACCACTGCATACTGATATCCATTCATGGCATTGAATATGATTCTAATTTCAACTTTTTTATAAAAAAAAAAAACGTGTCGAACACATAGGCATTTGCTTCTGGGGTCACTGTTTATCCTTATCAAATAAGAAACATTCCACTGGGGAGATCATCCCCAGTGTTTTTTTTTTTGTTTGATTTTTCTAACCTGCAAATATCAGTTTCCAGAACATTGCATTTATATGATATTTCAGCTGTAGCTAGCGTATGTTTATGGGAAATTCAGGAGACGAGTGATTTTTTCTTTCAGATTGATGATTGTGAAATGGGTGCTTGTACTTTGGGTGTAGTATATTGTGTACACGTTCATTATAATAGCGTGAGAGTGAAAGTTATGTGAACTTACTGGTAGGTACGCAAGGGCAATCTGTTCAACTCAGAACACAATTGTTCTTCCCTTTGTACTCAGTCTAGACAGGCAACAATGGTTCTAATTTTGTTACACAAAGTAATTCCCAAGTGCACATTTAAAAAATGAATGCATTCACAGATGTTAGGATGATTTAAAAATAATATCTTTCTTATTTCTTCCATTATGTGTCCACATTTTTTTATTGGGGGAAAATACTACAGCTGGAACTAGAAAGCATTCTGAGAGTGCATATCTCTGCCAACACCATTGTCAATAAAATATGAATGAAAATCAGTTCATATATAGCTAGGATGCAGGGAATGTAACTGTAGACAATCTTTGACCCTCCCATCATGGTTTGATCATTTATTCTTCAGCCCATGGCCTCTACTGCCACAGAATATCATCAAATTCATTAAAAAGGTTCAGAATTCTTTTGTGCACAAGTATATGGGTATAGGGAAAGGGGAAATACGCAAAAATGTCATGGCAGAAGAAATTGATTTTTAAATTTAAAAAAAATACTTCTAGATGATATAAACATCATTTGCAGATAAATTCAAGTCGCGACAAAGATAAATGAAAAGTATTTGTGTGCACGTTGGTCATAATACCATCATTTGATAAAGGGTAAGTAAAATATTTCATTTGCTTGAAATAGTATACCATATACCATAACCCTTTATATAACAAACAATTATATAATTCATTCCAGCTTCCACCAATTTGTAGATCCATTGGGACTGGCTTTGGGTTTATCAAACGTTAAATGCAGCGATCGAGTTGACTATAATTAGACTTGGATCAATGTGTGGTATCTGTTATACTCATGTCAACGAAGCATAACATCAACTTCCTGTTTTGAATTTTACATGTTATTACAAGTATATTTCATCCATGAAATTTGGTCAAATTTGATTTTCTTTTAAAATTCAAATGACAAAAACGGAAGGTGTTATGAATCTTATTCTATGGTTGTCACTGAAAGATTTAAAATTTTCAAAAATATCCTGCACACATTCAACACTGTAAACAAATAAAATAATTTCATCCAGTTGAGTGTTTTAACTTATTATAACGCTTTTGAACCCATTGAAAAGTGTCCACTAGGCAAGGGTGGAAGTGATAAAATTATGAAAATTTCGAATATCAATCAATCAATTTATGCGATACATCAAAGGATATGAAGCAACTCCTAAAACAATATATATATACATATATATATATATATATATATATATATATATATATAGAGAGAGAGAGAGAGAGAGAGAGAGATAGAGAGAGATAGATAGATAGATAGATAGATAGATAGATAGACAGATAGATTGGTATGATTTGCTTTCAAACTAAAAGGGTAGAAACCTTATTGTTGACCAAGCAGCAGTCTTATTTTCTTCATTTTTTCAATCAAACTTACGTTATCGATACTAAGTTAAACAATAACTTCCTGTCGACGGGAAATCATTTCAAATAAAAGTTTCTATATAATGTGATGCAATGATCATTCTCTCGAATCATAAGTATCCACCTCTTTGTACATAAGTTGGAATAAACAAATAAAAAAAGAAAAAAAATGAACGGGATCAGGATTTTAGTTGACAACAGTTACCTGCAGCTGTTTAGCTCAATGGTTGGAAAATTCGTACATTGAAACAACTACCCTATTGGTGGTTTGATTCCTGCATCAGCCTTTATGTTTTAATTGTTTATCCTACTTACGTTGTCTAGGCTACACGATCCACTAATTGTCTGGATACAGGATATCATTTCAAATAGATATTTTTTATACAACATAACGATATCAAACTGCAAATGTGTTATTTGATATTTGATGGGTTTATTCCATTGGAATGCTCGATACAAAAACATTTAGTTAGAAATAGCTTTAAATGTTTTAGAATTTTGGATATTTCTTCATCAGCTGGCATAATACCCTTTTTTTGAGGTACGTAGTCTTTTTGCATGGGAAGCCTCGTTTTATAATATGCACAGTTCCCTTTCTGCTTTCTCACTCACTCTCTCTCTCCCCCTGTCTGTCTGTCTGTCTGTCTCTGTCTCTCTCTTTTTGTTTTGATTGAAGAAGTGACTGAGCTTGTTTTGTTTGGTTGTTTTCTCAATTTTTATTTTCATATTTAAATATTCTGGTTTGTGAGCATAACATTGGCCCTTTGGATCACTAATATTCTTTTGTTCACTTTCTGAGCTAACTCTTTGTATCAGCTTATTATGTGTCTAATACTTTCTTGTGAATCTTGACGAATAATGAGCTGAAAATTGACGGAAAAATAGCATGATAGACATCAGAAAGATAACTGAGCTAAATGATATATAAACATTTGTCAATTTGAACAACATGATCAAATTTAAAAAAGAAATATATGGATAGAAATCATCTTAATACACAAATATTGCAATGTTTTCATTTAAAAGCTTCTTACTGGGTGTGTGGAGGTTGTCTTCCATTTGGAAAAAAAACTGAGGGGGGTGAGAGAAGATAAGTGATAGGACAGGTGCTATCATACTGTGGTAGTTGGTTGAATAGTAAGATATTACGAAGTCGAATCACGTATATTTGAATCAAGATAGAAGCCATACAATGGAATATAATGACATGGACTTTACCATCACAAACAAACCTGGTAGAATTATTTCTTTACCATGGGACCTGATTTCATTAAACGAAAAACACTTATTCACATCTCTACCCATTACACCAAATAAAATTTGGGCACATATCGTAGCTCCTTGTCTTCCGTGACTGACAATATCCCAGAACAGTGAAGTGTGACCCAGCATAAATGACTCTGTTAGGAATGCCACTTTAAACTTAATGGCTTCCAAATACTTCACTTTGCATGAATCATGCAACACATGTCAATAACCTGAACAAGACTACCCCAGCATACAATGTCAGGAATTGCGTGACACGGGTGTATAGGCAAGCATTGGGGGTAATGTACGTACTAAGTCGTCTCAGGACTGACATGCACTGTACTGAGAGCAAATGCAAGTCAAAAGCAGTTTCGTCTCTCTCATGCTAGCAATCCATCTTAAGAGCTACCTTTGAAATTTCACGAGGACCCCGTTTGATGTATCTATAACTATCTGCCCGTTCATTTCTTGTCAATCTTAGCCTGGCAATACTTGTCAATTCTCCCTCAGTTTCTATAATGCATATCAATCTAATTTAGAGCTTTATATCTAGTCTTTCGATCAGCCAACGTCCTTATTTTATATGCATCCACGTATATCTATAATCACGTGAATCACAATCATAGATCATTATTGAGATTTTGGATTTCGAAACTCCCTTATCTCTGTCGTCAGATATCAGATTTCCAGTAATACAGTCAGTTTTTAGTGATGTTGAGGGTTCTTTATTCTGAATATAAGAAAAACATTTTAAAATGATTCTCATGTCTTTAATACGAGTAAACATTTCCACATTCTGTTCCAAATAGGAAATGATTTGAAATCCTAGGATGGGGATTCAATTTTATATCATTAGTTTGTTTTAACCTCTTGTTATGCTTGTTGCCCAAACTTTTTATCGATTCATTCTTAAGTTGTCGTTTGGTAATGGTTGCTCGGTTTGGTAAATAAATATGAAAGACAATATAAAGAAAGTGACTGACTAATTTTATGAAACAGGAATTCAAAGGATTCAGTTCAACAATTTTCTGCCATCTTTCTAAAAACTTCATAATCCAATCCAACCTTGAATCTTCTCCCGAGCCCCGAAACAGCTCAAAATTCCTTCTATAGTCTACAAACTGATTTCTTTTCATATGAGAGATTTCTGTAATAGCTAGAATAAATCTCAGTTGGGGAATGCAATTCATGGATAATTCACTTGATGAATGAACACTTTTTGTGCTTGAAGTTGCTGCATATCATTTAACATTTGGTCACTGTCACTATTGGTTTCCAAAGAACTGAATATTTCTATGAAAGAGAAAGAATGCACTAGGAGTATGATGTTTATGAATAACATATGGAAGCCAAGTATAAAAGTGACTAACATGATCAAATTGTTGCAAAACTCTGTTGTGTTGTATAACGTTGATGTCTTGTTTAGATCAACCTCAAAGGTTTGACACGAACGTGGAATTGTGAACAGCAAAAAATGGGACGAAATCCTGCAAAAAACTATGGGCGGATCAATCAATCATTAACATCAGCGACTTTTTCCCAGTAGTCTTTGGTTATGCTTGCACTGCAGTCGTTTACATTTCAAATCTTAGTAAAATATCCATACTCCGTAGAACATATACAAAAAACTAAGGTTTCGTTACGTTTAGTTGCTCTCCGCAAAAAAAATCGATTCAGTGAGTGTTACTTCCGTTTAACTTATGTGAAAACCACTACACACAGCAAAACCACTAACATAACAAAGTTACTGTAAATAATTTCCACCTCTTGATTAGTATATTTTGTTAAACGCTGACTATCTTCAAGTAATATTTATATTAGATTACCCCCTGAGTTGTACTTGTCTACCCAATTACAGAGCATCGTCCTGCAAGATACCTCCTGCATGATCCTTGCAAACCACTTCTCAAACGTACCTTCATTTACAGTATCTCCTCTGCACAAATCTCTTTTTGGGTCGTTGTTAAATCATTATGTTATCCATAAAAATTGAATATATATATATATATATATATATATATATATATATATATATATATATATATATATATATATATATATATGTGTGTGTGTGTGTGTGTATATATATATATATATATATATTTGAAATAATTCATATTTTTCTATTTTCAAATTTACAATCAATAAACCTAATTATAGCAATTTTGGAAATCATTCAAGAAATTCACGCTGATATAATGTCTGTCACAAAAGAGTCAGAAGCTTCCCTTCTGTATAAAGTCAGTTTATTTTCTATGCCTTTGATGCCGGCTAGTGACAAAAACCGAACAAAATTTTGGTCCCAAAATGATATTTTGCAGGATTTCTGCACGTAGGAATGGCTCAGATTAATTACATAACATGCTTCATAAAGATGTTATGGGGACATGTGACAACATGTTGATAACATAATTAATTAATGGCTCGTTCCCTCCTATCATTTTTCTGTTAAAAAAAAACAACAAAAAAACAAAACAAAAAACAAAAAAAAAACGCCAGGTTAATAAACTTTTCAAACGGAAAGGCAAACATTAGAATATTAGAAACAAAAAAGGGCTTTCTGCAGAGATTCTAAATCGCAACTCATAGATTTACCAATGGATTAAGTGGCCTAAATAGGTAGAGAAGTCTCTCCATGAACCCTGCTGAGTATATGAAGTGTAGGAAGAGCTTATCAGTCTCTCACAAAATTTACATATCATGTCCTATCTGAGCAGTCAGTTAGAGAGCGGCGACTAAAGATATTCACATGAAACGTAGAAGCAACTTCAAAGTTGGAAAGGTATGAATATTTAGTAACCATATTTTTCATGAATCTTGTTACGTTTCTTCATTACTTAATTGTTAATTACGTCAACACATTTTACACGTTTTTTCCTTATTACCCGCATCAACTTTATCTGTTCTGCTTATCATAACAATTCTCGTTGTTTTCCCTGGAACAAATATTCCTGTGAATATTGTCAAGTATTATATCTTTCTAATATCTTTTCCAGATCTTACTTCATCAAATCCTCCATCATACCAGCTACGTTTGAACAGTTTCAGGGATTGTCAGGACTTTATCTTTCTAACGCCCTATTTCAGATTTTTCTTCCTGATTCTGAATGATAAAAAACAATTCAGAAATTTTGTCAACTATTATGCTTTCCTGTAACCTGGTCTCTATATCTTAGATTCAATATTATTTTATCTATTCATTTGTACTTTGCTCTCTCTTTCTTTTTGTACTCATCTTTTCTTTCATTTAACGGGTTCCGCAGCACCTTTCGTGCCTTCTTCTTTTTCATGTTTCATTTTTCTTATCTTTCACATCGTCTTCTCTTATTCTTTTATCAAATAAAGGGAATTTGAAATCTGTTAAGATAATTTGATAATCCCTCAAGTGTGGTGGAGTGTGTTTGCTATTCAAGATCCTTTCTGGGACGACCTTATGTTTCGAAATCAATAAGAAAATCATCGAATCAGGGATGATAATAAAATGATTATCGTTATCACTGTTGCAGTTCCAGTTATTGATAACAATGAATTCAAACAGATAATCCTGTGAAGGCTAAAAGTTCAAATCTAATTTGAAAGAAAAAAGAAAACATTCCTCAGAAAGGATGTGTCGATATTCTACCCTTCTAAAAGAATGGATGATGGAGGATCTTCATAAGGATCAGAACTCTCAAGAAAACAATATTTATTGAAATCTGCAGGGGAATTAGACAGAGAAAAATGTTAGGGGCTGGGGAACTCAACTTTTACTTCATCTATCACCAGAATATCTAAACCCATATGTGAATATTCACGAACAAAATAATAATTTGTGGAGTACGATGATGATTCTATCAGGAACAATGAAATACTGTAAAGGTATAGAAGAAGTCGGATTGGCGAAAACTCCAACACGAAAGTCAACATGAATACTGATGCGAGTCATTTGTTGAATTAGAGAAGACGTTCTGTTCTCTGATCAACACAGCCGTCACAATAATTATAAGTTCATATACAAGGACGATATAGGACGGCATGAAACTATCTGACAAGGACAGGGTAAAGCTCGTAATGAAAGAATGCAGCGACGATTTAGGGATGGGACTAGGAAGATAGAAAATGCACACTAATGATAATGCACAAACGAAGGCTAACAACAACAGAAAGAATCAAGTTACTGGACAACAGACACAATCAGAGCATTGAACACACCTGACCAATATAAATACTAATGGATCGCAGATGTGACGCGATCAAACAGAAAAAAAGACAAAATGAGGAGAGATTGCCTTAGTAGGTTAGGAAAAAAAGTATGTATATATGTATATATATGTATATATATATATATATATATATATATATATATGTATCTGTGTGTGTGTGTGCGTGCGTGTGCGTGCGTGTGCGTGTGTGTGTATTGTAGTGATTCGATAAGATGAATTAATACATGGACAGTGTTGGTAATGAGATAAACAAGTCCATTTCTTGGATGAACAAAAGAACTCCAATAAATCAACTGTCAGACAAGAAAGTTCATGACAATACACAAAGCTTAACGCTACAGAGATGACACTAATAATCTCTATGTGAAGAGGAAAGAGTGTGTTGGAGGAATCATCAGCATATAAGACTGTGTTCAAATGGTCAAAACGAGTTTAGAAAAGTATTTCAAAGCGTAAAGTGGAGACATTATCAAGAGCAGTCAAAAAAAAAAACAAAAAAAAATTAACAAACGAACGGGCAGCAAAGCAAACCAGGAAAGAAAATAGGAATATCAAAAAATATACGTGTTTCAAAACATATTCATGAAATGCCACAAAGATCATGTACATTGGTACGCAAAATGGGACCGGAAGAGAGAAACCAAATCGCTCATTACGGTTACTCAAAACAAATGCATCATGAAAACTATGTGAAGGCAAACTTTGACAGAACCCAAACGAACAGCAAATGCGGGCTAAGGGGCAAAAAGGATGAGGCCATAAACTACATAACCTGTGAATGAAATCTCACAGATTATATACAAAAGCAGACATGATTTGTTAACAACAAAGATACTCTTGGAACTGAAAATTACGTTTATTTTTCACAAGTTATCACTTGTGAATTAGTACTGATGAGGTAAGCTTTTGTTTGATAAAATGACTAGTAACAAAATCATTGATATTAGAATACAAAAATGTGAAAGAGTCAAGAGTCAAAAGTCAAGATTGTTATGTCGGACCTATTTTCATCGTTCGTTCCTTGTTGAGTTGGGGAGTTACCAGCTCGAAAAAAGATCTCAGTGGGTTTTTTCTTTTGCAAAACAGAACAATGGTTATGAAAATCATCATCATCATCATCATCATCATCATCATCACCACCACCACCACCATCATCATCATCATCATTATTACTATTATTATTATTATTATTATTATTATTATTATTATTATTATTATTATTATTATTATTATTATTATCATTATCATTATTATTATTATTATTATTATTATTATTATTATTATTATTATTATTATTATTATTATTATTATTATTCACAATGAATTGAATAAATCAAGACGTCATTTATTAGAAAATATTCACAGAGGAGTAGAGAGAGGGATGAAAAAGTTATGTATTTTGATGAAGAGCAGGAATAGGGGAGAAATGATTGTTGGGTATTTTTGCTCACTGAGGGATGAGGAAAATAGATGGGATAAAAGGAAATAGGTAGTTCAATAAGAGGGTAAGAATGGAATGGGGAGTTTTAATTGGTATGGGGGAGACAAAGTGGAGAGGTTGGGAAAAGGGAGCTTATAGGTAAAGGTAGGTAGTTGATTTCAAGACAAAAAAAAGGGACGAGGGAAAAGAAAGTAGTTACATGAAAGCTTAGGAGAAGAGAAGGTGGGAAATACAGCTAGTTCACTGAGATGATAGGATCAAAGAGAGAAGTAAAGAAAATCAGAGTGGAGAGTTTGGAAAAAAATATCCATTCGAAATAAATCAAAAATTGTATAAAATACATAGAATCAACTGCCATTGAATCTGAGACATAAAGTGGAACGTGGACTAGAAAGTATTTAAATTCAATTACATTGAATTTACTGACGAGTGCCGAGGAACCCTTGAGGAAGAAGGTAGAAGGAGTGCAGGCAGCGTTGCAAAAGAAGAAAAGTACAATTAAAAAGCAGCAAGGTGGCGGTTGGGTTATGTTTTCGGTTGGAATTGTAGGGGACGGGTTGTTTGGACCTAGGCATATATCATATGCTATAAAAATGAGTTCTGTGGTTTGTTTTTAAAAAACAATTTTCGGCTTTGGCATATGAACAAGTCTTTAGATCATCGAATGAAACTTAATTTCATACAAAACTATACTCTTTTGTTCAATGCCCACGTAGATATTGACTACCAAGCCAAGATAGGTTTTAAAACTGCAAGATCGATGGACAGGTCATCATATTTTCCAGGTTTAAACCCTGTGGGACTTCTTTAGAACATCCTCAAGGGAGGTTGCATGGAAATTAGGGCCAGTTGGCTATCAGAAGAGACGTAGAAAGCTTTTCTGACAAGGTCAAGAGCCATTACAACGGAAGAAATTCAAAATTTAACGATATCAATGTATGCTTCACCAATATATGTGATTCGTACTCAAGCATATTATATTTCAATATAAATTATTTTTGTCATAGTTTTTTTTTAAATTTGCATGATATTAATTTGAAGGCTCCAGTATTCCATGTATATGAATTTTTAAAGCCTATTTAAATTTCCTCAATTCCAAGTGTGTGCTACACAATTATTTAATCGATGTGTAATCAAAATAACAGAATTAATGAATGACACGATAGAAATTGCAGAATTTAGCGATAGATTCCAAGTATTTGTTACCATCTGTACATTGAGGTTCAATAATCGTAGGCATTGCGTAATAATTCGATGCGAATATTAGTGTAAGAAATATTCCACTGAATCAGACGTTCGTTATATATCAGTTTCGGACCCATAGAAAATATTTTAACAATTCATAATAGATATGACAGCAAAATAATTCATTCTCATGGTTAAATCTCAAAAATTGAAATATCCAATAAAAAGAAACAGATTTGAATGAAAATCTAAAATTTCTCTATATCTTATACCTTATATAACCATTTGTAAGAAAGCCTTCTTATCAAACATTGCTTGGAGACAATAAGGGCTATAATTTTCTTTGGCTATCATCTTAACGTGTATCTAACATGAATGAACGGCATCTGATCAGTGTATTGGGGGACATAAGAAGCTATGCTGTTACCTTGTTTATTACTTGGTGTACGAATATACAGACATACGCAAACAAACGAACAAATCGATATACATGGAGACAAACAAGTGAACTTGGACTAAGGTGCTTAGTTGGTATTTTATTACTAACAATTCATACATTACAGTTATTAGCCGAGCAGTACATACTAACCAAACTCTTTGTATCATATAACTCGGCATTAAAAGTCTCTTTTCGAGCATTCACACCCTAAGAACATAATTTTACATTTGCATTTGATTATCTAATTTCCGAATATGTCTTACAACGATGGTAAATGTTTTGCTGTGGTTTTATCACTCATCGACAAGAAGTAAAAATATTTGTTTTACACTGTATTATTCTCCAGAAAATAAATAAAAGTCTATGCCACAGTACCGGCCGATAATCAATTCCTGTTAAAGAACATTTCTGAACGCAAATCTGGAATCAGAATATAAAAATATTGATTAGGAAACAAAATATGACTGTCTAAGTAAAATCACATGTTCCGCGTCAGATCACCCAAACCCGAGGGCAGCATAATACACCAGAGGTCACTGTCAAGGTGGTTCCGTAGCTTAAAATGTTTAGGAGGTTCATATCGATATGTGTGCCAAGTTCGTTGTTTGTTTTCAAAAGTGCATGATTGATCGACTAAGCCTCTGGACTATATTGTTATTCTAGTTCACGTGTGCCATAAAAACAACAGCATATATGAAATATACATTATACATTCCATTTCATATCATTAGCATCAGCAATAGAAACTTAGTACCTACTATTTGACTTATACCTTACCAAACAGTCATTATACCTCTTTATCATACGCCTTAGGGGGTCACTGCTTTCTGACGCGTCTAGTCCAAAACATCATCTCTTTTTCTGCCGGTTGTAATTTGTGTTTGATATCTGGTGATCAACATTATGAGTCATGATTTCCTGTTGTTGTCTGACATTCTCATAACATGTCCAGTCCATTGCCATTTGAGTTTTCATAGGAGATCTTTTTTGCTGTACTGATACATGATCTCACCATATGATATTGATAAATCCCTCCTGATTGTGCTGTACGGTTTTGGGTTTGGAGGTAAGTTTTTCGATTGAGTTATATGTTTCAGCTCCATAGTTTCATAACTTATCATTCTTTAAATGCCTCATTTTACTCCGTCACTGGAATGAAATATTATAATTTCAATACGTCCTCAAGTTTTAACTTCTTGATGTCAATAAAAATTATTTGTGTCTTTTGCCAGGACAGAGAATAGAAATAAAGAATTATATTAGGTGTATTATCATAGTTAGATCAAAAGTTGAGAATAATGATAATCTAATATTCAAACTATAATTTCTCGAATAACCACCCCCTTCGTTATCTTTCCGCTAACCTGTTGTTAGCTATATAACGATTCTTGTCTTTGTGTGTTTGGAAATGGCTAATTTTATTTGATACTTCGTCTGTCAGCCGGTTTCATTGTTTGATGATTAATTCGTTTACATCATTCTTTCATTGACGGCTATGTATCTCCGCTAAATGCTCTCTCATGTTTCTATCTATATAGCTCATTGTTCATTTATTTGAGCGTTCTTCAATTTGTTCTTTGTTCCATACTAAGATAAAGATTCGCAGGCGCTGAGTAAAGCCGTATCTTCTTAGAGGTAAAATTTATCTCACAGAAACAATGGAAATTACTCTGATATCTAGAATATAAGATAAACGCTATAACATCCTGCCGAATCACACACGAATACATAATTATATAAATGCTTCGGTGACAAAGATAAAAATTAAGATTCTGTGCACACAAACCATGATGGAGGAAGAGACAGGCAAATAACGTTTTTTGCATACGTGTTATTTACGTTCACAAGGAGAACAGAAAAAGTTCAACATATCTATATTACCTATCAATTTGCTAGGGTATACCTTTGCATGAACTGCACTACAAGCCCAGAATATGTGCATTCATTTCATTTGAATGAGTTGCACATTAACGCAAAGATCTATAATTCCCCGAATTTATCAATCCACGTATTGCAAAATTAAAAATGAGACTTGGTAAAAATATTGGAGTACCAAATTTTTAATAGTTTTGGTATTTATTACGTTGTAATGATCCGAATTTATTTTCAGTTAAAACTAATATGAAATCAAATACAGATAAGTGTATAGCTGCGAATACAAAACTCACAGGCTGGCTACATATTTACTGACGTCACTTCCTTTCGACTCAAAACTTCAGAAAACCCAACTTCTGTTTATCATTGCTTTCTGACCGACTATCCCCAATCAACTCCTCACGTGGCCTGGCCTCTCATCAAAAGTTATATCCATTTTTTATACCCTAGCCAATGTCATGATGAGAAATTCATTTCGTCCGCTCAGCTACTAAATCCTATGTGTTTATCTTTCTCCAACCCTTTGTATATCTTTAACGAACAACAATCCCTTCAGCCAACTATGTCAGCGATCTTATCAAGATCAACCTTGCAGGAGGTAATGTTATTCAGCTCTATGTCAATTATTGAGTGAACGCTCTAAGAATCAGTTTTACGCACCACAGTCGCATATACATTCTATTCACTCAAATGTTTGACTTCTAGTTCATCATTCTCTTCTCCTTTGCCAGTTGATCATTCTGTCTTAGATCAGCATCTTCCTAACTTCGATCTCCCTAACATGGCCCGCTATAATCCTTCCAATTCTTATATTTTTTTTTATCAATTTTTATCTCAGTTTCGACATTTTTTCTATTCAGTATCTTTGTTTTGAACATTCTTTTTTTTTATGTCCATATATTACGAATGGCAACCACTGCCCCCATAAAAAAAGGACTATATGGCAACTGGTTGTTTTCACCTGGATGTGACGTTCTTGACTCTAGACATCCATGTTCCCTAAAAATCTATTTGTAACGTTACACATTCGTGCGTGCTTCTTTATTCTCTGGCATCTACAACAAATGTGTACTTTTACACTGGACGACGACGGCTACTACTACTACTACTACTACTATTTTCATTATTATCATAATTATCATTGTTGTCGTAATCCTCCTCCTCCTCCCCCTCTTCTTCGTGTATGAGACTTAAACCTACAACGTTTTTAAGAATAATATCCAGTAGCACTAGTTATAGTTAATGCTTCTGGCCTTTATACGCATATGTGTGAATGGCTATTTCTATTTTCATTCACTGTATATCTTTTCAAATATAGTTCATTTATGAATGTGGATATGATTGATATGGTGACTTTATATTGCTCGCCGTAAAAGACTGGTAAAAGAGATTCACAGAGTCCATTGATTGTGTATATTTTGTAAAAGCATATGTCGGAAATTAAAAATGAATTCAATCCAACGTTAAGTATTTACAAAGACCACTTTATTATAACTGTTCCTATAAATATTTGATTCATTTCCAACTCATTCCAATTTAACAATTTCATAATAATTAATGCACTATTGACTATATGTGTGACATACAGTAATTCCATCAAGTAATAATAGATCAATCCATTGTTGTCGCAGAGGAAAAAAAGCAGAAAAGGGGGGTTTTACAGAAAATCATACCCTGATATCCCTTTTTAAGTCGTTTTTTTTCTCACCTTACATCATATTCTGATAATACTGGTGTTTGATTCTTTTTTTTGTTACCTGCTTTCATATTTTGATCACACTTTTTAGTCAAAAGTTGGGCCGAAGGATCTTTTTTCATTCAGAGGTCAATATGAAAAGGTCACACTTTTCTTGCCCCTTTAGGGATCGCAATGAAGGACAAACTCTTCTGTTTATACTGATCAAAAGAAAGGTCCACCATTCCACTTTTAGGAGTCAAAATGTTTGCCCTTTATTAGTCAAAAAGTTAGAGGTTTTGTTGTCGTTGTTTTTGTTTTTTTTCAATAGGGACGAACGCTGTTTCAAAATAGGGATTTTTTTAATCCCTTTTTCCTGTTCAAAATTGGAACTAACCTTTTTATTCTTTTTCAGGTATCAGAAGTGAAGAAAAATATTTTTTATTAAAAGTATGTATAAGTGAAAAGTGAGAACAAATCAGAAAGAATGCAAATCCCCATAAAGATATTTATTTTTTAGCAGCATTTATGTTAACCTAAATATTCACTAACCTATTCATAATGGGAGGGGGTACCTATATATGTATCTGAAATCTGGAATCCATCTTTTTTTATACCGACTTACACACTTACATCACAGCATTGTTGGTAATTGTCATAGAATTTGACCAACATCAACAGCTTAAACAAATATCATATAACAATCTCTAACATCAATTTTGGAGTAGCTCTGTACAGATCTCTGTTCTTTGCGGCTATGGATGATTCAAACCGGAATTGGTCTTGATACCATATCTCATGGAGGTATCTGAAATTAAAGATCGGTAAATACGGTTATCCTCCGTGCATTGTTGCTATATGTTCAGAAATTCACAACTCTAAAATATGAAAGGACCTCAAATATAAATTTGGGGTCAATCCATAGATCTATCTCCCTTCAAATGTAGCTCATTGCCTTAAAATTGAAGCCTCAAAAAACTACTCAACTGGCCCCAACCGATCTTTGCCGGAAATCAGATATCGTGCAAGAACTTCAGATCTATTTTGGGGCCGATCAATGCACACTTTTCATCCTATCATCTCATATCAATTAAAGGGGATTCAATGCACAGTCATCATTCTTATTTTTATCATAGCTTCATTCTGCATCACCAAATTTCCTGATGAATATCAATTGAACGGTGAAGATGGACGTGTCATGGAATAAATAGGCAGTAGCTTAGTTCTCAGGAGCGATCCTTGTATAATTTCATCATAGACTTAGGTATTCGACGAAACTTCCAGCAAACAAATATTTGATATCCATTTGAGACCAAAGGAAAAAAACTGAATTAGTATGCTTTCAATATATTCATCAACGAAGTTCAAACATAGAAAATGCATTTTTTTAGTGATAAATTAATGAGTATTTTACTTTTAATCGTCTTTAATCTTAAAGATTAGCACCAGGTAAAACAGAAACAAAGAACATCTAATTCCTGTTTAAATTATAGACATGATGAATTTTAAAATTCTCTAATTAATTCAGACTGAAATACTAATGGTCACCTAATTGTAACCGTATATATCATTCCGTAATTTTTCAGTGATTCCAAGCCAAAACCTCAATTTAATCCTTGGAGTTGGTTAGCTCTGTTCCAGGTTAGCCATCTCAAAGATGTATTGTATCCATTAATTATCTTTAATCATTGCCATTTTTTGTTTAGATTAGTAGGAAAAGCAAAAGTGGAACTGAAACGAAGAATCGACTAATAATTATCTCTTCCTCTCACTAAACCTTCTTGTCTTTTAAAACATTCTCAAAACACCAAGTTGGAACTTAACGTTGTGTATCTTCATGAGTGCATCGTTGTTCTACAGGCCATGGGTGATGGATATGATAAATGGAACGAGTGACGAGGCAACATAGAAGACAGATCGAAATAATGTTGACAAGATCGATATATCTTTGGAATCCACGTAACGAAAACCGATGCGCCTGTTGGACGAAATCAATGAGCGAGAGAATCGGATAGAAGAGAACATTATTGTCCACCAGTTCTAGAATAGATGATACATCTTTGATGGAAGAAATTCGTTATGAAAACAAAACTGTGATTGAGTAATCATCCTTTGAATTGTTCCAATGAAGTCAGTGGTTGTTCAGTTGACAACTGTGAAGCAAAATTGTGGAGAAAGATGGGCACACTGTGCAAAATTGAATCATTTGGGGAAATTAATAGACAAATTTCTCATTTGTAAACATTGACAATGTAAAAGTACTTCTTTGCCTTTTGATTTATAGTATAAATGATATATTAAGTGTTCCCAAAATGAAAATTTTTACCCCAACAGAAGATTTTAATTTTCTTCATGAATGTCTTCTCCGAAAAAAAAGTCGGGGATTCACACCCCCTTGAGCCCACTCACAGATGGACACATACTTTTATAAATATTATCGTTTTCAAAATTATATATCTGAGTAAAGCACCGTATCGATGTTATCCACATTTCAAGTTCTTCGTTTTAGCCTTTTCCCAGTAAAAAAGTATGTTTCATGCTTTAAGAACACAAGCATAGTAGACATATTGCTTGCATTTATTGATGTTTGTATTTTCCTAATGTCATCGTAAGTGTTCACTCGGGATACGTGAAGCATAATAATTGCTTTCCGAAATATAATCAATGGATTTCTAGAATTGGAAAGGAACGAATGAGAAACCATCCGACAAAGCTTCCTTTCAAATATAAAGAGGAAAAATATTAAAGTTCTCTTGCGTATATTTCAGATTTTCTGAGTGCCCTTATGTATAAATGATTTGATTTTTACTGTATGAAGTTTTTCCAAACGAATTCGACTAGCTAAAAAAAAGATTCAAACAAGAATTGACATGAAATAATTCAATAAGAAACATATACACATTCCGCTGTTATTTCAAGGAGTTCTAGTTATTTATAATGAAGACAAATGGTTGCTTTCTACAATTTCACGACACTCCAGCGAATTTGCAATGAATATTCGATGGTCACATTATCGATATGATTGCTATCAGAATTGCCTTGTTTTTTCAGCCCGAATTTCAGACACGAATATCCAGGAATAATTGACCGAAAGTATCCCTTAATTAGTTTTTTACAGGCCGTATAGAGTTCTAATTGTATTCAGTTCGAAATGAATTGCTTTCTTCGACATTACATTAGCAACATGCATGTTCCCTTCTCTATGACACATCCAGGAAAACCAAAAAATCAAGGGATCACAGATTTTTTTACCACGTACTTTGAAAATATACCGACGTGAAATGCATGAAAACAAGCGAATGCCAGATTGCAAAGTGGTACATTGGACTTTTTAGAAGAACTTAGTCGAGACTCTGATTAATTAACTGGTGAGTCGAATATCATAATTATGAACATAAATACATCAGTCAGACTGCAATTTACTCATTAAAAGAAACATTTGTTTTACACCAAATGATCCTAATTCAATGCGATTACTTCACTTTCCGATGTAATTGATTCTGTGTTGAATATTAATCGCATAGATCGAATATTACATGGTGGAAAGTTCAGATAAAGATCAAACTACTTCTGAGATTGAGGAACTACCAACCTAGCCTTAAATGTGTATATGCTCCATCTGAACAAGCTACATTTTTAATGAAATAGTCTACGGATGTATTCAAAGAGAGAAAGGAGAAAAAGAAAACCAACCCGTGAAATGAAAAGTGTATGACTTTTTTCTTGCCATTGTAAATTCCCTTTCAAACTTGCTTATGTTTAACCAAAACAGATATATCACAAGTAACATCAAACAAGTCAGTACATACCACTGAGTATAAAACCGTTCGTAGATTTGGAGTCAAAGCGGAAGTGAAACGAGAGTGAGAATCTCTATCATGAGTTTCAATAGATAGATATATCAGTGTATTAGTTGTAAAATACTCACGTATTTTATGTATGAAATAACTTGAGTACACTTTATTTGCACTCAACATATATAAATCTTCGCTTTCTTTTTCAGCATTTCAGTTTATAGATATTTTTCAGTGATTTTTTTTCTGAAAATATTTCCTACTGAAATGTTTTGCTAATATATTATGTTTATCCTGAATTCCTTCGTATATCTAAAACCAGTGAACAAGTTCACCTGATAAAAGCCGAAAAATAAACCAGCAAAAATTGAATGACGTTCACAGTAATTTTCCTCATGAAAGTTGCCTATTTCCTTAACATTATTTAAATTTGTGATAGCAAAAATATCAATAAGGACGATCAGTGCTAATTGGGCAAAGGGACAAGTTGAATCACCTGGTTTAATTTTTGTTTCTATCACTTGATATTAGCCTAAATTTGAATTTTTAAAAAGTCCAGTCATTTTCCTACCAGTATGTTGTAAGTGTATCGTAATTATCAGTTTCTTTATCCTACCTTTTGTGGATTTATAACTGAGGTCCACATTTATATAGTTCCACTTTTCCTACTAGATGGTCATTATATTTTTAAAATCTTCTGTCTATTTTGAAAAAAAAAAGACCTTCTCAAAATTAATAATCTCATGTGTACCTACTAGCAAGAAGATAAACATATAAAATCTGGCAGTACCAACTATCAGCACCGGTGAAGAAGCTGTGTAATTTTTTCTGAATGTTTAAATGATGATATGATGAACTAGATAAATGTTCCGGATTTAAACGACTCGTCAAAAGGAAGCCTCAATTTGATAACAAATCAGGTAATATTTGTGTTTCAATAAATTTCAATGGAGGTTACCACCATCCAAGTAAAAAAAAAAATACCGACCAGTCCGGTCTTCTCTTTTTTTCTTTTTTATTTGAACTTCTCTAATAAATCATGGGAAAAGCACGAATGAAGTTCATTTGCACATCGTGTAGAGTTTAAAAACAAAGACAACACGTCTGAGTTCTGCACTATTATTTTTGCCCCAGTGTTAATGGTTTCAATGGCAAATATCTAAGAATTATCATTATTAATTATACATCTTCTTTCAAAATTTCAATTTTCTTCTTTCTTTGTTTTCTTGACTATTCGTTTTTATCACCAATACGTGATTGCCATGCAAATATTACACCTTTCCATAATCTAGCCCGAAAGAAACAACATCAACAAAGGCGCCACTTTAGTTTTTGTCTTTTCTTTCTTTTTGATATTCTTTCTAAAAACCGTGATCTCAAACTCTACAGAAGAACTTGGGACCGGAAAGCAACAAAAAGTAAAGTTACAATCAGTTTGAAAAAGTGGAAAAAAACTCTGTCAAAATAAAACAAATAGTTTCTTCATGAGTACAAAGATTAATACTCCATTTATATGGCAGGATTGCGTTAGATACACCGGGCTTCGTGCAATCATTGAAGTAAAGCAGTGTCGAACCTAAACAATACCTACATGGGTGACTGCTTGAGTATACCAGGTATCATAAGCAGTTGGAAATCACGTAGAATAACTAGCTTTAGGAGGAGGATACCGATGTCTTCTCCACGTTCAAAAAGCTACAATTGAACATCGAAGTTGGCTGGGTTACGCGCTACAAAGAAGAAATAGTTCTAGATTTTTTTGATGATTTTTCGTATCATTTCTGTCCTTTTCTCTCTCTGATCAACGCATTAAGACATCTCCCAGGATTCTATTGGATTTTACCAGAGCATTTTTGTATAAAGCGCCATGGTGAAGTATTTCAAGTGTACGTCACTGGAGACCGATGGAAATGGTTGATATATAAACAGCAAAAAAATGGACCATAGTGCGACACATAGTCACGAGGTGAATTTTTGCTCTTATATTTCAATGTATAACTTCCAATCAATGTGATTTATTTTCAGTACTGAATTAAGTGCGTTGATAACGAAGGTATTTAACCTAATATTCATTCAGATGCTTTCTTCATTTAACTGCAGACATTGAAACCTTCACTTCGGGATCTACCTCTGAGCTACGGAACTGGACGGTCAGTAAGGCTGAATTCAAGCGAATATTTATTTACACAGGAATTCTTCATCCACCAGAATGCTCTATTCCTATGGAAGAATATTACAATGACTGCTCTGATAATTTCTGCAAATAATTCAAACTCCTGACCTGTAAATAAAAATTTCGTAGAAGTGAAGTACAGAAAAATTTACACACATACAGCTGTATGCATCATCACACTACAATTTCTTTAAAAAGTAATTTTATACATTTTTCATGCAGTAAAATCTTTAGAAGAGGGCATCGTACTTTTGCTAAGCATAGAAAATATTATCTTCCGCGGGTCATCTTGGTTTATAAGCCCCAATTTGCTGCGTGAACTCTCTCCTGGAGTACTTGTGACCATCATACCTAAAAATATTTTGAGGGATACAGTAACCTTTGGAAAGATATCAGCAATCTCTTCACCATGGAATATAACCATCTGTTGAGATGGACTGACACATAAGCTGAACTTGGCAAAGGTTGTTAACTGGACAATTTCCTCCTATAAACACCTTACTAGAATCACTGGGGAAAGCAGTTATGAGATTCTAAACCGCCTTTCTTATCTTCGCATCAGGTTGACTGCATAAATTGACAATGACTTTGAACCTGTCATGCACTGATTGCTTTGCTACCCAGCCTTCTTCTAAGGCAACTGGCAATTCATCTAAATTGAAAAGAAAGCTCCACATCTGAATTGTTCTC
This sequence comes from Thysanoteuthis rhombus, assembly GCA_963457665.1. Lineage (NCBI taxonomy): Eukaryota > Metazoa > Mollusca > Cephalopoda > Oegopsida > Thysanoteuthidae > Thysanoteuthis > Thysanoteuthis major. The sequence continues at coordinate 22,654,198 of OY735203.1, read as the reverse complement.
TTGAGGCAAGGACAATTTCCCCCGAGACTTATACTGGATTCAGCATAACATTAGTTTCTCTTTCTTCGCCTGTTTGCTTTGTAGCCTGTATTGCCACAGAAGTGCCTGACATCCAATTCAAACTCTCCATAGCATTTTAGAGTACGCTGTGCATATCTCGAAGCGATACACTCCATTGATTGACTGATTCATATACCAAGTATTATTCTCTCCAGGGTCATATCTTACTTTAAATTGAGGATTGATTCAATAAAATGTTCTCTTACGTCATAACTCGTCAGCAAGAGAACACAAATCTTATATCGAACGCTATTCTGTGTTTACGTCACATAATCAGACGTGCTTTGATTTGAAATGATTCTTGACAATTATAGATGGAAACACCAAAAAACGAACTATGCATCCATGGTCTGACTTCGAGACGTGTTGAATATTTCTACTCTCGTCAATACAGTACAATGCATGAAAACAATCTTGGTGCACGTCAAAATCAGATGAAATTTCGAGGAAAGGGCAAGATTACGCTTAATTGATAGGAAAAGCAGAAATAGGGTTATGTGGGGAAAAGAAAAGGATTATGGTTATGTGAGGAAAAAGGCACTAATATCAGTATGTGATGAAAAGAGTAATACAATGGTGTGTGGAGTAAAGAGCACGATTATGGTTGAGGAAAAGAGTAGGATTGAAGTTATTTGACGAAAAGTCTAGGGTTATGGGTATGTGGAGAAAGAAATAAGATTAGATTTATTTGAGGTAAAATGCACTATTATGGTTATGTGACAGAAAAAGCAGCATTATGATTATATGAGGAGGGGTAGTACTACGGTTATTTGACAGAAAGAGCAGTATTATGGTTTTGCGAAGAAAAAATCAGTATATTGGCCATGTCAGGGAAACAGCAATGTTATGGTTATGTGAGGAAGAGAGTGGGAATAATATGATGGAAAGAAAAGAGAAACGTTTACATGATACAACAAGATATCAAGAATAGGTCGTATAAAAGCTGATGATTTTGAAAACTCTGAAAATGCATATGTTGGTTTCATTCTGGCTGGGGTTATGTCTCTCAGATCGTTACTCTTGTTCTCATATGCTGACATAATTTTTACCATATATGCTTACCTGAGACAAGAAGTCTTAATTTCACAAAAAAATAGTAATCAAACGAATAGCGGAAATATATGACTACATTGTATGTAGAAAAGATACTGGACTAAGTTTAACTTGAGTCGTTCTCCGGACTTTGCGTAATTCTTTTTTAAAATCTTCGCCTATTCGAGTCTACACGGGGCTGAGCGTTGCATGAGTAAATTAATAACTGGTCCAAAGGATTTACATCATCATGCTTGTTTCATCCAGTTAGGTAGTTCTACCTTTGCATACACATCGAGTGTGCCTTTTGGGATAATATTCAGAAGTACAGATTAGGATTAGATTATGGGAGAGAGACGGAGTAAACATACGTGACGATCAAATGAATCACAATTGGAAAAAGAATGATTTTTTTTTAGATAAAAAAAGGATGAACAAATAAATAGAAAAATAAATAGAAAATAAAAATTGAATCAAGTAAAAAAATTAAGCAGATATACAGTGGAACTTATCTGGGTCGGATTTTTTGCTGCAGGTTGGGGGACTTATTAAACAGTTGAAAAACATATTCTCTTTTTGTTGTTAAAAAGTTCTACATTTGACCCCATCCAAGAGCAATAAGGATTTAATAGTTGGACGATGGGACCTTTGATCTAAATCTACGATAGTGGGGTAGCAGATTTGTTTTCATGGCCGGTTTTGCACTGTCGGGGACAGGTGTCTTTTTTGTAGTTCTTAGATTCATCTTCCTTCTGGGGTTTACTGGCATATCACAATCGAACTAACAAAACACAAAAGCTATGTGAGATGATAAAAGAATACGAAAATTATATGGTTGACTACAACTTCCTTAAAAGGCACTTCCTACGAAATACTAAATTGGACAGGAATGAATCGATGGAATTCTCGAATAATGGTCCAAGAGATTCGTCACACTACATGACAAACTGATCCACCAACTTCAAAGCGTCCTGGCTCAGAGCAAAGTCCCAAGATGGATGACCGGAAGATCAAACGAAATACTGAAAAAGGAATCAAACGAGTATTGATATACGGCTTACGTGTGCACTGGTCACACAGAAAGTGTCTGACAGGTAGCAGAAAGAATATATATCGCCATTGAAAGAATAAGAAATAGGAAGTAGATTGGGAGAAACAGAACCACTTGACCGAATAATTTGCTCTCCATTGATCATATGATCCTGGGAGTGATGAAATGTTTTGATTTTATGGACCGATCATTGAAGAACATTCATCATTATCCCAGAAAGCTGGATACAAAAAAAAAAAACAGGCATTCTCAAAATTCTAGCAAAGGTTGATATTGAATGAGTATTTTTCTGGGGATGTCTGTGTCTCTGCTACTATTTGCATCTTTCTTGGTACCGCTGAATACAATCTTTGGAAACTGCCGATTGAGAAAAGCCAATCTTCAAATACACATTGATCAAATTGAAGAATTTGTTGAAAAAAGGGTTGATTCCATAAACTTCTCAATAAATCTTTCCAAAAATCAGCGAAACGTTGGGATATAGTTTAGAATAGAAAATGCATGGTATTGGTTATCCATGGAAAAAGATTATGACAGTGGAAGGAATCCGCTAACGAGACAACAAAATTATCAGAGCATTTACCAATATAAACACGTGTGCTCATAAATATATATATATGTGTGTGTGTGTGTGTGTGTGTGTGTGTGTGTGTTTGTGCGCACGCACACACGTAAAATTAAAGAAAAATCACATGTATTTGCGTCAGCGGAGTATGCAAGTGTGTGCATTTTTTCACACTACATTATTTGTATGAGTGCGAAACAGGATGGTCTAAAAACATCGATGAATTCTGAAATATAAATATTCCTGCCAATATTTGGAATGTTTGGCATCATGAACAGGAAGCAACCCTAATGCGTCACCTGTGCCACTTGTCAGGACACGTAATCTGATTTTTTTTAATGACATGATTTGGCATCATTTGGCAAAGAGAGGATTTTGATTCTTTCTGATACCCTGAGAAATTACAACTACAAATAGTTTATGAAGAGTTCCTTCAAGATGAAAGAGTTCAATATTGCTGCTGAAGGATTCATGGCTTTCCTGGAAAACCAGATGCAATTCCTCCAACATGTCGTAGCCGACCACTGCAAACAAATACCACCACTCTCCAAGGCCACAATGAAAATTGAAGTCTTGATATCAATGTACTAATATATATATATATATATATATATATATATATATATATCGCAGATTCAATTTTTTCTTATGATTCAGCACACGCATACGCACACACATACACATCCATACACGTATACATATGTGTGTTTGTGAGTGTAATGATATAATTGAATATAGCATATCAAGATGCATGCAAATAAACATCCTCCTGGAAGACAACATTTCATGATCGTTATCTTTTCAAACTACCCTCGTGTAAATAAATCAATATTCAATGCTTGAACTTGAATGAGAGTGAACGTAAGGATCACTGGTTCCTATTGATTACACTGGATATGTGGCGCCAATATCTGTGTTTTTGACGATTACGATGGATTCGAAACCCCAGTAAAGTTTCGAATGCAATCGGAGCTCGTTAAAAATCCAGCGTTATGTTGTCCGGTGAAGAAAAGAGAGAAGTAAAAATGAAGGAAAGAGTGAAGAAAGCAGCGTAGGAATTACCTCATTGATATGATATAATATTTGACGATGATGTTTTGGTCATAAGTCTCAGGACAAGCAAATGCAAAAAATAACATCCACACTTATTCATCTCTTGTCAATGTGTCTTTATCGCATTTTAATTTTCTTCGTAGTACCAGGCATCATTTTTGTAGCAATGAGATTGCAATACATGTACAGTTATTGCAAATATAGAATCACGCATTTCAAACCTTGGATTTGTACGCCTTAATCTTTTTTCATGCCTTTAATATATTTGTTTTTTCCATCATTTTTTTTATGACAAATAATTGCATTCAGAGGGAAAGCAAGTTAAAGAAAATACCTATTTCACTATTTTTCATTGGGCTTCTGCGTGAGCCGTTGTGTGTGTGTATGTTGTTGTGTATGTCTCGATGTGTCTGTGTCTGTGTGTGCGTGTGTGTGTGTGTGTGTGTGTGTTTGTGCACTGGCATATGGTTCTATGCTCACCTGTGCGGCTGATTTTCTTTCATTCTTATTCAAAATAGTGAGTCGGTTAGAAGTGGCTCTTACTGCTGTTCTTGTGGTTCGATATGTCTAGACTGCCATTTAACGAACCAATCACGGCTAACAATGTCTTGCCAATTTGCTGAATTCCCTGCATTGTGTGTTTATTTCAGCATTTTATCTTCTTTCACATAAGTGCATTTTTTTTCAAAGTGATTGATAATAGAGTTGTTTGTTCTCTATTTCGCTTACGCTTGTCTATTTTTTTTTATATACCTTTTAAAATTTCAAGTTGTTTGTGGTTTTCGTCTGTGGATCCTATTCCCTTAATTTATCTATTTATTTATTTCATAAAAAGAAAACCTTCCTTAGATAACCTACTTGGTGTTACCTAGAAGGAATAACCGAAAAAACAAACAAAAACAAACCAAAAAAACATATATATATATATATATATATATATATGTATATATATATATATATATATATATACGGACGTTTCTTTATTTATCGGTCTTTTCCCCATTAATTTTTGGAGAATGTACTACGCTCACGTACGTATACATTATTCATATATCATTCTCCATCGTTACCTGGGCCAGCAATTTGCCCACAATACAGTTACCTCTTCCTCTATTTCTTGAATGTATACTCAATTATTCCAAATTTGGAAAATCAGTTTACTTCACTTATCCATCTCTGCTTATTTCTTTCCGAATTATTGTGCCTTGTTGTGTTCTGACGAACGTCAATATATATATCTATTTTCCCTAAACCATATTCTTGCTTTTTTGTGTCTTCGATACATTATTTATTTTGTTATGAAATAATGGTTTTTGCTTTACCTGCGCTACGAACTTCGTAGATGTGTACGTATTCACTAGTGTCTGTTCATCCCTTCACTGGATATTACCATTAATGTAATTATATAAAAAGTGTGCCTTGGGCTACAAAAAAAATGATTAAACTTTGGAGTGGATAAAAAATTATGTTTTTGATCAAGAAACATTTTAGTGCTTCATAAAAGATGCTGAATCTAGCAGTAATTAAATACCTGAATTCAAATAATCAGGGGTGTATCTGAATATTTTTGGATTGGAAATGCACCCCCATGTTTTTTAGTGTATGCATAGCATTGGGATACACTCTTTGAGTGTTTTCTACTCTATATTTTGTCCGTTTTTCCAGTATTCGATTCTTCTATGATTTAATATCTACAATAATTTGTTTATTATTTACTTTTGATCTCAATATCGTTTAACCAAGATTCATTCTTTTTGCATTTTCATTTTTTTTTTTTTTTTACTTCGTCTTTTGCAATCTCTGCTTTTTTTCTTTTTATATTGTGGCCATTTTCCCTTCTGTTCTCCATTTTTTGATTTATGGTCAATCAGAAGCGCATGTAATGTGGGTTGAAGGGCTCTCTAAGATGACTTATAAATAGTAATTATCACTGTATTTCAATGGAAAAATGTTTGAGGGCACCCATCAAGGGTTTGAGCTAATCTCTTCGAAAATCTCTTGCTACACCGCGGTTGAAAGTGGTTGTGTTTCTAAACGATGCACTTTTTCTTTCATCATCTTTGTTCTTTCCATTATTCATTTTTTTTTGTTTGTTACAACGGATTACACATGATAGAATGCAAGAATCCTTTATAGATGGGATGTTACCCGAGTGTTCAGTGACCATGTATGCAACGAGAATATTCTTTTTTGGTTCAAATTAAGTAGTTTTTAGAATCGTTATTGCTGTGTGAGTGAAAGTTAACTGAATAACACGTTGCAGCCAGCAGCAATTTCATTTTTTGGCAAGGATCATTCAGTTGATTATCATTTTGAATTCCATTCCATCCTTGATATCACTACATTTATTCTTCGTATTCAAAAGCCTTTATAGTAATTGAGTGGGTACTAGCTGCTTCAAGGCATCACTGAAAACAATGTTCATAGTCAGTGAATTCAACTCAACATATTCTTAATTATTTTTTTTTCTTTGTTAATGTCATTCCCCGTTAATGATCAAAAAAACAATCAGAATTTCAATAACCAATGTGGCCATAATTCGTGACTTTTCATTCTAACCCAGTACCAAAGGCGAGGTACCGGTAATTTTTCGTCCAAATTCAACTACGCCACCAGTTCATATGAGTTTTTTTCTTGTCTGATGAGAGATAGAAAGGAACATTTCTGATCTTGTTTACAGTAGTAAAAGAATAGCGCGAAGATCTCTGTTGAAATTTGTTGCTTGTCGATACAAATGTATGCCAATAAGCTCGAGGACTACTTGTAGCTGTTGATTGAATGAATAGCCATGCATTGCTACTGCTGATATAAAGGTGGCGTATAATGCGCAAATAGAAATACCCATACATATTCACTCTGCTGAGGATATCATCCGATTGTAAGATTTGATTTTTGAATTTTTCAGAGCGTCTTTAACGATTGGTATTTTGATCATTGGTTTCTATACTAAAATAATTTTAATTTGATACACAGCATGATAGATTTATCTCTAAATGTGCATTCCAGTTGATTTTTGATGGCGAAAAAAAGTGAGATAATGTTGCTCAATGTCTGAGAGTGGTATGTTTCGAAATCTGAAAGAACACATTTTAAACTTCCATTTCTAGCAGCAATATGGCATTTCTTCCATAATTTATCCCTCATTTACTAATTCTGATTACACAGTTTATTCTAATCGTCTTTCTCTTTTTAATTTCATCATACTTTTCTCATTCACAATGATATTTCGTTCCTTTTTGTCTTTCTTACGCTATCAATCATTTCAATCATTACTTCATTTTCTTCCAAACAGTTTTCCCATTTCCTCCCTTACTTATTTGATACAAAAGGTCCATAGTTTCTCCGTGGGTGATGTTTTTTTGTTTTGAATACACGGTTCGAGTTGTTTTCCAAAACAAGGATTTTTCCCAACCGCCAGAATACTAGGTCTGATATGCATACGACTAACGACAGTCCCTTTGATACTATTCCAGTTAATGGTCAGTTGAAATGTTGACACATGCTTTGATTGAATATTTCACTTGCCGATGTATGATGGGTCTGGTTCCCAAATCTCAGGAATATAGGTCCTCAAAGTATTGGAATAAGAGGCCGTGGACGGATATTGAAAATAAATATACGGAAAATAAATCAACTGTCAAAAAAGGAAGTTATCATAATCATCATCATCATCATCAGTCTTTTAGCGTCCGTCGTTGGACATAGACCTTCCCCAGGATTTGCCACACTTCTCTATCATGGGCGTCACGGAGCCAGTACTCCCTGAACTTGTCTAGCTCGTCTCTCCATCTAACATTTTGCCGGCCTCGGTTGCGCATATGGTCTCGGGGAATCCATGTTGTGAGTCGTGATGTCCATCGATTGTCTGCCATTCTTGCAACATGGCCAGCCCACCACCATTTGAGATTTTTTATGGATTCTATGATGTCTCTAACTCTTGTCTTTTCCCGGATGTGTTGTGCTGTTTTGTGGTCTCTCCATGTGGGGCCCAGCATTATTCTTTCATGTGCACGTTGCATGGTTCTCAGCTTACGGGTCTGTTTCTTGGTTAAGTTCCATGTTTCAGATCCATAAGTGACTATTGGGAGGATGCATTGGTTGTACACCCTTCTCTTTAGGATTAATGGGATCTTATTATTTTTGAAGGTTGAGCTAGCTCTACCAAAGGCTTGCCATCCTAGTGTGATTCTTCGCTTGATTTCTTCTTCTTTTGAGGGTCTCATGGAGATTCGTTGCCCTAGGTAGATGTAGTGATCTACTTTCTCGAGTTCTGTGTGCTCGATTTCGATCTTAGTGTTCTTATCTCCAATGTGGTTGTTGCACACGATCTTCGTCTTGCTGAAGTTCATGTGTAGGCCGACTTTCTTGCTCTCTTCATTTAGTTCATCTATCATTAGTTGGAGGTCGTGTAGGTTCTCTGCGAAAAGGGCTATGTCGTCTGCAAATCTGAGGTTGCTCAGATACTCGCCGTCTATTTTAATTCCTTTACTCTCCCAGTCTAGTCTTCTGAAGATCATCTCGAGGCAGGCTGTGAAGAGTTTAGGTGAGCTGATATCACCTTGTCTTACTCCTTTCTGGAGCTGGAAGGGGTCCGAGTCTTTATGTAGCCTGATAAATGAGCTGCTGTGATTCTATATATGTTTCAACACTTCAACATATACTGGATCTACACCTTGCCGACTGATGGCCTCCATGACCTTAGGGATTTCTACTGAGTCGAACGCCTTTTTGAAGTCGATAAATGCTACGGCAAGTGGTAGTTTATACTCTGCTTCTTTTTCTTTCAGTTGATTTATCGAGTGCAGGTGGTCCATGGTCGAGTAGCTTCTTCTAAAGCCAGCCTGTTCACGTGGCTGGTTTTCATTGAGTGTTTTTGTGATTCGGTTGGTGATGATCTTTGTGAAAAGTTTGTATACACAGTTGAGTAGGCTTATAGGCCTATAGTTGTTGAGGTCTTTCGGGTTTCCTTTTTTATATAAAAGCATTATAATAGCAGTGTTCCAATCGTCTGGGACTTTACTGTGTTTTAGACACAAGTTGAAGAGGACGGCCAGTTTCCTAGTGATGATTTTACCTGCTTTTCGGAGTAGGTCGATGGTGATGTTGTCTGGTCCAGGGGCAGTTCCTTTCTTCGTCTGTTTAATGGCTTCTTTCACCTCCCACGGGGTTACTTTTGGGAAATCCTCCAGTTGTTGGCCCGTGTCTTGCGTATCTTGCTCATTGATTTGCAGTCCTTGTTTGGACGAATAAAGTTTTTGGTAGAATTCTTTGACACGTTCGACGATCCTGTCTCTGTCTGTTGATAAGTTTCCATTTTCCTCGAGTATGCTAGTTATTTGCCTTCGTCCCGAGTTGAGGAGTCTGTTTATAGCTTTGAAACCCCGACCTTTTTCAAGAGTTGATTCAATGACTGCCGTTGTGTATCTCCTTCTGTCTTCTCTTCGTTTCTTCTTGATTAATTTGTTTAGTTCAGCCTCTTCAATTTTCTCCCTCGTTGTTGTCGGTGGCTTGAGGTTTCTGCGTTTTTCCATGAGATTTTTAGTCTCATCCGAGATTTTGCTAATGGGTTGTTTGCTCATTGGCTTGAATGTAGAGGCTACTTCAATTATTGATGTTGTCATTTTGCTGCTTAGTTCGTTGATGTTGGTGTCTTGTTCAGTAGGAATTCTGAATCTGTTCCTCAATTCGAGCTTGAAAGATTGAACATGCTCTTTTGGTATATTTAGAGGCTGCGGTTTTGTATGGAACATTTTCCTGCGTTCTTTATTGGTGTTTATTTGTACTTTACATCGTACCATTCTGTGGTCGCTGCCTACATTGACTTGATTTAGGACTTGGATGTCCTTGACGATATCGTTTTTGTCCGTTAGGATGTAGTCTATTTCGTTCCTTGTTTCGTGATTGGGGCTCTTCCAAGTCCATTTCCTATTGGGTCCTTTCTTGAAGAAAGTGTTCATGATTTTGAATCCGTTAGCCGTTGCAAAGTTTACGAGATCTTCACCTCTCTCGTTGCGTATTTTGCATCCAAATATGCCGACGCAATTTTCATTTCCTTGTCCTACCTGTGCGTTGAAGTCTCCCATGATAACGTTGAAGTGTTTTCTGGTGTCTTGGAGTAGGGAGTTCAAGTCATCATAGAAGTTGTCTATTTCTTGTTGGGTTGATTGCGATGTGGGAGCGTGGACTCGGATTATATTGAGTTTGTATCGTTTTGAAAGTTGTATGGTGACGCTAGCTACCCGGTCAGAGATGGCTTTGAAGCCAGTTACATTGTCTTTCAGGTTCTTATTGATGAGAAAGCCAACTCCACTTTGTTTTACTTTCTCTTTACCGTAGCTAGTTGACATAAAATAAAAATGTCACACTGAGAAGAAAACAAACTGATTCTGAATTCTTGTTAAATATGGTAAAGTACCATTTTCCCTTACACAGTTGAAGAATGCATGAATTGAATGATCCAGTTGCCCTGGTTTTCAATTTGTGACTCTTATACCACGTTGAGTGAAAAGAGCAGCTGATCTAAAATGAGCAAATGACCCATCCAAAAATATTTGACGTGAATGAATTAATTATATTCTCTTTTAACCGTGATAAGCTAACTGCAGCATCGTATACCATCATAATTCATGCAATTATTTGTAGTTGCTACAACATATTGCATACAGTTTACACACAATTTGAATATGATTATTTGAATCTTCCAATGTTAATGTTTCTTTCTTGTTCGAAATAAACAGTGTTTGCCTTCTTCACATAATTGTAGAATCTAGCCGTATATTTTACACAATCTAGAAAAAAAAAGACATACACGCGCATTCAAATGCACCTGAACATATGCAACTACACGAGTATGGATAGCTAAAATCACCAAAACGACAAAAACAAATCCGGGCATTAATTCAGGTGAGGCAGTAAGAATCTTGTTCAAATCGACCATAAATAATGAATAATGGCATAAATTAATTATTCAATCCTCAAGATTAGAACAATTCAGGCGTTTATGTACATCGATATTTTGCATACTCATAAATAGATCTAATGTCATTGAATGGGCAAATCAAAATTGTGTGATAGAAGTTTGCACCATGATACTTGTCTGCCAATATATCAAGGAATAAAGTAGCGTGGAACACAATGTCAAGTACCAATTTTCAGGGCCGAAGTGATAAGAGAATTAATAGAATGGATTGGCATTACAATCCCTAGACTATTGGCAATCTGCTGTACGGCGAAAGATTGAGAAAGGCAGATGAGTTTACTGCAAGAATAATGAATGTGTCTGAACCGAATCTCTTTGCCCTCCCGTTAACTATATATAAAAACAATAAAGCATTTTGATACCGCTTTTATGGAATAAATGTGGATGCTGTATTTTCTGAAATGTATTTCACTTGTCCTCTTGGATGAATGGGTGGAATTTACGTCATATTTTATATATATGTCATAGCCAATCGAAGTACTTTGGAAGAAAACTCATGATCTTCACAATGGTGGTCGAAATACCCTTGACGATTGGTTTGCACTTTAAAATTTTGACATTGATAAAAATACACGGGCATAGGTATAAAACAAGAAGAAAAACGGCGTACATTTGGATTATTTCAAACTTGTTTTGTTAAACAAATCATGCACAACAACATATCTCTAAGACATCAGGTATGAATTGATTTTAATAAAAATACTCTAGAATATAGGTTGTTAGTAAAAGTCTTTTACTGTTTGCACGTTCCTCGGACGACATTTTTGTCTGGATAGATTTCTTTAAACTGTTTTACTCAGCTTTGTGGAAATCTTGCAATCTTTTATGTTAAATAGTTGATACAAAGGTTTTGGTCCAACGACACATTAATATACATTGCTTTGAATATTCATATTTCAAGATTTGAAAATCACGTCTCAATAGATAGATTACAGATACAAAAATAATTACATAAACGACCAGGTTCAAAAACTCATAAAGATACAAATCGAATACAAAATCAACTGAGACATATTCACTTTCCTGGAATCGCATTCGTATGAATGTGCACCTATTTTTAATTTTCTTTTTTTTTACATCGGGCAACACTTAGAGCTAGTTCACACGCCTGGCTAGTCTTGTTTATGTAGAGAAGATTGAGATTCAAAAGCTTTGAAACTCACACAGGTATGTCAGGTTTTCTTTGAAAATCTCGCACCTGACGGATATTAAATCCATGTTGGCCGATAGTCTTTGAAGAATTACTCATGCTGAAACGTTCCACGTGTTACTTATACAGATACATACGTAAATATGTTGTTTTTTGTGAGGGTGGTGGAGGGGGTACTTAGTGAGCGGTCTGTATTTGTAATGTTCGGATTACAAAACTAAATAAGATAGAAGTTGACTGGAATAACGAATCTATAAATATATATGCGAGGGAAGAAAAAAGTGAACATTTTTGTCTTTTCTTACTCTTTATTTTTCCTCAAAAAAATAGAAAAATTGTGTAATCGGATTGGGTTTGATCAATGCAATTTATTGATTTTCTTATCATGTTGACTTTTTAGATTAGAATTTTTCTGATAAATTTGAACATTTCTAACCACATGCACAAGCAAACACATGCTCTTACACATGCACACACGCGCGCGCACACACAGACACACACACACACATATATATATACAACTCTTTCTCTCTCTCACTCCCTCTTTCTCCCTCTCTCTCTCTCTCTCTCTCTCTCTCTCTCTCTCTATATATATATATATATATATATATATATATATATATATGTATGTATGTATGTATGTATGTATACATGTATATTGTTCCTGTGTATATAGAATGCGCATGTATATATGGGTATAACAGTTTGCCTGTGTAAGTGAGCGCTTTTGTTTTCTCGTATGTGTAAGCAACTTCAGATATCTTTTTTTTTAGGTTTTCATTTAACTATTTTAAGCAAACCGAAGAAATTCTCGTTGTTGATATCTTTCCAACTATTTCCCTTATTGCAGAACCGATGTCTTGTTTTTTGGGGTTGTTCGCACTGTAGAAAATACTGTGTCAGTGAAATATGCCATAACCTAATCCTTGTAAAAGAAAACTGCATTAGTTAAAACTAGGTTAAATAACCACCCTGGCGGAAGGATATTTATGGTTTTAAGAAAGATGACAAGATACTGACTCTGCGATAAGGAGGTTTAGCAAATATTGGCAAAGTTCTTTGCCCAACGAATCTATGTTTATAGATGAAGCTTTCGAAATGGTACTCAATTCCTCTCTGCTAAGTGCTTAACATCAAGAGTTATATAGAGGAAGACATAGACATATATATATTATTATCAGTTCTTTAATGCAAATATTATCAGGTGTTTAAAAAATGGTATTGATATCCTTTACAGATTTTCACAGATTTTGGACAATATATATTCAAATATCGACAAAAATGAGACCGAATCTCTAATAGTTTCCATAGCAATCATGAAAATCTAATCTATCTTGTGTCGATACTGACGATGTAGTATAATGCGTGACGGAGGTCCGTCGCTTTGTAGGGGTCATAAGATGATGAAGAGATTGTGCTGTGTGCTTTTACTTTATCTTCTCGCTGTTTATTCGTTTTGTTGTTTATTCTTATCGCTGGTCAGAGGTTCAACCTAAGGAGAAAAGTGTTCATGTAGCCAATTGCAGGAAGAAGCATGCATCCGAATTATATCAAGTCCATAGCAGTTTTATTCGTATAAGACTTATACAGATTGCTGCATAAAGGGTAAAACATATTCATAGACAGGATTTAGACATTGCTTTAATGTTTACCTTGCGTGTATTTCAATTTGCTAGATTACCTCATGTAATCGCATGTTCGTCAAACGATCTCTAAGTTGGTTGTCAAATTTACCGCTACTCTCGTCATAAATAGTTTGCAACTACTGCGTAAATCCATACTCAATCGAAACAGTAGTACCACCATATGTTTGGATCTCACCATACTGTCAGTGGAAACACGTGGAATGAGCCCAGAGCCTCCTGACTCTCCCATAATCATTTCAACAGTCATGAACCTAAATTGCATCATTTCTGTTTATGATGGCTGCCACATTACACTCTGCTTTCTTATTCATCTCATGGATTGTGAAATCGCATTTCACATCCAGGCATTTGGAAATTTAAATTTTGACACAATCATAGATAAATGAATGGCACAATTTAAATTCAATCCTTTATACACTGAATTATTTTTTATATACATACGACCAACTTTTTTCTTTTGATTATTCGAATAGTAATTAATGATTTTAAAATAAGGTCAATATTGTAATTCCAACTTCAATATTTGACCGATGTAATATTGATATTAAATGATGTCTGGTCTTTCCTGGCCAATTACTTTTTGTCCCTAAAATCAATAACTATATCATTCTTTTTTGTTCTGTAACTCGAATCATTATGGTTTTCTTTTCTCATGTCCATCTGAGTTTTCAGCAGTTAATTTACTAGCCAATTTTCTCCATCCGGAAGGCACACTGAGTTACTGATGTTGATATCAATCAAATACTGACTATATATATATATATATATATATATATATATATATATATATATATATATATATATATATATATATACATATATGTATATACATATATATATATACATATATATATATATATATATATATATATATATATATATATATATATATATATACCTAAGAAAATACATATTTACAAAAATATTGTCACAAGCACAAACAAATGCATATATATATATATATATATATATATATATATATATATACATATATATACATAAATATATAAATATACATATATATATATATATATATATATATGTATAGGGAGAGACAGAGAGAAAGGGGGGAGAGAGATATATAAATGAATAGATACTGAGAAACAAAGATATAAGAGAATGATTTCATGGAAGCAAATTTAAACTGCCAACATCCACAATAGCAATAAGTTATAATTTTTTAAAGAGAAACTTACGAAGATAAGTTTAATAAATAAAGATATGAGAACAAAAAGGAATCCAATACCGGTTGTTTGTAAACGATGAATTCAAAAATCAAAAGAACTTCTTGATTGATGCTTGGCTTGAGATATCAAGATCTCTGCAGGAAATGTCTAGATGGATAAAACATATGGAGTTAATTCTTGAAGGAAAAATTGCTTTACTGCATATGAATATTTGACTGTAGAGAAGACAGCTTCCCACTTTGAGCAGGCAACAAAGTAAAGTGGGGCATCATAAAGCACTTAATCTTCCACTCACTGCAGACCCAGCGATGATTTCCCGAAGGTCTTCAGACGCATACAACCACTAAGCTCAAAATACACATGATCAACACGGAATTTTCCTTGCCCATCATTGACTCACGGACCTACTGTGAAGAAGCACTTGGTTTTGTTTCACCATAATTCCTTTACAAAGCTCAAATGAATGAAATATCGATATGAAGATCATTTGTCTCTAATAGTGTTCCGATATTGTCATTTTACTCACACAAACACGCACACACACACACACACACACACACACACATACACGCATACGCATATATATGATGTAGCTAATCACTAAGTTGGTATAATTTGAACCAGTATGCAATCCTTAAAGTGCGTTATATGCTTGACCCATGAGCGAGAATAAACACTCTCGTACCACATTAACTCATGGATTCACTTTGCCGTCACTCATCTCTAGATATAAACATACTCTTTAACGCGCATCGATTTGATTTTTTTTTGTTTAAATTCGGAAAGTGAAACCTTCTATACGCGAAGTGAAATTTACATAAACGAAGAATGCGTGATAAACACATATAGATATGAGTGACACAAGGGTTATACTGATATCTGCTTGGATGTAAAAGATGTTTTGATCGTCCTTGCACTACATGAACCCGGGATAATTTAACATGAAGTCAAACAAATCCATTGCAATCATCGTCTACACGGAATACATCTCACCAAGATTGCGGAAACATTTTCCATCGATGAAGACACTGTCAGTATATCAAAAGAATGGATTTACGAGTTCTGAGCCATAAAACAGAGAACATGTCAAAGGAAATATTCAATTCCGACGAAAAAAGGGAAAGTGGAGATGATATCATGTGAGTTGCAAAGACTCATTATAAAACTAAATTGTCACAAAAGAATTTGCACGAATCGATAAGAAAAAGAACTGAGATGCCTGGTCAAAAGGTTGTACAGTTTTTATATAAAGTTTTCAAACTGTATCCTCATTATGTTGAAGTCTTGCCAAAATGAAAGGTAATTTTGGCTGCATCTGTCTTCATCTACTCATGAATGAATACTGGAGAACCACGAATTAAATTATGGAGTAGTAATGCCGAATTGTACTGGTTTGCAACCTAAAAAAAAATTATTGCACGAAGAGACAGAAATAGTAAAAATTAGTCGGAACGAAGGTGAGAGTATGAAGGTGTGATGGTGTAGATGAGGTGTAATGACAGCAAGTGATCTGAACGCAGGAGGAATTAAGGTGGCTCTAAACCACCATGGATAACGGCAAAGATAAAATGAAAACGTGATATTAAGAATAAAGATATATAAAAGAAGGAGTTATGCTGAGTATCAGGTGAAAGATAAGGGATGGAAAGAAATGAAATCTAAATCGAAAAAAGAGAACTTGTACAATTCATAAAAAAGATAGTGTCAAAAAATATATGTATATATGTATATATGTATTCAAGCAAGCACATTTGTGTGAATGCACTGACATATGTAGGCATGAAGTTATTATATAGGTGTATCGGCAACTGTACTTGTATTACTCATGCATCAAGATTTAATGACATATACATAATACCAAAACACATATATAGTTTTTATGGGTTGTATAGAAGGGCTTGTATTTATATTCTTATATGTATGCTTAATTCATGTTGATACCAATGGTCCTTTATCTCATTTTAATTCTATCAACGAAAGACAAAGTGAAGTGAATATTGAGAAACTATCCATACCTATTGAAGAATGTATATATACAAACAACTATAAAGCCAGATGTATGCCGGCACCAAATTTAGCACACATTCATACACACACACACACACACACACACACACACATATATATATAGTATGATATTTTTTCTTCATCAAGAAAAGACTTCTAGGTGTAGAGGCATGTGCACGTCGACATACAAAGAGTTTCCTGTTAATACATGAATGTGGAAGGTCCAAGATATTTCCGATTTTATAATTGTAATAAGATTAGTATCACTTATTATAATGAAATTACCCCAAATTAAATCCACTAATTATCCTAGCTACATAAAATTAGGAGTAAATAACCTAATAAGTCAGCGACACCAATTTACAGCTGAAATAAAATAGATAAATGAATTCAAGAGAGGTGGGGGGGATTCTCATTTATTGATAAGGATTTTTTTTTTCTTGCTTTCCCTCCCTTTTTCAACAGCCGTATTACCTAGGGCAATGTGCAACGATTTTTCACCAACACAGATATAAGCGGGAATAATGTCTTTCAAGACATTTCTTGGAACAACAGATCATTTCGTGCTGAAATGTCAAATTTGCCTGTTCTTTTTGGCAAGCCTTATCTCTGCCAATATGTCCGTGAAGATTTTTGAGAGAGTTCATAAGTCAATCATCCATATAACGTACACACACACACGTGCACACACACGTGCACACACACACACACACACACACACACACACACACACATATGTATATATATTTATATAATTTTTTTTTTTCTCACGGAGTCCGTACGTTGATATCAAGTCACTGCCATGTTTACTTTGGGATTGAATAATTCAATTCCATTGCATGAATTCACAAGGAAATTCAAATATACTCATATAATAAGCTACGCGCTGGACTATCATTTTAGTCAAGGGAGATAATTGATCAGTGCAGATGTTACAGTGGCTTCTCTCACGTATTTGGACATTTTTTTAGTTTAATTGGAAATTATCAGGGTACATTTAGTTGAATATACCCCCCACCCCACCCCACCCAAAAAATAGGAGGCATAGTAGAGTACAATCAGAAAATGAATATTCAAAAAATTCTGTCATTTTGGACAGTATGGATAAAATCAAACGAAGAAGAAGAAGAAGAAGAAGAAGAAGAAGAAGAAGAAGAAGAAGAAGGAGGAGGGAAAATGGATGAGATAAACATCCTGTACAACGGAAAGCAAATTGCTCTCATTTGAAGCTTTAATTGGAATTGTGTGCGATCAGGTCTTTTCAGTCTTCCAGCAAGATCCTCAGTATTTTTGCTGATTTTATTGATGTCGTCCTCAGAATGGTTTTAATAACTTTAAGAACTAGCAATTTTCTCAACCCCTTCCAGACCTCTGAAAAAATTCAGCTATAGTAAGTACAATCATCGCTTCCATATTTCTTTTTTCTCTAGTCTCTGCCAGTTCTCTGGTAAAAACCCGATGGTATTTTTTATATTTTTACTCTCTTTCAATTTCATTATGTTGTCCACTAGATTAGCAGTATGAACTATTTGACAGTTCTTTTTATGCTTAAGATATTTATATCAGAGCGGCCTGATCTTAGTGATCCTGTCGTATTTCAAAGTTACAAATTATTTTATCTCATCGTTTTTTTCCTGGGATTGATTCGGGTAAACGTATTTTGCTCAGTTTTCAGTAGATCTGAGTTATTCGTCTACCATGCCTATCTTCATCTTCTGTTCGAGCTTTTTTTCGCTCTATTTTTCTAATTATATGAGTGGCATTCTCAGACATAATTTGCTTTTTTCTGATATCTTGTCAGTGAAGTAACTTTATATAATATATTTCTTCTAGTACACTATTATGAAGGGTTCTATTTTCAATTCAAGCTGTCCTTTGAACTGTTATACTTCTGTAATTTCCTATTCGAATCTCTCCCTTTCAGGAATTTCTCCTTGGATCGGAACTTTTCCGATTCCATTGGTTAGGATTTTGATCAAACATCCGTCATTTTGTCAATTCAGTTGTAGTTTGTTTTTTGTTTTTTGTGTTTGGTTTATCATAATTATCTTCCATTTACCTTTCCGTTGAACAAGCATGACTGCATCAGGGTCAGACTCAACTCCAACTTCCATTCCGACTGAAGATAAATACTGTAACTCATATATTGTATGTATAATGAATGAAAAATAATATATTTCTCAGTATAAATCTACAAATACTCCTTGTCATTCTCGGGTTTTCTCTATCGTGCATTCAATAATTCACAAATATGCTAATTTGCAATTCAGTCACAAATGATTTAATGGGGATATGTTTCTGGAGTCTGCAGTGTTGGGCGCCAATCTGTCTCGTGAATCATATGCTATACAGTATGAACAAAATGTATTAAGTTTAAAAAATCATGAATGAGTATATATTTATCATGAAGAGACTACCATTGACTTTCAGTAAAAAGTGATCAGTCGTTGAAAACATCTGCAACTCTCAGTCAACTGATTTCATCATAATAATCTTTTAGTTATCAATAAAAAATATATTAGAAGATTCGGAACAGAAAATTATTTATGTACACAGTATAAAGTTTGAATAGTTGTGATTGAATTCTTGCGAACCTGTTGACCATTAGAATTCAAAATAGATAAATCAAACTAAATTAACACACACATTTTGATATTTCAAACAAAATATACTAATGGACCGATCGGAAGTTGAATAAACCTTTATTCCATCCTCACATAGGCACATCTAATATATGTTTTCGTTCATTAACTGTAAAATTCTTTACTCTATTTAAGGTGTTAATTCATATAATGTACATTGTAAACTGTTTATTTATCAGAAGGTTTAATATACCGAATTTACATATTTTTGGAACCGAAAGTTTTTTTTTGATCAGCAAAACATATCTGCGGACTCAGCTCCTTCACGCCTCTAAGACGCCTCTAACCCCAACAGATGGCAAGGGATGATTGAATATCTTTTCAGAATCAAATAAACCATTCCATGTATGAAAATATGGATTTTTCGTTAGGTATGTAAGACTTGTCAGTTTGGCTCAGTCGGTAGGAGAACTGCCTTCTGAACACTTGACCATGATATCATCTTACGGTCAAGAGATATGTTTTTTTGTTTCATTTTTTTTATGATGGAAGTATATACGTTTGGTTTACCATGACGTGACAAACAAACAACAAAGATTTTATTCTCTTCAGACCAGAATCTGATAACAACTCCATCGCCCAACATGGACTTGAGATTGATTACAAAGCATCGTACCTGGGCTGGAATTCGACAAAACCCTTTCATTAAATTGCATCGCTATGAATATACATCATCATCATCATCATCATCATCATCATCAAGCCAGTATTTCCTGAATTTGTTTAGTTCATCTCTCCGTCTTGTGTTCTGTCGGCCCCGGTTTCTCATGTGATCCCTTGGGATCAATGTTGTGTGTCGTGATGTCCATCAGTCGTCTTTTATTCTTGCAGCATGGCCTGCCCATTGCCATTTTTTATTTTTAATAGTTCTACGATGTCTTGGACATCTGTTTTCTTCCTTATATACAGTGCTGACTTGTGATCTTTCCATGAAAGGCTGAGCATGACTCTCTCATGCGAACGTCGCATGCTTCTCAGTTCGTGGGTCTGTCTCCTGGTTAGGTTCCATGTTTCTGCTCCATAACTGACTATCGGGAGTATGCATTGGTTGTATACTTTTCTTTTCAAGATTATTGGGTCCGTCTGGTTTCTGAAAGTTGAGCTTGATACAACTGTACTCTTAATACGTGTCTGAATATATATGTTTGGCCATTTTAATATAACGCTGCCCTTACTATTTGAGTTAAGTAGCCATCTGGTGGGTCAGAGGCCTGAATATCAGCTTTATACACCAGTTTCTGTGTTGTTCATTCACTACCACCATCTGGTCTGAGTATATATGGAAAGTGGATGAACCAGGTTCAAGCGTATGATTGTTAGTGAGAGCATTTGATGTTCAATAGTTTAATTAATATATCTATGCACAAACAACTGACTCATAGACACATGCCTACGTGCACACACGCGTGCACATGCAGGGAGACATGCAAACATGGACGAACACACAGATACTCACACACAATCACATTGGTTTATTGAAAGTATTTCATTAAGGGGATACAGGGATCTTTTTGACTGAAATTTAGCGCAGGATAAACACTTAATGTCTTATTTTTTACAATCAACTATTTACTGTACTGATCATGCATCTTGCAATTTGAAGGAAACATTGTTTCCTGCCTCTCTCTGCGGCAAAACTATCGATTGCCGGAATTTCACCCAACAACAGCCCTACCTGCATATGGCTACGCACGCACTTCAATAATAATAATAATAATAATAATAATAATAATAATAATTATTATTATTATTATTATTATTATTATTAGTTGTTGTTGTTGTTGTTGTTCTTGTAGTAGTAGTAGTAGAAATAGTAGTAGTAGTAGTAGTAGTAGTAGTAGTAGAAGTAGTAGTAGTAGTAGTAGTAGTCTCATTGTTACCAGGAAATTCCGAAATATGGAGAATTCCTTTTAATCATTTATCATTCTTAATTATTTCAGAAATGATAATTGCCATGGCCATTATCGTCTTCAGCCTAGGAGCATTCATCCTTCAACAGTTACCTTTTGGGGGGATTCACCACCTTCCTCAACCATAGATGTTTAGGGGCCAATACTCTTTGAATTTGTTTAGTTTGTTGTTCTATTTTATATATAGCCGGCCACATTTTTGGGGTCCACGTTGTGAGTTGTGATTTCCACCAGTTGTATAACTTTCTTGTGACATGATCAGCCCATTGCCATTTAAGTTTTCGAAAGGATTCCATGATGTCCCAGATTATTTTTTCTGAATATTCTGTGCTGTTTTGTGATCTCTCCATGTAAATTTGTGCATGATTCTCCATGGTGCACGTTGCATAGTTTTAAGTTCGAGGGTCAACATTTTTTTAGGTTCTATGTTTCAGCTCCATAAATGACTATTTGGAGAATGGATTGGTTGTAAAAACCTCAATTTCGAGACTGTTTTTTTCCTTTTTTTTTTTTTTGAAAGGTTGAGCTTGCCTAGTAAATATTAGCTTAATTTCTTCGATGTATTCCAAAATAATCTGATTTCATTTTTTTTTTTAAATCAGTATATGTAAAATGACGAAAAGAAAACAGATTAAATTTGATTGCCAGTGATACATACAGTATTCGCCTAATGAGTTTTTTTTCCACGGACAAAAACACTAAGTTATGCTTGTTCTTATATTGAACACAATTAGAAAAGACTTACGCATGTATATCTGTTGATAAGTTTCACATGTATGTGTGCAGCAAGTACGCAAGTACGCACGTGTAATTGTATGGATAGAGTGAAAAAAAATGAAAATGAAAGAAGATATATGAAAATTATGATATAAATAGATATAATAGAAATAATGGAAGGTAGATAGATAAATGAACAATGAAGGCATAAAATACACACACTGTTCGACATGTTACTATCATTTTCCATCACTTCTCTAAGTCCATCCCCCCTTCTCTCTTCCTTGATCTCTGATTGATAAAACGGTTAAATAGCATTTCCAAATGAGACTCAAAAGCTTTTAAAAACGTTTTTGAACTGTCTTTCTCCTCTCTCCGCTTTTCTCTTGCAATATTAATCGATATATTCTTTAGTTCTTTACGCCGTACATTGCACGATCAAAGCGAACGATAGATTATTTATTGAGAATCAGTCAGACACACAAAGAAGCCGCCATTATATGGACGTGTATAAAACATTCATAACATAATTTCTGAGAGGATAATCAAGTGTTCCATATATGCATGCGTTATTGTGTGCTGATATGCACATCCATGAATGTAATGCGTATACTTGCGCGGGCAGATGCACACACACACAAACACGGAAGTTTCATATGCATACGTATATAAACGTGTGCCTTTGCATATACATCAGCGTATACGTACATATACGGACTTATTAGTGACTATGTAACAACAAATCTGTATTACTCATAGAGACATTAACTCCCATCCAAACCAGTGCAAACACACACATTTATATTCATAATATATGTACATAGCTATTAATATTTATGCAATATATACATGTGTGTGAGTGCTTTCATATATATATATATATATATATATATATATATATATATATATATATATATATATATATATATATATATATTGATAGTGATAGTGATATTGATATTGATATACCTACTTATGGATGCGTATATTTGAGTATTCGTGTGTGCACGTGCATGAACACGTGCTAAGAGAAAATGTATGTAAGGAAAATATATAACAATGTAGATGTGTATAATTTTGTAATAGAAAAAAGGAATATCAATAGCGAATTTATAGAATGAAACATTATAAGAACCAGTAAGTGAGTATTAAGAGAGGAAATGTCAATGTAGGGTACACTCGAGAAAGATATGCTTCGGATATAATAAACGGATGGCTTAATTATCGATAAACAAATGGATTCAATCCCTAAATTCAGGAATCTGTTCATATAAAACCTTTTGCAAGCGGCAGTGACATAAAGCAATGAAGCTATTCCCATTGGTTAATCGGGAAAATGATTGAGCTTTCCTAGACTCATGATTAGGCTTCTTCCTTGTCTGCCAGTTATGTTTTTTTTTTTTTTTTTTCAATTAAGCAGAGCATCCTTAACAGCTCGGTGGGCTTGTTTCCGCTACATTTGGACAAATCTTGCCTGCATTTTGAACAAAATCGATCGAAATAAATCACTGATTCTCAGAAACACAGTTTAAACCTATGATAGTTTCTGCAGAGCAAATTTCCTCAATGCTCAGGATACTTGTGTAAGTTCTACTCAATTGTTTTACAAAAAAACACAAACAAACGTATTTTCATATCTGGAATATGGATAAGATAAACCAAAAGTTCATGTCTTTCAAAACAATACATTACACAATGTTTATATTTCTATAATTTTATAGTGCATTTTTGAATAAGTCAGCAGCTGCAATTTTAACAACTTTTTTTTGTTGTTGTTGATCTTTTTAGATATATCTTTAAAACTGGCTTACTTACATCACTCCAAACATTGTAATCGTTAAATCCCTGTCGGATTGAGAGGAAATAATGTAGAGTATAAAATATCATCGAATATTCTCTTTCAAATAAAATCATAGATTTTATCGTACTTTTCAGACAAAAAATAAGGGGAATGTGATAAACCATATGAAAGATAGAAATATACATTTCTTTTCACCTATCCAGACATTTTCAGTGTTTCTTTCTTTAAATATTGGAAAGATGTCCCAAGCTCAGTGGTTAATGTTATAAATCCTTTGTCCTTTTTATTTGCTGTAGATTGGTTCAAAGACTTCACTGACAAAGGATCATTTCTAAATCTGATGCGCTCCCAATTGATTGCATCGAGGTTTCTGCCGTATAAGGAGAAGAAGGAAATATTTTTTAATCCAGTGTGATCGTGCTCAAGATTAGTAATAATATGTAACTGCAAACAATCCCTACCTCCAAGTTATGTTAGTTTTCATAGAAGTTAGGTTTGAGACTGGCTCCACACTCAACATATGTAGAAGCCCTACATTAACTCTGTTGCCTTAATTCAATTTTTTTTTTAAATTATTTGCCTTTGGTAATTTTAATAAGGGTTAACATGATAGAACTTGAGTTTTTTCAGATACAAAGCTGAACACACGAGAATCACAAAAAATGTTTGAGAATCACAAAAAAAAACTTCTTTATTGTTTTTATTGTTGAATGAATATCTTTGGGCCATTCGATGGAATAAAATACAGTCTTTCGAAAAAGTGACAATATAATTTACTCACGTATTAGTTACCCTAGGCCAGCTCCACATTTACTCCATTTGCATTGTCCAATTTTAGAAAACAGAGGAAAATGAGAAAGTAGCGAGGGATAGATCATTATTTTTATAATTTGCAAATAATGCTGTAAATCTCTTAACGTGCATGAAAAATTTCGATTGCTTTTATCATTTCAAAGTATACTAATAAATTCATAATGGAGGCTTTACCAAATTGGCAATTCATTGACGGATATCACTTAGTTAAACAGTGCAGTCGTATACCTCGACGCCTTAATGACTACAGTAGGTTGAAATTTTGTTTATATACACTAGTACTGTTAGTTGTGAAGAACAATGGAATCTTCGAATTGAACTACGTACACCATTATCAAGTTTTATCTTAATCTTACCTTTCCCTTCATCTCTTTTTCTTTCATTGCAACTCCTAAGTACAACTATGAATAAAAATGCTCAGATTGGAAATAAATGATAAGCCTCTGCAAGATATGCTGCAAATTATTTTATACAATATTCATATATTAATTACCCCCAAAACGTATTTACGATGAGAGATCAATAACTATAACAACAGACGTGTTCCCGTTATTGAGTGTTAACCTATGTGATTAATGAATCCGTTGTGTCGGTTCTAATCTCGGACTGCATGCAAACCAACTTATGATAGCATCTTCAGAATACTGGTTATTTAGAAAAAGAATTCCTGAGTTGGGTTCTATCAACGTATTCAAACGAGGATTTAACAAAGTAAGACCAATAAACTTCAACTTATACACGTCTTAAGCCATTAATTGATACTTTAATTTTAACTGCAATAACTTTGTATCTATAGTAAAAAAAAAATCAAATAACATTTTTGCAGGTATGGACACCAATATGGACTATTCCAGCAATAGGCGTCAGAAATGTATTACTTGGTATTACGTGTTCAATCTTCCAACCTGCCCAGACAAATGGACCAGAAATAAAATTGTCTAAAATTCCTACCAATTTTGCGACCTTGATTGACCATTCTTGTAACAGAAGAATCTATTTCCGGTATAAGATCAATAAATCTAAGTGCAGCTCGTGATATCCTTAAATATTCTGATAGTGTAGCTCGATAGAATATATAAGATGGAAAACTACTTTCTCTGAGAGGCACACTTTCTATAAGGAATGGAAATGAATCGAAAACTTATAGACAAACACTCCATTTTCGATTTTGATATCCAAATCTAGGAGAGTCATGTTTGCACTTCAAGATATTTAGGGTTAAGAGTACTATAAGATTTTCCGAATTCTCCTCCATCATCGTGACAAGTCATCAATAAAACATGTACAACCCAGAAATGCACGCGTTTGCAACAGATCAGCTACGAGTAAAGTCGGCATGAATATATATTCTATGTAGATATAAATTTGTAACTTTACCCAACTAGATAACTAGCAATCACCTTAAGGGTAGAACACGCAAAGTTTGTCTTGCCATTTTTTTGTTTTACGGCAGAAAGCTTTGTGAGTTTTTGAGAGCAATTTGATTATTTATTCCTATGGATCTACTATTTCATTTAATTCTTCATTGAAATCTTTATGAGGAACAATGAGTGTAAAACTGTTGATATATTTGACCCTTTTTAAGTTTTATGATATCAATATTTCTTCAATAAATATGTAATTATTCACAACACCTATGATATCTCTATCAATCAATCAATTATTCAATCAATCGATCAATCAATATATATATATATATATATATATATATATATATATATATATATATATATATATATATATATATATATACAAACAATATCGCAGCGTAATAATGATCGTAAATGTAGTATGGTTCCTTTGATCAATGTCCTTCGCTGGAGTCCTTGTATATAAGGCTCAGTCAGAGAACTCAATAAACTAGGCTGTCGCAGACAAAAGTTTCAACAAATGAGAGGAGCTGTTTCTAATTTTTCCCGGAGTATTATTCTGTACTTGTGATCACTGTTGCTATTTTCAAGGTGTTAAATCATTTCTGTTCAGGATATGTATGTTGCCATTCTGTTTTTAGCGTCCGTATTACTCTGGCTCTAGGCAGGTTGAAAGCGTTGAAAAAGATTGTTGGTTATATCCTGAATTCGTAGATGAGTTATTCATCTTTTGTATGTACGTTTTGTAAGTAAAATGAAGCGATTTACAAGTTCTCGATACACAAAGATTGACAGCATCAGTAACTGAAATCGTAATCCCACACCATGCAGGGTATTTATCACAATGAGCTGGGATGTTACGGACCAGTATATGTAAATTAGGCAGCTTCATTACTCCTGTAGTGGAATGTAATGCAACTCTAATTGACAGCTTTTGAGCTCTCCTCAGAGATGTAATTTAAAAAAAACAAACTCAATTTCCTTTCATTTGAGGAAAAGGTACTCTATTATCTGATTTCCTGTAGTTGCTTCCAATCAGAGTTTAGTCCTCTGAAGACAATGATCGAATCATTCTAGAGCGCTTAATATACTAAACATGAAAGGAGATTTTTTTTCTACACTGGTGTAGTTGATCTGCTGCTATCACAAATATTAAATGCTGATTATTTTTAAAAAAAGGGGGAAAATGTTTCCATACATATCTGAATAAGTTCTTACTATAATCATAAGAAAATAGTGAAAAGTTTATTTTGGCTTCAAAATGAGTCTTTTGATGTATATTCAGGGGGGCTTAACTTGCAGGATTTGGTGCATCATCAAATTTATACAATAATAACCTAAGTAGTTATCTAAATACATAAAAAATGATAAAATGATGTATCACACTATTCGTTAGTTCCAAATACGCATTCCCCAAAAAGTGATTATTAAATATTTTGTAAGAGTTGACCTATTTCATTGACGTACATAAAAAATGACGGTGAATAACGTCAATAAATGAGAAACTAAGTGTAGTAAAAGGAAAATCTGTTAGGAATAAAGAGTCTCCAAACTTTTGATCATCCATGTGTTTATCGTTCGTTCATTTATCGTTCCAAAGACCTTGGATGTGCCGTATTTTGCCAAGAAAATTATCTCTATACTTCGTATTAACAATGACTTTAAAAATAGTAGTAGTAGTAGTAGTAGTAGTAGTAGTAGTAGTAGTATCATCATCATCATTATCATCATCATCATCATCATCATCATTATTATTATTATTATTATTATTATTATTATTATTATTATTATTATTATTATTATTTTTTTATTTTTTTTTTTTTTTCAAATTCAATTTTCCCAAATATTGAGTGAGTGTATAAAGTATACGATAAAGTTCAGGAAGTTCATAAAAGCATATTCATTTTATACATCGTCAGAACTGACAGAATTTTGATTACAGATTATAAATTTTGAAGCCGTGTATTGATCTGGAAATGAACTTTTGGGGAATGTATTGGATACTGTTACTGCATAAAGCCAATATGGGTTATGAAGCTGTGCGACAGGAACCTTTTTAAAAAGTCGTCAATGACAGGCAATTATTATGACAAAAAACTTATTATAACCAGACAACTATGATGAGTAGATGTTTTTTGTAGCCAGAGTGGTTAAAAACAGACAGATCTACCACATATCTCTTAGTTGTCAGTTTGCTTATAGGAACCAAGTAAGAGAACGTTGTTCTTATCCAGACGTGAGCTTCCTTTTCCTAACCAGCTTAATGTGATGATTAACAGTCTTTTTAATCCATGATATTACCTACAGAAAACAAAAACATTTGGATTCTTACTAATGATTAAATTCATTGTGATACAGCAATTCTGAGAATGAAGATAAGAATTAAAAGATAATGATGTTTGTATTAAAAAGTGTGTGAGTATATATATATATATATATATATATATATATATATATATATATATATATATGTATATGTATATATATATATATATATATGTGTATGTATATATATATATACATATATATATATGTATATATATATATATATATATATATATATATATATATATAAGTATATATATATATGTGTGTGTGTGAGTGTGTGTATGTGTGTGCCTGTTATTAAGTAATGTATATATGATACGGCAAAATGATCTATAAATTGTGTTATATCATATTGAAACGCTCATCTGGAATGACCCCCAGTTATTAGACAATGAATGTATCATTTGGTATAAAGAATGTAAACATAATAAACGATTGAAGAAAAACGAAGTTGTAGCAAAAATCGAAACTGCAGCTGGATAAACATGATCAGAATTCGGATTCAAGTCAGGATATGAGTATTTGCATCAACAGCAGCAGCTTAGCGCACTGATAAGAGCAACAGTGTCGATCATAGGTTCGATTCCTGCAGCAGCCCCGTTTCAATCAAGTACACACACACACGGATATACATACATATATATGTGTGTATATATATATATATATATATATATATATATATATATATATATATATATATATATATATATATATATACGTACTTGATCCAGCAAATTTTTAATTTCAGTTTATAATTCTGAGTACTATTTGTTAATGTAAGGATTGCAATGACGAAGAAGCAGATGATACCTATCTATGTAAAATAAATACATTACATTTGGATATAGAGGTACTGATTGACTTACGAGAACGATGATACTGAATTTAATGCAAATTACCACAAAAGGAAAGAAAAGGATTCTCTCTCAGCGAAGATTAATTTGGCACAAAATTACTTTATATCTTCAAGCATATAGTCATTAAAGAGTAAAACTTTCAGATTTTGTTGTTCTGGGCGGTTGGACGGTTTGGTAACATTGTGTTTAAGACCCTCAAATAATATCCCCGTATTATCTGTTCTAGGATACAAATCGTGCATTATGCTGAGTATTGTAACAGCGGACAGGAGAAGATATATCATTTAAAAGTACATATAACTAATTGAATTTGCGCAATACCCACGATAGACGTAACTAGCGGCTCTTGAGTGAGGTGTGTGTCCAACAAATTACCTTACTAGACTCCTGCTGAGGTTGACGGCGGCCATTACTGACTAAATCATATTCTAAAAAAGTGATTAAATGGTCATAACTAAAGATATCTTTGAAGTTTGTAGCAAGAGAAAACTTCAACGTGTTCTATCCGTCAGCTTTGTTGGATATGGCACCTTCAATCTGTTATCTATGCTCCCGTCGGAAATCTATTGTACTTAATGACACGTTTTAGAAAAAAAACAAAAAAACAAAACGAGTACAAGTTCACATTAGGTTGAATTGAATTTCTCTCTCTAGAGGTTATACATTGCAGCAATAATGACTTAGTTCCGAAATATATATATATATATATATATATATATATATATATATATATATATATATATATATATATATATATATATATATATATGTATAATGTGTGATGATGAGAGT
Source organism: Thysanoteuthis rhombus (assembly GCA_963457665.1). Classification (NCBI taxonomy): domain Eukaryota; kingdom Metazoa; phylum Mollusca; class Cephalopoda; order Oegopsida; family Thysanoteuthidae; genus Thysanoteuthis; species Thysanoteuthis major. The sequence goes on along the minus strand of OY735203.1, from coordinate 22,624,238 downwards.
ATTGAATCACACATAGTGTGTGTACATTGTAAATACACTCACCATACAAAAAAGACAAAGCAGTAATTAGAGTCACATTGGATATATCATTTAATGTGTAAGAACTGATCTTAATATGAGCAAAAAAGAGGACAATGATTAGAATGACTCAGATGGATTCCTCTCAATTTTGAACGTCAAAAGATACAAACAGAAATAGAGGTATGCAAGCAATAGATAGATACATGGATAGATACATTGGCAGACCAAGTTGGGGCTGACCAAGTTGGGGCAGACCAATTTGAGGCAACCCAGCCCTGGTGACACTATCAGAGGGGCTGATCCAAGAAGAATGCCTGTAGATTCTCCATGTTGTTTCTTGGTTATCTTTTTTTTCAAATGAATCTTATATATAACCCTACAATATCACTGATAATATTCAATGAGATTCCGTAGAAGGTCGGCTAATGAGGTAATAAAGAGTTGTTCAAATTAAAGGACGGATACAAGAACAGTTTTTGATTATGCAATATTTTTCCTGCTTTTTTTCCAATAACTTTTGGGTATACTTGAATAAACGTTCACATGATATCTCCAAAGGTTCTCAATGGATTTGCACGCTTTTGCCATCAAATTCAATAATATCAGAGAATTGTGATGAAGAATAAACAGCGTTAGTACGAAAAAAACAACCCCAGAATGTTTGATATCATGTGATGAGAGCAAGTGCTTGCTAATACCAACCATAGGCCTGCAATTGGATAAATAGATGGATATGATATTGCAATATCATTGTATTCCAGATTTTAATAGATGCATGACTCAAGTAGCTATATTATACATACGAGGCTAGAACAATGAAAAAAGTAGCCCGACACGTACTTATTAGCTGAAATCCTATCTGGGGCTGTCCCTGTAGATTATGCCATTACTACCAGCTTCTGAATGAAGGGATTTCACAAGAAGTTAATTATGTTGAAAACTATTTGGCATGTAGAATGAATGCCATTTTCTTCATCGAGTTACGGGCGAGCTCGTATCCTTATGTACGTAGACGTTAAAATCTCGTCATGCATTATTAAGGTTTTGGGAGAGTGTACTTACTTTTTATATTTGATAATACGTCCATTAACAGAAACTATAAATTTTACAGTTTAAAAACTGTATAATACATGTGTGAATTATGCATGGTCATAAAAGTCATTACACCCAGTAAATTGAAGAGACGTCAATCAAGTCAATACTGTGAGTTACTATATCATTACGCTTTAGCAGTCTTGCGTTAGTCACTGGTTGCATTTCTCACCGATTTTCTGCAATATTTTATAGTGTTTGAATGGGCACTAGCACATCAAGAGTGGAAATGTGTGAAAATCCTTTTCGTAAAAAAAAGGTGCGATCTTATCTGTAAGAGGATTCTAACACCAAACATGAAAAAAAATCCCCTGACCAATCACCGAAAACGAACAATATTTCTTCTGCCAATAAAAAAAAACGATACAGCACTTAAAAAAAAAAACATTCAATTTTCCCATAAAGATGTATGAAGAACACTTATCAACATTATCTGCTTGCCATGGATTTGATATTTGCATGACTCTATGCTACCCTGTAAAATATGTCTTCCATCATCTTACACAACAGAACATTATATGCTTGAACATTTTGCCCTTATATGAACTTTAAAAGGTCTGTACAGAATCTGTATCAACACACATGTCCTGACTACGTACAAGCATTTGTAACACCACACAATTCGATGCATTTTTGTCATACAAACGTCAAAATCAAACTTGTGAACATGCAGTATTTTTCTTAAAGTATTAAATAAGAATACGAACTTCTATGCACATCTCACATTATATTTTAGGATAATTTGAAACTTTGCGGTGCTTTTTTTCTTTCATTTTAGGTATTTAGTTGTCAATTGTTGCTTTTAATACGTTTTGCTAACCACTTTTATAGAGAGATTAAAGCTAAAAGGATGGCGCCAAAGAGTATCTCAGATATTCCCAGAGCCCCGTTACTGCTGACGGAGCCCAATTATGCTTTATACTTTGTTTCACCTTAACAAAGGTCACACACTAAAATGTAAGAATATAGTTCATTTCCCTACTCTTATCAATTGAAATATCGATAAAGTCCACTTGAAGTTTATGTGAGCAAAAACTCTGATTAAAGAGGAGCCCGAAAGATTTAAAGAACTACAGGCCGATAAGCTTTTTAAACTGCTTTTACACAGGTCTCACCAATGTGATCACTAACCATATCAGCAAAAAACACCAGATGAAAATCCACTAAGTGAACGGACTTCGGAAGAAACTATTCGGCAAATCAGCTAAAACAGAAAGCAGCAGAATATAAAATACCTCCAAGGGGGCTTTTGATTCAACAGAAATCCCAGAAATCATTGATGCAATCATAATGCATGATTTAGATCTAGTATATAATTAAACAAACATATTCCCTTCGATCCCAACCCTGAAAATAGAAAGAGATACTTTTCAATTTCAAACCCCTTCAATTTTTGGCCCTAAAATAGGAGAGATATTACGACCACTAAACTGGTAATCATAAAGAGGGGAAGACAGTCCACCTTTATTTTCACTCAAGAAGGAATTAGATAAAATAAAAAAAATTCCTTTACGATTTTTTAAGTGAAAAAAATATTCTCCCCATGATTTTGACTGATATAGGTATAAAATAGTGACAGTAAAAATCATCTAATTATATATTTTAGGAATTAGATAATTCTCTCTCCTGATTGGTCATCATTGAGAAAAAATTGATTCAAATCTATCATGATTAGTCACATCAGATAAATTATTGATGATGTAGAAATATAATATGTCTATTTTGTCTGACTGTCTGTCTCTTTTTCCCTTCTCTCTCAGCTCCTTTTTTTTCCTCCTTTCTTTTGTTCCACTTTCTCTCTCTCTTTATCTCTCTCTCTCTTTATCTCTCTCTCTCTCTTTCTCTTTTGTTTTTCTCTCCTTTGCTTTCTTTCTCTTTCTCCGAAATTCTGACTTTTTAGAGTGGGAAAATCATCCGTCAAGAATCAGAGAAAGAAAGCGGAGAAAAAGGGAGAAAAAGCCCTTACTCTCTGATTTGAGCCTCTAGATAAAGAAAAAAGGGGAAAAAAATTCCCCTCAATTTTGCTCCTTATAAGTGGAAAATGATAGTTCCTCTCATGTGATCAATATACTCACTGATCCATGAAATTTGTGTCTTGGGAAAGTGCATCTTAACCATATAACAAAAACATGCACTCATGTGATAGTTTCAATTATTCAGTAATACGTTTTATGGATTCAATAATTTTCCCTCGCAATTAGTCAACCGAACTCACCGCTGAAAAAAAATAATTATTCAAATTCATCTGGCAAAAAGAATTAAACTATCCAAGGTAACCAGGCCCAACGACAGAACATTGGTATATGAGACATGTTGGAAAAAGTTTGTTTTTTTTTCTTATGAAGAACGCATTTTTAGTTCTGAGGATTGAGTAAAGAGATAATTTTTACCACGTATTCAGAAGGAATTTTTACCATTGAACAATAATTTTACAATCCTCCCCTTCTTTCAAACCCAGTCTTCAAAATATCTGTTAAAAACCCAGGGATTGTATCCGTACCCACAGAAAATTATATTGATTTATATCAAGTTGTTACTGTGGTAAGTCAATACATAGCGACAAAAAGGACGTTTGGCAAATCATAATAAGATTATCGAAATATCAAGGATCAGATTTTGTAACTCAAAGAACCAAGCTTAATAATCAAACCTTGTGAGATAATACATTCTTGGAAAACATCAGAAAAAACATATATGCGGAAATTAACGTATTCATGCATAAACTATGAAATATAGTCCAACTCAAATCTGCAACATTTATTCTAGATGTTTACAGGGAAAGGAATTTGATCTTTGATCAATGAGCTAACCGAACTATTGCCGGAAGAAAGTCACAACTAAACTCAGGAGGATATTCATTGGCAAAGCAAGAGAAGTCAAAACATAGTATTCTCTGTTTTTCTCTATATTATTTAAGTGTTTATCCCTGACCAGCTGTTCGCTTCTCAACAACTTACATCCTTTTAATCTATAATGGAGCAAAAGTCTTTTATGAATAGTTGTTTGTAAGTAGGTTAATTGAAAAAAAGTCAACTAAGACGATTTACATAGTTGTCTTCAGTTTTCAAATATATATATATATATATATATATATATATATATATATATATATATATATATATATATATATATATTTAAGTTGCACTAATCGGGTTAGAGGCCTGAAAAAAGTATCGAAAGGAAAAGGGTTTTAAACAAGTATTAGGAAGGAGTTCAACCTGCAATTTATGTCTATGTTATATCAGTCCCTCAGTTTGTGTCCGGAAGCAAACACATATGTTTATCAAAAATTCGCACCTTTTCAAGGATCAATGTCCAAAGGAGGTGAGACTAGTACCTGATTTATTGATCATCCCATTTCTAATATTTCTTAATTGTTCATGCCTAACTCAGCTTTTTGCTTGATGACCTTTGTCACATAGCAGTACCTATTGGGTGACAGACCAGTTATTCCAGTCATTCCTATTTATTTAGAGCAGCATCTTTAAAATAATTGAAACCACTTACAATACACGACTGGCTCCGTTTTTATTCAGTAAATATAATCCATTTGGCCTTGTTTCTCACTTAGCTAAGTTTAGTATATGTTACGAGGAAAAGAGCAAAGAGAGAAAATATGGAAAATATAAAAGAAGGGAAATGACAGGCAAAATATTGTCAAAAAGCTTGAATGAAAAAAAAGTAAGAGGGAAAGGAGACAGAACTCGGGGAAAAAAGTCCTTAAAGAAGAAATAAAATAAAATTAAATGAAATAAAAATGATTTAAAAATAAACCCTAGTTGATATATATATATATATATATATGTATATATATATATATATATATATATATATATGTGTGTGTGTGTGTGTGTGTGTGATGATAATGATAATTGAATAATTATGTCATTTGCAGACAGCTGTTTTGTTGTATTACAACCTCTGAGTTTGGCTATTGACAATCAATTATCCCACCCAGTACCACAACCCAACAGTTGGTATCTTCTCTCTGCTCTACGCAAAACTGGACGGTCTGTAAGGTTGAATTGAAGTGATATATTCATTCATGCATTTTTGATCATCCACCAGTATTTTATTCTCAAGTTGGAAGAACATTACATGAGCTTATAATGAAAGGATTATCTCATTTGCTAGCAACAAATACATAGCCAGCCGGCCAGGTTAAAGCTCTGAAAAACTGAAATTACATGTTGATATTTTGAGTTCACGGCTTCTAATAATCCAAAAGCATGAAAAAAAAAGAAAAGAAATGTAAGTTAAAAAACATAGCATGAGAGATAGGATGCTAAAAAAACGTTTCATAGTGATAGAAGGGGTATTCTGCAAGACAAAGTAATACTCAAATAAAGAGGGAAAAAGGAGAGAAGTCAGCTTCAGCAACAGACATCTTTGTTTCTATGATAAGAAGAAAAACGTTGATAACACCTCGAAATAAAAACAGGAAACGAGGGTCAGTTTTCAGCAAGTAAACGGAAGGGAGATAGGGAAACTATAAAGACGATTGAATCTAGAGATTAGTAAAAATGGCTGCAGAGTTACCGTATTGTAAACATTTCGGCCACCTTAGCATAAACTCAATTTGTGACTGTATGGTTCAAATCTATAATGTTAAACATGAGGATATGTTGATGGAAGTGATTATTGGAATATCAAGAAAGAAACTTAAGAGTAAGCAGATGTTTTATCTCAACATTACTCAAATATTCTGTGGGCTTATCCCGATGCATTTTGTTGGGTGCCAGCAACCTTTTTTCGGAGAAAGTTTTGCAGTGATTACAAAGAAAAAATGCTCTTTACTGTTTTGAGGTCAGAGGAAGAGATGGGATATTTCTGTGCTGTTTGGTAGGAACAAGAGGGAGGTGTTTGTATCAGTGCTGGTAAGTCAGGTTTCCGTCGTTAGAGGACTTGAAACATATAATTGGATAAGTTTGATCAAGTACCAGTTGAAGAAGCTCATTTAAAGGGTGTATTGCGACGTTTAAGTTTGCAGCGATTTACAGTGATTGCTCTTTTATTTTTCTCATTGACACCGTTAAATTTGATTGGTTCAGCCTCAATATCTATACCAAAGAGGTGATATGTAGCTTTTTTGTCAAATGACTTATAATGGTGAAGAAAATCTAAACTTTAATTCATAATTAATCCCTCGAGGAGAACAAATAACTGTCCACAGTATGTGAGAAAATGGTTCTGAAGAATCTAACAAGACATAATTTTGATACAGAGCTAAACTTCCAGTTCTTTGTTACATTTTGAGAATTTCATTAAAAATTACAAATACTTGACTGCTTCAAGAGAGATTTGAGTAAATTACAAAAACAGCTAAACAGTTAGTTCGTATTGGTTCCCCATGATGGGCATTCGTAGATGTGCTACAAAGTGGGGTAATTTACGTACAACATAATCCTATGAATAATTTTCATTGCATGTTCAGAGTATTCACATTGAGTATTTATTTACTTCTCTATAAGTGATAAAGTTTGGACCCTCGATATTTATCTTGAGACTGAAACTACCACGGTTCTACTCTTAGTCTTCTGTCACCGTTAAGGGATTGTGAATGTTCATTCAGGCATGTTGTTGGATGATTCTCATAACTTTCGCCAATTCAGCAAAACGGCAATACAGCACGAAACTATATCCCTTAGGGAGTTTTGAAACGAGGCCATCAACTGAATCGTACTTTTTGCACCGGAACGTGGTAACCTCCCTCACCAGATATATCAAATGATTAAGATTTCACATTTATTTTTATTCACCTATATTACTGTAAACATTTAATGCGAAATAAAACATTGGCTTCTGCCTATTTCCTATGTGAGCATCCATTATTTGGTATCAGTCCATAAATGAATTTATTGTATATCAAGGATGTAACAGGTTACTCGTGTTTTATTTTGAAAAATATCTGTTCCATGATTATTTCCTCAGACCTGTGCACATTTCACTTACTTATTAAGTTCTCTGTACTAAATATAAATTTTCAGTGATGTCATTGATTCTTGTGATATAAACCTTGAATATGCAAATTATTAAATTTCTCGAAAACTGCTGATCAAAACAACTTTAAGATTGTCACTACCATGCCTTTTGAGCTGAGCAATATCTAACTGATGGCTTCATACAATGCCAAATCGTTGAGTAGTTGCAGTGTGCGTACGCACATATTACTCCGATTATAGTTAAATGCAAGCTTATTATCTATGTCTATTTTCATCATTTCTTACCAATTTTTAATGTTTTGTTGTGTTTTTAATTCCATTCAAAAGTAGGGGGGGTATATTCAGGTGAAAGGAACAAGTTCAATCGTATTCAAGAGGGGATAAATACACCTTTCTGAGAATCTGACGAATTAATCCTACGTTTATTGTTTTGAGCTAAATGGTTTAGAGTACCAGGTTTAGCAGAATTTTCATTTCTACCACCAGCATCTAAGTATGTACCAATGGTTCCTTAAAAATGGTGTACCTCTGTGTACCAACAATTATTTTGTCCCCAGCAAAACTAGAAAATTAATATGCGCACGAGAGATTTCAGATTTGGTTGAAAACTTACCATTGAATTCATAAACGCACACATATTTCTGAAAGAGCAAAATGTATTTCTGTACCCATTAAAAACATTGAGATGCTGAGCTAAATGCAGTAATAGATATGTCATATGTGCGGTATATTAAGAAAAGTATTCCTCTCGAAACCGTGAAATCATTTTTTACGGAATTGTTTTACGACAAGAAATTCCCATAATCCATATCCTCATTAGTACGGGGATTTCAGTCACCTGTACCGTGGTTTTAGGGCGCTGATGATGTGTTGTCGATGTAGTCGCCTGATGGAACCCACCCTCTCCAGGATTCCTCAATCTTATTCTTCATGCTGAGTACTACGCACAGGCATTAAGTACAATTTTGAAATATTTTTTAGTATAATTCGATTGAGGATTGAACCTGCGTACTACCGAACTATCCCCGAGAACTCTATCATTTGGCCACTGTGTAGAATCTTTAACGCGTTGGAAGAGCAGCATATGTATTTTGAGAAACCAAGTGAAAATACAAAAAACAAAAAAAATTGAAAACTGCAATTATAAACGGGTATATCTTCAGGCAATTATTAGTCCATAGCGATAATTGATTTGTGAAAAATATTTTAATGTCGTTTACATATTATCCGTGAGAGTAATAAGAAGGAAAACTTCTCAAAGACCAGCATTTGGCAGACATATCTATTTATAGATATATTTGGTTCTTGTAAATGTTGTTACAAAACAAAATATTGGAAAAAAACACATTTTGAACAGCCAAAACATGTTAGCTAAACATTGAATCTATGCAAACTTAAATTCACAAAAGGATTTTTCTAAACTTGCATTTAATTGAAATGCGCATATATGCAACCAGCAAATTCTTCAAAAATAGATCAATATGTCAGTATTATGACTGACCTCATCTGAATTTCTATCTGAAATTTTTATTGTATATTGCTAAATATATTTGATTGATAATCGCCACTGAATTATACTGTCTTTACATGGGGAACATTATGATGAAATCGTAGAAATATCGTGTGAGATATAAACACAAGTTCACCATAACAATGCGTACTTATTGACGTACCAACGCATATTTGGAAAGACAAGCTAGCCCTGAGATATCAGTTTGCACAATCAGACATCGAAATTTTCGAACTTATTTGACAGATATGACCTATCAGGAAAAAATAACGACCTAATCTACATCCTGAATTATGCGTGTTATTGTTTGTTGGTATTTCAATGAACAAAAAAATCAGTTTCACGAATTTGTATTTTAAGTTGGGTACTGCAAGAGATACGAAGAGTTTCTTCTTTTTTTTTCATAAATTTCGACTCTGTCTAACAAAAAAGGTAATTTTGATTCCTAGCAAAGGACCTGTATCGAAAACTGCAATGGGAAAATCCTAAAAAAAATCTCCTTTGTGTATCAATCTGCATCTGATTTATGTCCTACGCGCAAACAACGAGAGATATAGGTCAAAACTAAAGTGATTTCTGATGGAGTATTTTCATAATTCTTATGTCAAATGTAAAGATGCAACTCTGGTATTCAATCCATGGCAATAAATGCATTGCTGATATCATTTTTTTTTATTTGCCCACTCATTAAATATTCGACATCTTATTATAAATAAAATAACGATTTTATTGACCGAAATGCAGTATTCTATTCATCATTGTCGGTTGAGATGCCCATTGAGACATCGTTTTTTTATCGAATTTATACATGTAGCCCCTCCAAGGAAAGCCTGGCTTTTATCACAAGGGTATTTCCGGAGCTAACATCATGAATGAATTGGTTAGGGTTGCTGAACTCCTAGGACAAAAGGTCACGTATCCCATCGAAAAAGCATTTTCATTTAAAACTTGTATTCATTCATTGCTCATATTTGTGCAATAGCAATAGTTTTATGAGGAGCATTTTTTAGAAATATATACAGAGCAGTCAAGATTGATGTTGAATATTGTTTAGTTCTTAAATTCAAATGGCAACAAGTCTTATGTTATCAATGATTCCTTTCTCAAAACTGTTTAAATCTTTAGTTTTATTGTAGCTTGTAAGATTCCTTTTTTTTAATTCTTGAAATCTATTTTTCCCTGTCATCCTTTTAGCACCATTTTTCAAATCTATCACTCCCTGACTAAAATTTTGTTCCTGTTGAGAATGTCTTGTCTACTTTATATAATGCCTTTAGCCAAATGAATACTCACACTAAGTAGTTTGAATATATATCTTCCATTAGGCAATCTCTTATCTTGAATATAACTCGCAACATTACCGAAGTGTTACATACAATGGATATTTGAAACTCCAATACGACTTACATGAGTTTACATAAGATAAGATAACAAAAAATGGATACAGAAATTCTTTACTGAAACTTTTTTTCAAATACATAATTTGTATTTTACCAAGTGGGAGTAGTCACCCCTTATTTCTTGACGTCGTTGAAATAAAGTATATATCAAACCTTTATGTATCTAACAATTTCATATTTCAGTGGCAATCATGTTTTGTCCCGTACCATTATTTTCAAGTATACATACTAAGGTCCCTACCAAGTTATCTGTCCGTCTGTCTGTCTGTCTGTCTGTCTGTCTCTCTCTCTCTCTCTCTCTATATATATATATATATGTGTGTGTGTGTGTATATATATATATATATATATATATATATATAGATATATAGATATATATATATGTATATATACATGTATATATGTGTATATATATGCGTATATTTATTTATATATATATATATATATATATATTTACATATATAGATGTGTATATATATGTGTGTATATATATACATATATATATATATATATATATATATATATGTATATATATATATATAAATATATATATTTGTGTATATATATATATATGTATATATATATATATATATATATATATATATATTAGATATGGCTATCTTTTGATGACTTTTCTGAGATGACAAACCTGGCAAAATAAGTGTTGACTAAACATGGTACTTTGTTGGGAAATGTTATTGGTCTAAGATATGACAATATTGCTTATATGACAACCATGTAAATGTTAATACACAAGATGTTACCTGATTGAAGTCATCAAGCTATCTGCCGAACCAATGTTGATGTCATACTTTGAATTAGTGTTGCACAGATTCAGCAGAAGCAGATAAATTCCTCTAAAAAAAAATGAATGTGTATACAATAGAATTTTATGTAGTCCAAAAAGATGGCAAAACTATTATAAAAAAGACACAAACTGCTAATCGTTTCATCGTTTCCTAACTATTCACTGGTCTGCCGAAATCGATAATGTGGAATCATTTGCAACAAATCTTACTGGTATCAAAGTTACCCTGCTGAATGTTTTCAAACAATCTAACAGTGAAGATGTTAGGTGAAGTAACAGGAGCAATTAAATATGCGTCTTCACTCAAATGTATACTTATATCATTCAGCTGATTCAAAAGTTGTGCTCTCATTAAAATCTGTATCTTATTAAACCGGACATGAAATTCTACTTTCGACTTCAGATATCTGTTTTATGTCATTGTCGATTCTATCATTGATGATCAACAACTTGGAGCTGCAAAGAAAAATTTTTTAGACTTTAAAATTCCTCTTGCAATTCTTATCCGTGTCAGGAAATCATTTTATCACAAAGTGTAGGTCCTTTGCAATGATGTACAATACTGATGTATATGCCTTAGAAGTTCTAAATGGACGAAGCAACATGAAAACAATTACACATTATTGACAATTATCCTTCAAAATATGCAACTGTAAGTTTTAAAACTCTATTCAAGATATTTGTGCAACAATCAGGATTCATCCTATAATACCTGCAATTGCAGTAAGCCCCAGCTAGGACAAGTACATTATAGGGTCGCCTGGTTGCCTAAGCTCGACTCTGCGTTGATATTGGATCTCAGTCAAAATATTGAAATCATGCGTATCATACTAAACTCTGTATAAAACACCTAAAAAAATGAGAACCCTGTTCCAAGCATGTTCACACTACTATTCACAAAGCCTGTTGAAGAATCATCAGCACACTTTTTTTTTGCAAGTCCTAACACACTGCTGGGAGGATCCAGACGCAAATACTTGTTCAAATCGAATATTTGAAAATGTTTGATCTCTGATGAACTTGAATGATCGCTGGAGCCAACCTCACATTTACTAAAAATGATTATATATGACCCCTGACGACTTGTAATGGCTTTCCATGACCTTACCCTTAGAAATATGTGCTCTTAGGATAAATTCCGTCTTCCTGCGACCAATGATCTGGAAGGACTTCCATGGTCAATAGCGCTGTGAAAAGATATTCCCCTCAGTTAAGATTCTCCGATGCAAAATTGAATGCAGGTTACGTTAGACAGGGTCCATTTATTATCATATTATTATTACATTCCCATAAATCACCTCGGTAAAAAAAAAAGAGGAGCGTAGATGAGAACTCTTCAATTGAATTTTTATTTTATTTCCCAAATATTTTATTTGAGTTTCTAATAACTTGTTTATTGAAAATACTCTTCGCGTTGGTGTATGTGAACTATACGTACATACTTTGTTTTTGAAGCTACGTTATTGTCTTGCTTTCATGTATGCAGGCGTAACAGGCTAACTCTTTTCAAACGCCAAAAAGATAATAAAAACATCCTAAATAGATTTATTATGACAAGATAAAGTGTGATCGCTATGAACCCCTGCAGATATATAGCCAGTCACAGCCACTTAATTGAAAAGACATTAAGAGAATGAAAGTGAAAAGGGATTGATAAAAAAGGAAAGAAAAGTGTATAAGGATTCTAATGGCGGAAGTAGAAAAAGATAGACAGTATATTTAAAGGTGTGAGGAATAGACCAAACCAAGGTGAAAATAGGGGGGAGAAATACATCATTTACTTCCGGTATCTGCTGAAAGAAAAAGTCAATTAGGTAAAAATATCACAGAATAGAAGGATGAAGGGTAACGGCTGAAAGCCCACGGCTGCTGGCAGTAAAAAAAAACTTTTTGAACTTTCCACTTCTCTCTCTCTCTCTTTCTCTTTCCCTCTCTTTCTCTCACAGTGTTTCCCTTCATATGAGTGAAGATTTCGTGTGGTCCTCAAGCGAAGACTCTCAGTGCATTTTCGTCCGGCCTAAGTCGATATATATATATATATATATATATATATATATATATATATATATATATATATATATATATATATATATATTTGCAAGGAAACACATTTAAGTACAGTCGACCCCCAACAGCCATTATTTATATATGTCCTCTGCTGTGAAAAGAGGTACACTATGTAACATTTCAGCTTTATATAAGATTAAATTTACAATTTTTTAAGAAATGGATATGTATGATAAAAAAAAAAATTAATTGCGTTGTATCATTGCGATACTCAGTTGAAATGATTTCCTGTCAGTACACGTTTGATGTATCACTCACCCTAGACAACGTAAATAATGTAAACAATCGAAGAAAATGCAACAGCCTTATTTTCCGTAATTGTCTCTCTTATCCACGTGTAATGACGGGTAGTCGTCTCAAAAATTTTTCAATATGATATTATTCGATTTATAATCATATATATATTGAGAAAAGGGGAGATAGAAAGAAGGACACGACGGAAATGTGTGTGGAAGAGAGTTGACTATTTGGAAAAGGTTTTGAGCTGGTCAGTGCATCACTTTATATGTTATTATAGTTATCGCTCCGCCTAAGAAGAGGTGTTTGTCAGAGCTTCTGCCAGAAATGGGTGTGAGAAAACCGTGAAAATCCAACGTTTAGCAAAGTCCAGATGGACTGTGGTAGCAGTACATTTAGAGAGAAATCACACCACATACAATCACGCCGTTACCACCAATATGCCTGACTATTGATACGAAGCATCTTCCTCGTACGCTTTGCCATAACTCGTTGTGTGCGATCAAAACTAACTTGTTTGGTTTTGTCTAATAGACTCGATATGCTGACCAAACATTCTTCATTCTTCATTCTTAGCAAGCATTACCATGCTCAGATGAAATAAAGATTTATCAGAGGAAAAATATTCCAGGGGCTGCTTGTGCAAATTTAGTAGAGTCAACGTGGGCAAAATTACAAGCAATGATCGAAAATGAGAACAGAGACACCTTTAGAAATATCAGCAACCGTAGAAAGACTTTTTTGGAATATACGAAACACATGTATGTCTTTATTTGGTGGCGATCCAGTACGACAATCTCCTTTTATTACAACGGTCATCTTAATAGCAGTTGCTACTTCCTGGGTTTTTAGTCTCTTGGTGCTAATCATCACTTTGTACACAACTTAATTCCTCTTTCCTTTCTTTCACGTCTTCCCATTCTCAGACAGGTATTTGTCTTTCAGTCCAACTATCTTTATTCTGCACAAATGTTCATGTGCTTTTTCTCCTTTTCTTCAACATGATGATATTTTTGTAATGGTTTTTTCCCTTTGCTATTTATGGTCTCTGGTCCTTTTTTGATCTCTCGTCGCCTGTCGGTCAATATTAAAATATCTCAAGAAAAATGTAACTTTTCCCTTCTCAGTTACTAGTTATAGACATGACATTTCTATTTTTCGACAGGGACTAACTCAAATTCATATATCTCAAGTCAGAGCGCCATGATTCTCTCTCCTCCCCTCTCTCTCTCTCTCTCTTCATATCGGTTTCTCCCTTTCCTCATCTGCCACACGCATACACATACACAAGTGACGAATAGGTCATTGCTTTGTCCACGGACCTGCTTCCTTTCTGACTTCATCGCGTCATCGTATTTCCTGGAATCGATTAGAAACCGCCACAAAAACCATAATGCACATTGCAACGTGTGCTTTCTGGTGACGTGACCAAGATAAATTCAATTTTACGAACCTAAGTTACCAAATTCGCAGACATGATGTCCGAAATGAAAAAAAAAAGCAGTATACAAAAACTATACGAGTTACGGTCAAATAAAAAAAAAGAATAAAATAAAAATTACCACCTAACAATGGATAAAAACGAGAAAATTACCACGGCAATAGACATGAGGATTCGATAAAGAACAAAAAATAGCGGAAAAGACCTCTAAGAACAAAAGAAAGGATTAAAGAGAAGGAAAGCATAAAGATATTTCCTTTGGTGTTGGGGGTTGCAGAAAAAAAAGAAAAAGAGAGAGTATGATATTTAGAGGAAAAATTATGAATATACACACGCAAATATACAGGCATGAAACATGCATAATCGTTTAAATGCATCTGCATATGATAAGAATGAAGTCCCTGTACAGACAGGCAAAGAAGTATTAGATACAAAATTATGACGACGGAACTTACTTCTGTGGCCCTGAAGTGGTGCAGACTTCAGGTAAGCCTTTCGTTTTACAAAGAGCTGCTGCACCCCTTCTCTTCCTTCCCACCGTCTGTCTGTCATATATATATATATATATATATATATATATATATATATATATATATATATATATATATATATATATATATATATAGATAGATAGATAGATAGATAGATAGATATATATATGTATTGTCACTACAAGCAATCTGTAATTTGTTTTTCTGCATAAAAATTCCTGTCCCTCCACCAAAACTTTTGATTAATTCCCTTATGCTATAAATACGTTTTTCGGGAAGGTATGAAGATATAATGCTAAATTCAGGAAAAAATTAGAAATGCACGGTTTAAAATCAAGGAGAGAATGTAAATGAACGAAAAAATGAATTCAACGACACAAAAATGCTAATCAAATTATTTTTATCCAATATGGAACGACACAATATTACCACATAAAATTCTCAAAAATAACTAAAAATAGACCATCAGCATTTTTTCATGTTTTGTTATTGTAAGACTTCCAAGTTGACGTTTGTCTAGAAACTTTAAATGTTCCAAAAGTTTTAATGTCAAAACAAGACACTGTTTTCGTTTTCCCTCCAATACAAAAATATTTCTCAGGATATCAGGAACTAAAACATATCGTTATATTGCTTCTAGTAAAAAATATGTATGGCTATTGCCCAAATATTAAGAGAGCAACTAGTCTCCTTCCTAAATTGTAGCTCTTAGGGGTCGAGTTGCGTAAACATTCCCATGTACGTTGGCGGTAATTTTTACGGATGATATTCTTCACGTTCGGTTAAACTGAAGGATCACATTTACTTATCTTGAGGGAGTAGATGGACTTTTACTCCTTGAACAAACTCGCTACAGATCGAAAGCAACGGATCGAAACTTGAAGCAGAAAAATTTTTGAAGCATTCCGACCGCTGTAACAACTGACGAAAAACAACGCAAAACAGTGATAACATGATTGGATATATGTTCCAAACGGTCATCAAAGAACCCTTTGACATAGCATCTATGAATTGCATGATAACAATTACTATGTAGAAGATCGGGAATTTTAGTGCATGCAGCGTGAGGACGTAGACATTGATAGCATGACTTGCAACGATAAAGTAATCTCTGCCCAAGAGGACATAAAGTGTTGAATGGCAAGGAAGCGATATTCAAGAAAAAAGTATCAAGACAAACCACAGTCGAAAAAAAAACTGGAGTATAAGCGCTTATAGGGTTGTCCTCGTCTTTATCTTCCTCATTTAAGGGGGCTGAGGGTTTTGAGCAAGATCACTGAAGATAACAACTAGGGTTAGAAAAACCCCGTCATTGGCTGATAGGCTAGGGAGCAAAACAAAGGAATATTGGTTATTTTGGTTGGCCATTCTCATCCTTAGTAGTTTTGGCTAGTCGTCTAAAAAGAAAGCCATAAAGTCATCGGGGAAGATGATACTTACGACGGAGAAGAATGGAACAATTTATTAAAATTATTTTATTTAAAATATATAGAAAGGGACAACCGATCTATTCATGAAACAGACGTTCTAAAATAGGGGTTGCAAAAAATAACACACACACACACACACACACACACACATATATATATATATATATATATATATATATATATATATATATATTATTATTATCATTTTTATTATTATTATTATTATAATTATCATTATTATTATTATCATTATTATTATTGCTGGAGGCAGTGTTGAAGAAACAGTTGAGTTTTTGAAGTCAGGGAAGAAAAGTAAAGTGTTTAAGAGTCAACCAACCTTGTCCCATTAAAGTCAGTTATTTTCCCCTACCCTACCCTCTTCTCTTCCTCCCTCCCTCCCCCCCTCTCTCTCTCTCTCTCTCTCTCTCTCTCTCTCTATTTCTCAGTCTGTCTCCTCTCATTCAATTCAAATGACTTCGGAATCAAGATGTAACATTTTCCTTCTGCAGTTGGCAACTTGCACGTTTTACGATTGCAGTTGTGCACACACGTACAGCGAAAATAAATGCTCAACTACCCATCAGATGCATCGCACGCAACGCATTCTCCTGACGACCCGGGGGATTTTTTGTAGCTGGCCTCACTCTTCACAAGGAAGGGAGCTTATAGTCAAACCACCGCTTGGGGTAGAGGTTCAACCAACACGCTCGTTAGATGGGACAAGGGGAATTATGCCATGGAAATATACTTTTTTCTTTGAACCGGTTCAAACTCATGCCACGTGTGGAACAAAAGGCAATTCACCTAGTTTTATTTGTCAGTTTAATTCACGGTGAATACTTGCATGGAGCATCGATGGGGACACATGCTCCACTCAATGGCTTTCAAATGATGGGAATCCTCGAGAAATATCCCGATAGAGTAGTTAGAGGAACAACGAAAAACAATCTTACCCCATTATTTGCGGTACGTGTCAGGGGATCTAATCGGACTTGCGTTTTCCTGATAGCAGGATTCGTACAAAAAAAAGAAAAGAAAAATAGTGCAGAAAATCCAATGCTCCACTAAAGGTCACTCTCTTCGAAGCATCATTATGTCACTGATGTGATGGATAATTACGTGACATCATTGGTCTCAAAGAGGACATTGATCCTCTTTGATCCTCGGAGATTTCGCGTATGGAAGTGGTGTAACAGGCATTTTGGAAAAAATACACAATATTAGTTGAATGTAGATGAGTGCAAAAAGTTTGCGGAGCGTGCCTTGAAGACAAAAGTTAAAGATGTTTCTCCTGACTGAATTATTGCACTGATGTAACAATATAATGGAATGTTTACAGAAAACGAACACCAAGAACACTACCTCCAACAAATTGTGATCGTTCTTGAAAATCAATACTACACTGATAGGAAAAAACAATAAAATTTAATTTGTCTTTTGAGAACACACATGCACGTACGCACGTTTGCGCGCGCGCACACACACACATACACACACACACATATATATATACATATATATATATATATATATATTTGTGTATATATTATTCATTGTTCTAGTTATGAAGAACCATTGACAGAGATGAGACAATGAGAACATCGTGTCGTTATGCTTATATATATATATATATATATATATATATATATATATATGTGTGTGTGTGTGTGTGTGTGTATAGTGTTCCACTCACAAAATTTCTATTCTTTTCCAGAAGATACCAGATAAAGTCCCCTCTAAATGTGAACCAAATGATATTAGATTTTTCAGTCATAATTTTTACTCAAGGAGAGTATGAACTGCTTTGGAGTGAGGAGTTCCAATGGGTCCAGAGCTAAGGTTTAGACCGCCATACGGTACTGGAAGGGCAATTGAGTTTATAGCAACACTGAGGAGTTTTACTACAAGGAAACAGCTGTCAATTAATGACACAATCATTAACTATAATTATCCCTCTGTTCTTCAGGGCCCTCATCTACTGTAAGCAACTATGAAATGCCTTTCAAACTCTGGAATTGAGCATTTTGGTGGATATGAAATTATGAATAAATAAATATATTCCTTAATTGGGTCCTACTGACCGTCCTTTTCTGGGTAGGATAGTCGCAGAGTATTTGCCTCTGGGTCAGGAGTTGAGGTTTTGACCTCACAAAGCGTTACCGGAAGGGGAATCTATTGCCACTGAACAGTTGTAATACAACAAAACAGCTGTCTGTGGAAGACACTATATATATATATATATATATATATATATATATATATATATATATATATATATATGTATGTATATATATATATATATATATATATATATATATATATATATGTATATATATATATATATATATATATATATATATATATATATATATATATATATATATATATATACTACGAATCAGGAATACACTACAATATAATGCAATATATGATGTCCAGAGGTTGCTTTTCTTTTTATTGAAAGCTCAGTACATTCAACATTAAACCCCAAGTTGAGTTTGAACAGAGCTTGAAATATGATAAGATAAAGTATTTGTCTGTGGAGAGAGAGAGGGGGAGAGAGAGGGAGAGAGGGGGGACTTTGGAAGAGGGGGAGAAGAGTGAAAAAGAGAAAGAGTGAGAGAGAGAGAGGGATGGATATATCAAAGTTATTTAATGGGTATAGGATGTAATGATGTTTTAATAACATTCAGAAGCACCGGTTCAAAGTTGATAGTGTATGCATGGTCCATTTACATCTTCTTTGACATTCACTCTTGCCTCAAACTCTTCGACAGTGAATCGATCACTGTTTATTTATCTATTGTACGTAAAATAAAGACTTGAACTACAAATAAATACATTTTTCAGTAAATTTGCACACTTTCTCAACTTCAAATGACACCAACATAACTTTTTATTTGTATACTTATACATTGAGCAGAAACAATTGTAGAATAAATATACCAAAACCTTATTATAACACCAAAATCAACATAAAAAATGAGTTGAATTATCCAAATAACTCTCAGAATTCAGATAATTTTATCTTCAAACAATAGAAAATAGTAAACATAGATATTTTTTCTTTTTCTCCGAATCATCACTGTAAGCAGAACATTGCTGTGTTGATTTAGGAAAGAAGATAGATTTATTATGATTCTTTAATTGTGTACGTTTTCCCACATTTGCCAAATACGATCTAAGAATAACACGGTAGATTGGTTACATCTAGAGTTTCTCATTCAGAGGCGGCAAAAGTTTTGCAAAAGAATGAAGAAAAAAAGTGAAACACAGACTTATGCTAAATGTTGAAAGATGTTCAAAACCCAAGATTTTTTTTCTTTCTGCTGTAGAAGTTATTTCAGACCTAGGGTCATAATAGTATCAGGATGTCACAAAAAAAATCTATTTTGGTCGCTCGTATTTTGTCGTTGACACCTGTGTTCCCAACCTCTGCCGATAAAGTCTTCAATTTTAAACCCAGCACACGTACCTTTGCCTTGACCTCTGAACAAAGAAACATAAACACAAGATCTAACTCTGTTTGATTATAAATAACCACCACCCAAATGGCTGGAACAGACATCAAATGGAATTAAAGTTGGACATTTAAGAAGCATCAAAAAAATGAAGGGGACGGTGAAAGAAGGAAAGAAAATGAAGAAAGAAAAGACAGAATTCATGAATTGAAGAATGAATCGGAAAATGATAAAAAAATGATTAGAATGAAAGACAAAGGAAAGATGCAGTAATAAAGGAAAGATGCTATAAACAAAGGGAAAAAAAAGAAGCAAACCAGAAAGCAGAATTCTTTTGAAATATATGTACAATCAATTTTATGTATGGGCAAATGTATCCTAAATGGAGCCTTGTTTTTTTATAACACTAGTAGGGATACAATTGGTGGACTATTATCTTTCAAGCTTCTCGGTACTTCCTTCAATTGGAGGCTTGAAGGTGATTCTAAATAATATGTACCCACTAGCTAACCTCAGTTCCCCCTAGTTACTCTGAACTTGAATGACAAAAAAAAAAAGAGGGGGAAAGTTGTATTTAAACGAGGAATCAAAAGAATAAAACAACAAAATGGAAACAAAAGACAAAGGATGACAGGAGAAAGATTAAAGAAGGAAGAGAGGAAGGAGTGATAGATTGCTTGGTTGTATAGTTGTAAAAAAAAGGAGTATTTGGTTTGAATAAAGGGTTTCCTCTCAAAAAGTTGAAAGGAAAAAAATTACTTAGGTACCAATGACGTAATACCATATTTATAGGTAGAAACAGTTACAATGTTCAATTCAAACTCATGGTTTCAACAAATTATAACATTTATTATAACTAAATGACCTAATAAACTCTGCAAAAGATTCTATTCCTTTTTATATGAACGTGTTTTGTGTGTGTGTTCCAGCGCTCATGGCGACACTGTCAGCAGTCACGAATGATTGGTATCAGTACTTTTAAGGACCTTATTGTGACAGGTTTATAATAACATCTACATTTTATCTTACTAAATGTTTTACTTATAGACATAATATCTAGATTTTCGGGTATTTAGAAGCTCCTCGATGTCTTTTACTCTTTTTTGATGTTTTCCTAGTGAAAAAGGTCGGTGATGTCGTAAAATGGAATATATTTCCATGTTTTATCCTCTCAAATGACTTCAAATTTTGATTTCAAATATTTCAATCAAATTATTCGCTATTTTTTAATATCTATCATACTACTGCTTCTATTTACAGAGGGACAGTGGTAGAGTCTTTGTCCCTGGTTTTATCTACTGCTAGGTTATACTTTACTTAAGGTACTCAATGCCTTTCCGCTAGGCATTCAGTGCAAGGACTTAAATAAAGGAACCTATCATTGAAAGTAAGGTACTATGGCTACAATTACGTTCAATACATCATATATTTAGAGATCACAGGAGTTTGACAACGTAAATCCTTGAGGGTACCTTGATAGTTGACCATTTTAGAATACCAGGTACCTTGAGCAGAGCAAATTTTCGACAAGCATGGCAAGCTGGGTGTGAGCCTGTGTGTGCCTAATTATTTGAGAATCCTCGATGAGGGTATATGCAGATAACTCACTCGTATACACGCTACTGCGATTAGAAAAGAGCGATATAAATGCTTATTTCAACGACGAAGCTTGTATATTCATTCAGTGGAAATCTGATTTGATTATCATTGATAATAAAATTGATTGTCTAACAAATTAATTTACAGATTTATGGGTGGTGATATTAGGGCCAGTATTTGGAGCCAGCTTTGTCATCATGAGGGCGTGCATAGACCGTAGCTCATCAGCCGTTGGAAGTAGGTTCGTAGTTGTCCTATCTAAGGACCGTTGATTAATATTTATTCGTTAAGGTTGGAAAGCGCTTTATATAATTCAATTATGCTTATCGTTTGGTAGATTGGTATAAGCAAGCTTATGGATATATAGCTACTGCTTGTCTATATCAGTTGAGGATTGGACAATTGAATTCAGATTAATATAACAAAGGATTGAATGCTCAATTCTCTTCCGTTTATGAAAGCGGCAAATGAAGCTTATAAACAAGACGCATAATGTATAACGTAAACCCAGATAACGTCATTTCGTTATGTTGAACCTTGGTAAAAGTAAAAATTACAAAAGTTAATCAGTAAAATCTCAACCCGATGATAAACTTTTTTTTTCTCTTTTTATTTCAAACAAGGAAAATATCCTTCGATAAGGTAATCTCCTTCTTCGTCATTGGATGAAGCTCAAAACTCATCTATTGAATATTATTGAGTGAAAAAAATCGATCATCATCATCATCATCATCATCATCTTTTCATCTCCGTTGGATTAGTACTCTTCCCAAAATTTGCCACACATCTCTATCATGGCTGCCATGGAGCCAGGTATATTTTGAACTAATTTAATTCGTTTTTTCATCTTATATTCTGTTGGCCATAGTTTCGCACTGGGGATCCACGTTCTTAGTCGTGATGTCCATTGGTTGTCTGACATTCTTGTAATATGACCAGCTCTTTGCCATTTCAGTTTGTTAATGGATAGTAAGATGTCTCAGACTATTGTTTGTTCCACTAATGCATTGTGCTGTCTTGTGATCTTTACATGTTGAGTATGATTCTTTCACAAGAACATTGTATGGTTCTCAGTGAGTCTTTCTTTGAGGTTCCATATTTCAGTTCGATAAGTGACTATCGGCAGGATGCAATGGTTGTCGACTCTTTTCTTGCTCTTGAAGGTGGAATTTGCTCCGTTGAAAGCTTCTCATTCTAGTAAGATTCTTTGCTCATGGATTCCATGGAAAAATCGAATATAATAAAGTAAAGATTTTAAATCAAAATCAAATGGTTTTGCTGATCTATATGTGTTACATAAAGTTTCATATTGCTGGGTTAACAACTAATATGGTCCATGAATCTATTACCCCTCTGTGCGATTTACCCTTCTGACGAGTTCATCCATCTAGGTCTGATCCTAACATGAATCAATTTAAAAGTTAACACTGTCAAAAAAATGGCCTCCATTTGATCAAACACAAGAGTTAAAAACTTTTAAGCACATGGTATTGCTTGACTAAGACCTAGATTTGACTTGATCATTCAAATTATTAACAGCAGAATTCCAATAATCAGAATGCGTAGTTGCAAGTGCTACTACAATATTCTAAGACTGGATATGAAGGAACACAAATGTAATCCGGACGTACTAAAATAACACAGAAACCAAATTCTTTACATTATTGGGAATTGAGTAACATTCTTGTAACTCTCATTCGAAGGTTACCTATACGGGGAGTTGACAGATATAGTGAATATTGTGGGATACGCTTCATGCGTTTAAAAAAAACTGAATATCCCTTTCTAGCTTGAGGTGTTATCCTTGTGTATTTTGATTAGAATCGATTAAAATTTAATTGGGATTTGAACTTACTGGGGCTATTATATATTTGCATAAGTAGTCCTTTCATTCATATGAAATAAGAACATACATATCCATATAAAAATGCAGACTTACGTTACAAAAAAGTGATGGATGAATAATTCAGATATATTCAAGATTATAAGAATAAAAAAATGTGCACAAATATCCTGATGAATTGGGAAAAGCTCTTGCAGTTCCTGAATAAACAGGATGTTCATAATGTCCTGTGATTGCCTGACATTTTTGAAACGTGTCCAACCCATTGCCATTTGAGTTTTATAACACTTTTTATGATGTCTTTGACACTTGTCTTTTCTCTGATATTCTGTGTTGTCTCATAATCTCACGAAGTGAAGTCGAGCTTGATTTCCTCATGTGCATGTTGCGTGGTCCCAAGTTTAAGGATCAATCTTTTGGTTAGGTTCCCTGTTTCAACTACATATGCAACTATACGGGTGCAAAACCCGAGATTTTACTTGATCATTCGAAAACTCTGGATAGCAATTTGGGCCAGTGTAAAGGGCAATGTTGAGAAAAACTCTCAGCCAATGAAAAAGCTCAAGGTTGATCCAAGAGAGGACCGGACTGAATGATATCATAAAATTAATTGAGCAACAAAAATGGAGATGGTAGGTCACATAGAGATAAGGAGTGACAACAGAAAAAACAAAAAGCAAACTGATAGGAGTCTGTTGGACAGTAAACGCAGTAAGTAAAGACTAGAGAGAATATCAAGAATCGGGATAAAAAGCTTGCTAAAAAGACGAGGCAATCACGATCGTCATAGATGAGGACCGTTAATGCCTCTGTCAAGCTTATCGTGTGTGTATATATATATGTATATGTATATATATATATATATATATATATATATATATATATATGTATGTATGTATATATATACATATATATATGTGTGTGTGTGTGTGTGTTTGTATGTAAGTATGTATGTATATCCATATATAATCAGCTATAGTTTACCATGAAACATTGTCTCATGTAAAGCTGCAGCGTATCTAACACACATGGAAATTGTACGGAGAAATTGGTTGATCAATATGTTTACAAAGGTTCCAATTCGTTCATCTGGGGTGCATCTCCTCTTCCTTCATAATTCAACTTGGAGATTAGATTTTCATCAATGGTATTAAGTGTAACCTACGCTGGTATTTATTAGAAAACATCAAACAAAATACATTTTCGTTTCTGCCATATGCATTTTCTCAACGCCGAATCACTGCGCTAAACGACAAGATTAGAGTTTTACAAACATTTTTTTCGTTTCATTTTCATTTTCATTTCCCCCTCTTCTATTTATACTTGAAATTGCAAAAGAAATAATTCGATATACTACGTTTTTGAGAGTAACGCCCCTTGCTAGAGAAGATGTCGTTTGATTTCCTCACTCGATATTATTTGTGAGAAGAAAAAAAAACAAAGTAATTGGTCGGATAGATTGCTCTCATGGGTTATTTTGACCGGTTGCATTAATAGATTGACTTGTCATCAGTTGACAGGAAGCCAATCTATGAGATTGAAATAGTGCAGCAATGTTTTGACTTTCAGGCTTGTTATTCGGAAGTGCTGTATATAGCTGTATATGAGTTTTCGCCATTATCAAAATATATGCATAAATTGACATTTTGATTCTAATGCAATATTTATAGAGATTGGATATCGACACACACACACACACACTCACACACACACACACACACATGTAAACACACACGCACAGATAGATACAGAAAGATAATGATGAAGGCACAATATCCCGAATCGAGTCAGTTAAATATTCTTTTGTCATGTTGGCACAATAGAGTTTTCATGACATCTTGGCTCCAACCCTCCCTCTGCTCTGTCATATTGGCAAATATCCTAGCAAATTATATCGTCAGTAACATGCTGTTTCGTTTGTCAGGGAAAACATTGACGCATGCACAAACAAACATACACACGTACATACACACACTCAACTTGACATCACACCGAGTAAAATTGAAAGGATCGATGCAAAAGGATGCTATAATATTGAAATTAATGTGAGGTAGTTCTGAGAAAACATTATCATTCACTATATGAGATGACAAACATAGAAGTAAACTGGACATTGCAAGAAGAAACGACAAAAATTAGAGCAAATTTCCAATCAATTGGAAACTAAAAATGTTTAGCTTCTTTCCAAAGGGATTATAATCACGTTTGCAGATCATAATCCCAAATTGCTCCCCAATCAATTAGGATAGGTGGAAGTATGTTAGAAACTATTGTCGAATATTGTATCAAAACATTCAAATCATAGATACACACAAACAAGCAAACACACACACACACAAACACTGTGTTAATGTGTCTGAATTCATACCTGGTTGGTTCAGATTAGAATGCACCAGAAATCTTATCTTGAAGATTTATGATCAAACCTAGCCGATTCATTATAGCAAGTAGGTTTAAAGTGCAAACATACTCAAGTGACTACCTGTAAAATAACAGAATGATGAAGGGTGCAGAAAAAGTTAATTAAAAGTCATTTCCTGCCATGCTGATCCATATGAAGGGACTGCTTTTCGAGGCAAAGTTATCGGTCAAGATCAAAAACGGTCCAGCATTGACCCTTCCAAAGAATTCAAGACTTGTTATTTAAAGTGAAAACTTATGTTCTTTACTTGAACCGTGATGAATGAATTTTTGTCGTGTGAGAAAGTCGGAAGATGAAAGTGATGATAATTTTGAAAATATCTTCAATATCCGTTTTTCCAACTTGGAGGGAGTTGGCCGTAATTTAGAAGCCTCCCTACCCCCACTGAGGATTTAGGGTCAAGTCTGTTCGTAAAATCGAGTGGGATTAACTTATGACCGAAATATATTGCATTCTCTCTCTCTCTCGTACCTTTTTCCGACTTTATTTATTTATTATATATATATATATATATATATATATATATATATATATATATATATATATATATATATATATATATATATATATATCAATTGGTTATAATCTATGTCATAGAATTTAAAATAACTATACATTGTGCCTTGCTTCCATCTTTTGATGAATCTGTCATTATCATTTAACTGGATCTAGATTTTATATATTATGTACAAAATATCAACGCAGTCTTTCTTTTTGAAAGGTAACACTATCATTATCCCAAGTTATCAAAAATGCTATCCAAATTTGAACTTCCTTCAGAAATTCTTGCTTGCTTGCTATTTATCTATGTATTTGAGTACCGGCTATACCAACGGAGCAAGAAGGTTGGAAATGTAAATATTACTCCTTGTCATATCAAGATATTATTTGCAGGGGCTGTTGTTTTGAACCTTCTCCGTGACAGTTTTAGGGATAGCGGTTCTGTTTACATCGAAAGTTCATCACAAATTGTTCCTTCCATTCTTGTCCGGTTCAAGATCTTTTTTTTTTTTTTTTAAATAAATTTGGACTTTTCTGTCATTCAACAAAAGTTGAGGGAAGTAACTTATTCATGGATAATCTTTTTCCCCTATTCTTTTTTTTTTGTTGTTGTCCACCATGTATTGAGACGTTTTTAACGTAACAGTTGCAATCAGGTGACTAGCCAGACCTGTTTCCGATAAATTTTCAACTAGCATATACCCGTCAAGAATGACTGCGTTACTCATGTATGAATCGGCAAAGGGAACATCGAGCCATTAAGGCTCATTATGCATTCTTCTTTCAGTAAGTCAGTTTTTTTTTAAATTTTAAGTCATGAATCAATGCATGATCTTAGGTAGAAGCTTCTAAAGACAGTACGATCACATTTGACAAATCAGGTCTTTTTAAGGAAGCATTCTGCGATCAATTTTCTGATTTGGCCATATTTAGATATCTGAAGGGTTATTTCTACTATAAAGAATCATTATCATGCTTTTTGCATCCTGCAATTTTGGAGCATATTTGGCGGGATTTGGCCAGATTCATGGAATATTTAGCAACTGTTTGTCCTGCTACCTCTCTCAGACCGTCATGGAACATCTTTTCATATTCTTACCTCTTTTAGACTGTTTAT
This sequence comes from Thysanoteuthis rhombus, assembly GCA_963457665.1. Taxonomy (NCBI): domain Eukaryota; kingdom Metazoa; phylum Mollusca; class Cephalopoda; order Oegopsida; family Thysanoteuthidae; genus Thysanoteuthis; species Thysanoteuthis major. The sequence goes on along the minus strand of OY735203.1, from coordinate 22,596,856 downwards.
CTTTGTACAAGGACCAATCCATTGCAACTTTGAAATTATATGAGAAATTGAACAAAACTGAGATAAAACTGTGAATTATTGAACAATCATATGCAATCGTATTTTCACGCAACACAAAAATTGAACTTGTAGCATAGCTAACTGCAGACGTATCTATTAAGGTAAATGTGTAGATGCCAAGGAAAAGCCATTGTGATTTGGACTACTGGAGTAAGTTTTGAGAGTAAACACACATCACCAGAATACTTACTCATTACTTTCAAATAAAATTTCCCTAACTTCAGATCAATCACACCAAACTGAAACGAATTCCTCTGCCTTGACTTTGTTTTTTTCAAGTAATCAAATTCCAAAAGAATCTTGCACACAACCACAAATATCTGGCATCTGCATGGATTACATCTGAAAGCTTGAGAAGTGATCCCTCTCGGGATCCTGACACAAAGATCAACATAATTACTCACTACCATAAGTCACTAACCAGTTATTTAAAACCCTTGTTTTCTGGTAATTCCTTATTCTATTAACAAACTTCAGCGTAAGCAAACCAACGAAACCCCCCAAAAAACAACATTCATCTTTAAAAATGCTTGATAGCGTCATTTTGCTTGTGTTATATATATATATATATATATATATATATATATATATATATATATATATATATATATATATATATATATATATGTATATATATATATACATCACTAATTTATGAATTGATGCAAATAAAAGATGAATCATTTCTCTGTACATAAGTTGTACTAAAACTCAAAATCTGCCACTTCAGTTTATTAGATATATGAGAAATACCGGTGTTTTGCATACCCATATATATTATCACGTCAATGGACATCGAATAAGCGATGTTTTGAAGCTTCCAAAGTGGCGTTTGTACGTACAAAGTAACTGTAAATAATGCCAAACTTGTCCTCCAGAGCTCATTTTGGTCATCTTTGAGTTTGAAATTTTTCATAGGGGTATATCTTTTCACAGTCAAGGCCATAAGCAAAGTGAAGTTGACTTTGAAAGTGATACAAGTTCAAGAAAAATCATTCGATGTCATTTGTAACTTATTGATTTACCTTCAAGGTGCTGAAATTATGCATAGGGAGACATCTTTTCACAGCAAAGATCATGGTTATTTGAAAGTTATCCAAAGTTACCGCAATTTTACTCCTAGGAAGCTTATAATCCAGATTATCTTTTAATATTTGAAGATATTTTCCCTCATGCAACGCTAGATATCCCTGCTAGTATATATATATGTGTTTAAGTATGTTTATATCTATATATCTATATATCTTTATATCTATCTATCTATCTATCTATCTATCTATATATCTATATGTATATATATATATATATATATATATATATATATATATACATATATATATATTCCCCTACATTTGATACGATGGAATAAGTACATTTACATGCACTGACTTATGCTTAACCATTTAGCTGCACACAAATGTATTGTGATGAACATAAGCACAGGCTTTCAGCAAATCAGAAACTCTGTTTAAAATAGAAACGCGATTGATCTAAAACGGATTGGCTCTCGCACAAACATTTGCTTTGTGTTTGATCTATCTGACCTAAAAACACCGCCGCACCGAGTAACCCAGAAAAAAGCATATATACACTGAGTACACATTATAAATGAGTGAATATTTGGTGAAAAAAATTCACAGATATCATTACTGTGTTTCATCTGAATAGCATTAGATAAAACGTGTACATCTATTAGCGTGAATATATATATATATATATACATATATAAACTTTTATTTCAAATGATTTCTTGCCGTTACACAGTTTATGTATTATTTAGAATAGACGAGGTAAATTGGATGAATATCTAGAAAAAATGGGACTGCTGCAGGAATCAAACTTGTAATCGATAAGGTAGCTGCTTTAATCCTCTAACGATTGAGCTAAACAGCAGCTGGTGATACATGGGTCCGACTCATGAATTCAAGCACTTTTTCATAACCTCTTATAGAGATCTTACAGATGTATAGTGAACAGGCATAAATTTTTCGTGATATTATGTGCTTTCAGTATATTAAAACGACGGAGGGAAGATAATGATATATATATATATATATAAATATATATTACTCTCCAAAATGTAATTATTCCTCCCGTAGTCAATGTGCGTCGCTTAATAGAATTTCGAGTTATTATGCGAAGAGTATGTAGTTTGGACATATAATCATGATGTATGGGAGATAATAGTGAATTGAAGCGCTGCAGAATATAATCAATTTTTTAGTATCATCTTGTCCACACCTCCACAAAACCTTACAGAAATTGATATCTTTTGCAGACATCATTTTTCAAGTTATGTGTATACACAGATATATTTGGAAAAGAGAATAAAAATATCTCCTAATCAGGGTAACTTTCACCATCCTTTTTGTACCCAATAGCGTTCATTGAAATTCATTTATTACTTATGGAGGTAACGTTTTGAACAGGCAGTATGCTTGAGCAATATTATGCGGTTACGACATAAAATGATTACATAGGGAACAGGATTAGGAATCGATGTCAGATTGATTTTAACTTCAGGAGATATCGTGTGAACAAGGTAAAATTATGGCGATAGTTTTGGTTAGCTCATATGACTACGGCGTAAGGGATACAATCGTGCATTGATCTAATCCAATATCTAATCCTCCCTCTAGTATTATTCACTCCTCAACCGAATTCTATTGAAATATATTGTTCATGTATTGAGATACAGCGTGTAAAGTTATGAGTTGAAGACAACATAAAACGAGATAAACTTTGATTTAAAAAAATGAAACATATACTCCAAGACCCGTCTCCATACCCTACCTCTTTACGTACCCCTTGGAAACTCTTCCACAAACCATTGAGGTATCAGGTGGACAGTCAAACAAGCAGGCAAACAGACGACTTAACGCGACATTTTTTTTTTTGTAAACCACATTCATAGACATCTTCTCAACTTTGTTGATAGGGGTAAATGATTAAAAAACCCTGTTGCATTTCTCTCATTCACAGCCATCTCTTTATACAGTAAAGATGAAAATCAATCAGTGAATTTGACTGGCGATGGCTCAGTTGACAGGAAATACATACATTCTTGATTTTGGCTGAAGACTGATCTCTAGAAGGATGGTTTCACAATCAAAAATTAACTTCTTTGCTGTGATCTATCCAGAGCTATTATTTATTAACTATACAATTCATCAAAATATAGAATTGCCGACCTGTATAAGGAGAATATATGTGTTTGTTTCTCATCATTTACACAAGCAAAGAATATAAAAATTACACTGTATTTTAAAATACATACATACATATATATACATATATATATATATATATATATGTGTGTGTGTGTGTGTGTGTGTATATATATATATACATATATATATATAGATGTGTGTGTATATGTGTGTGTGCTTGAATCTTCACGCACTCACGTCGTGTTCGTATGTGTTTGAGTATGTGTGTGTGTGTGTGTGCGTGTGTGTGTGTGTGTTAAGGGGGGTTGCTTAAACACTTGGAAAAATCTCAAATAATAGAAACAAGAGTTAAATTAATAATTCACCCATATGCCAGATTATACAAATGAACATCCATAACAGAATTTGTACACAAACTCACCCAACGTTATTGCCAAACACACTGAATCTTGTTATTATCAAGATATTTCATGTGGAAACAAACGGATGTATGGTATATAAGAGCACAGATATATAGTTTGATGATACGATGAAAATAACTTGGATATACTATGTTAAGCTCACTAACAGCTTTTTAGTATATTGCTACTAATGATTTTATAATTACGGGAAGTAATCAGTTATATTTCTCTAACCCCTGCCTCAAAGAAACAGCAAAAAAAACAAAACAAAACAAATTAAACGTTTCTTTTCATTGTTATTAAGTTCCAAATATAGTTACATGTTTGATCCTCTGTCATAAAAGGATTGATTTCCTTTTGTCGGTGATAGTGTTCCATAGGATTTGAAATTAAAAAAGGCAATATTGTTTCCTTTTTTTTACGTTCAATGAATGGGAACAGTAAATAAAAACTCGCACTATTAACTCTATATTGAACTCCCCTGATTTGAACTTGATATTATAATTACAATCTTCGTATTTTTAATCTGATCATACCATTGAACCAAACGACCGCTGGTGATGTAAAAAAAATCGCAAAACTATGTATTCTCTGAATCCGTTTTGTTCATTCAAAGACAATATGTTCTGGACTTGTTTATTTCAATGTTACAATCATGTTATTAAAAAAGGGTTATATGAGAGAATCATTATGAATTACAATATATTGTATTAAACTTTTACAATACCAGCGGCTGTTTAGCTTAATGGTAATAACCGTTAAAAAATACGAAAAAATTTCAATGGACGTTTAAGGGACAACCCTATCGGTAGTAGGTTCGATTCCTGCAATAAATGTATTCCTTATTCGAATAAACTATTCACGTTGCCTAAGCCAAATTATACATTCACCGTGAGGCAACTGGAGATCATTTCAAACAAAGTTTCAATATAATATATCATAAACTAATGATATCGTCAGTTCATAAATTCATTTTTTGATAGCAGACACACAAATGCATGCATGCATGCATATATATATATATATATATATATATATATATATATATATATATATATATATATATATATATGTGTGTGTGTGTGTGTGTGTGTGTATGTGTGAGTGTGTGCATACACATTTACCTTCATGAACGCATTGATATGTATATATACATACATATATATATATATATATATATATATTGAAAATATCACACACTTACGTATACATGTTTGACTGACGCATCTGCAATATCTGTCTCTCCATCCATCTATACTACAGGCTCGCGAAAAATTAGATATCGATGTATAAATCAATGTTTGCATGTTAGTATGTGTGATTTTATGCAAACATTCACATATTGGAGAACCAAAACAAAAGATTACGGAGTGATCGTTTATTGCTGTACAAGTGTCAATGGAAGAGACTGAAGACTGGTTCTGTGTAGTTTCCTTTGCTCCTTTTTTCAGGCAAACAATGGTTTTCTGTCAACTAGCAAAAGACTATGACTCAATTTTACGCAACCTTGTCATAAAACCAAACCAATCACACAGGAAAAATACAGGAGGTCAGACGTTCAACTTAGAAGCAGTGAAACTTGACGATAGAAACTTAAAAAAAAACAAAGAATTGTGCTGACGTTATTGAAAGTAGTGTGCATCATTATTTGAGAACCAAATAAACGTTGTTCATATATAAACAACACAAAACATTTGTTAATGCAAGGGAAGTAACAACATAAGTATGTACGCTCTCTAATATGTAAAAATCAGTTTTCTAAAATTAAAGGCTTAAAACATTGGTAGAGTTATAATAACTGTTGAGTACGTGGTTTAATGTGTCTGCAATGAGTATTGCAATATCCATAAGACAACTTTAATATCTTTAGCGGTGACATCTGGCTGGATTGTCGGACAGATAGCATTTCTTTAATGTTTTCAGTGTCCATCGCTCAGGAAAAAATATAAAGTGGCCTGTAGGGAGTTAATCACCTTTTATCAAAGATGGTTACGTTAACCATTAGAGTCGATGTCAGAAATGTTCTCTCTGGAAAACTTCACCAAAAGGGAAAGAGGGGAAGGGAGGAGTACTCGATTCGGGAGGAAATAGCAATCAGGTAGACAGAAAGAATAGTGAATACTTCAATTGGGAACATTGGTTTACATTTTGTTGTCAAACATTGAATTTCTTTTTCTAAAACCGTAAAGATGTTTTATTGGATTTATTGTGTGCAATTTGTCGAAATATAAAGAGGAACATTTTGTACCATACCCCGTTCAACATCTTCATTATTTAAGAGAAAAAACAACGGAGAGAAACCAAATAGCACTTTGTTTTTTTCCTGCAAAATGGTGTCGATCGAATTATCAAAAATCCATGTTCATATGAGAAGCACTCCCCTTCCTCTCTCTTTCTCTATGTATGTCAGCCAGTCTCTGTCCGTATTTCTCTCTCCCTCTCTCTCTCTCTCTTTCTCTGTAGGATAAACCACACCGGTGAAAGGGTTGTGCAGCAGTAGACCAAACCCACAGGTATACGCATTTTTACTCTTTTATCTTTCCTCCTCTCCATCTCACAGAATTCGTAAAACTCCCAAACTTTCGATTTATTTTTGTTACTTGATTTCCCCTGCGTCACCAGCAGTTTAATGTCGATGTCATCGGAGAGTGCACACAAAATGTGCTCACTGCAGTGTTATGCAATATAACTATCATAATCATTCCTAAAGGTTTCCACATTAGGTCATAGAACTGCATAGTCTGTTCAACTTTTCCATATATCTAAAACCCTCAAGCTAAGATGATACAAACATATTGCTTTCGTAGTGCAAGCAACAAACTCAGTACCATCATTGTTAGCAACATGCTCATTTAATCACAACATCTATTCAAACTGGCTTTTTTTTAATCACTTTGGTATACTGTTGAATGCTTCTCCGGGAAACTGTACTTGACTAATCAGAATGTAACGTACGAGACATTTCTCTTCCATAAGTCAAATTTGTGTATTGTTTATCCAGGATTTTTAGCAAAAAATTTATAAATTCACGACTAGGTTTGTCTAGAGACTAAAATAATGGTTCAAGTTTCATAGAAATAGAAATTAGGTTTAAGCACCGAATGTCGTATATTAGAAACATGATTTTAAGATAGAATTAAAATCTCCCTACATCCAATAAGCTGATGGTAAGTGTATTTGATCCGTCTCTCGGTTAGGTTCCATGTTCCAGCTCCATAAGTGACTATTGGGAGGATGCATTGGTTTTATACCCTTCTTTTGATAATTAATTGGGTCTTCTTATTTTTGAAGGTTGAGCTTGCTCTGCCAGGGGCTTGCCATCTTAGTGTGATTTTCTGCTTGATTTTTTCTTCTTTTGAGAGTGTCCTAGAGATTTTTTGCCCAACGTATATTTACTGATCTACTTTCTCCAGTTCTTTGTCCTTGATTTTGATCATGGTGTTTCTGTTTTTTTTTTTATTTCCGATATTGTTGTTGCACATGATCCTTGTCTTGCTGAAGTTCATGTGTAGGCTGACTTTCTTGCTCTCTTCATCTAGTTCATCTATCATTTGTTGGGGGTCGTGTACGTTCTCTTCGAAGAGGGGAATGTTGTCTGCAAATCTGAGGTTACCCAAATACTAGCGGTCAATCGTAATTCTTTCACTCTCCCTGTCTAGTCTGCTGAATATCATCTTGAGGCAGGCTGTGAAGAGTTTGTGTGAGCTGGTATAATTTTGTAGTACATCTTTCTGGAGTTGAAAGGGCCGCGAGTTTTTAGATTGCCTGATAAAGGAGCTTCTGTGATTGTGCACATGTTTCAGCACGTCAACGTATACTGGATCTAAACCTTGTCGAGGGATGGCCTCCATGACCTTGGATATTTCTCTTTAGTCGAACGCTTTTTGAAGTCGATAGATGCTACGGCAAGTGGAGGTTTATATTCTGCTGATTTTTTCTTTCAGCTGATATATCAAATGTAGGTGGTCCATTGTCGAGTAGCTTCTTCTAAAGCCAGCTTGCTCTTGGGGTTAGTCTGAATAAATGTGTTTCAAAGACAAAAAAAATCGCCATTCATCTCGCTGTCCTTCTGCACTGAGATATCCCTAATTCTGTTGATGTTAATGTTTTTATTCCAGTGTCATTTGATGGAATGTAAGTTTAATACAATAGCTCATTAGTAATCATTTTCTTCCTTATTTTTAGAAGCTACTTCTGGTCTTTCTCACACTGAAAAGATTACTACCTGACAAAATCACCATCCGTGTAAAGGGTGACCGTAAACTACTTCCTAAAACATTCGTCTGAAATATTCAATTCAAACAAGAATTTATGAGGTAGTTTGCAAAATATGGGTACACGCAAATATTTCATCACCATTTTTCCAATTTCATGATAATTATATTTTCATTATCACTAATGATGTTATTTTGTAATGAGATAATCCCACAAATGAGATCAGCAATAAAGTCTTTTATTTTTCTTCTTATTATCAATTTTTGGTTTTGCGTTTGATTTGTCATTTTATCGGGGGGATGGGGTAGGATCATCGAATTGGTGTTGTGTATTCGATGCTCATGCCTCTGTCGACGGCTTCACAGGTCAAAGCTTGTTTGTGGTGGCGGTTTTTCTTCAATTACCTCATATATCATTCAGTTAATATTGCTTGATCGTCACGAACGCTCAAGTATCAAAAAATTTCGTTATTATATTATACTAAAAAAAATTTCTATTTTGAATGAATTTCATCAACCAACTTTGATCAACATATTACATAGATCGGGGACCTGACTAGTGAACGATGTTTTGAACAACTGAATATATTGTACGTCAAATCATAGAATTTTAAAGGAAGAGCCAGGATTGCAGCCCCATAGTTAGACGTCATTTTCAACTCTCAAGTTTTGAACAGTATTAGAATATGTTCAAGCTTTAATATGTTTAAATAAATAGATATAGGATACGAGAGACATTCAAAAATGGATTCATGCAATGATATCCGTTAAGTTTTCTTGTTGGATCACAAAAACGATATATTACACATGCACTGTATTTCTCAACATGAGAGCGACATTTTGAGGATGTGCGTTATGCAAGTCATTGAAAGGTGTGAAAAAACATTTCAGGTACTTGAAACGTACTAAAATTATGCTGTTTAAACATTGTTTCAATGAAATGCCTAAAAAAGGGTGTATGAAATAGTAATTATGATCGAGACCCGAAGGGAACATTCAATTGTAAGATGAATTTTCAGGAAACTAACTAAAAACATGTTCAGGCCTCCCATGTATAACCAGTTGATTGGTAGATTATTGTCTGATTATGATAAGATGAATTTGAACGTAGCCAAGCATAAAATGAGGGGTCAAATATCAAAATTAAATGTACAAATTACAAATCAACGTACATATCATCTGGGTTAAAATTCTGCTCTATTTGCATGGTGAGACATAGTAATTGCACACAATCATTATACGATCAAAATCATTCCTCCAATGATTTGATTAGAAATAAAGAATTCAAAGAATTCAAGACGTCTATCTCCAAAATGTGTCATCCAAGTGAATTAACAATTTAAAAAATTGCCAACCAAGAATGATTATTCATTTACTAACAAAATACAAAACTATCGTAGGGGTGTGGAAGTCATTGGAAGCACTTTTGGATAAGCCCTAGTCTATTAGATATATGTATTTGATGCAATAAAGACAACGATAGTTTGTTTGTTCTTTGATTTTGATTGTTTCATAGAAATCTGAAGGGTTGTAGACTACAAGCTGGAAATGAATACATCAGGGTGACTTAACACCGTAATCAACACCAGAAACGTGATGATGACCTTGGGTGAGCCCTTAAGGTCAATTTGTGGTCAGGTCAGTACGGTCAGTTTAAAAAATAACTGACAAAGCTACACCCAAGTGGCAGCAATTCAGTGTAAAAGGATATGCTGACCCTGAATTCACTTGGATTGGCTGAGCTAACTTTTAGCAACCTCTAAGGATCGATTTTTGATTTTGTCACTTTTTTGTGGGTTTTTCCATAGAAGTCAATTTTGGCATTTCAAAATCTAATGACCAACAGATTGCACATTCGCTTACTGATGTAACCTGACCCAGAATTGACATAAACAAGCAGCACAGCCCTCTGTTGACCCCTAAATATGACTTTTGGGTCAGGTCAGAGCTGAAAAATTGTCGACCTTGGCAGTTTGATCTGAAGGGATTGGTTGCATTGACCTTTGGTGATCCGTGGTATTTACAGAAAGGGTAATACACACACACACACATACACACACACACACACACACATATATATATATATATATATATATATATATATATATATATATATATATATATATGTGCGTGTGTGTGTGTGTTTGTGTGTGAGTGCGTATGTATCCAAATAAATGGATATTAATATGAATGAACATATCATGTAAGATTCGATGAAACAAAATGATTCTTAAGTATTTTCAGCATTTTTTCGATCGCCCTGTTTTCATTGTGACTTATTCTTTAGGAGCATTGCTTGCTCATAGATATTAGAGATTCGATTAGTTTCTATCTAATAATGTTTATCTCTATTAACTGGCTCTAGATATTTTCATTAAATTTATAGTCTGTTTTGAATTACAACTATCATTATGTTTTGCATAAATACGTATTTTTCAATACTCGTAATTTTTTTGTGTCACCAATTCATTACAGAGTTTCACGAAAGTAAACGATGTAGTTAGACGCATGATTATTACCGGAAGTTTATTCAAAAGTATCACTTTGTAACGTTCAAGCTATGAAAAAATGATTAATTACTGAACTAAGTCCACTGGCAAATAATAGATAATGTTGAAGAATTAATGTCGGTCGTGTAAACTTATTGTTTTTCTAACCATTGGATCCTTTTGATGTATTTACATACATTTTGATCCTTATCTACCATTTGAATGCCTGAATATGGATTAGATCCCGTTATAGGGGTGATGTATCAAACTTGGTCTTGTAAAGTGAATACCTGATTCACATATATATATATATATATATATATATATATATATATATATATATATGCGTGTGTGTGTATGTGCGTATGTGTGTGTATGTGCGTATGTGTGTGTGTGTGTGTGTTAAAGAACTAAAGAGCCAACCGTAATGCAAACCCTCTATCTGATTCTTCCACGTGACAGGTATGTATTGACGGATGGCTACATGATCCGACAAAATGATAGTAGATTGTGTTATATCATTAAAAAAATCTAATTTGATATGATCTCTTGTCATCACAAGGGTTATGTATCAAATAAATTGTTTAACTCAATGGTAGAAGCAACGGTACGTTGAAGCTCTTATTGCAGCACCCCCTTTTTGTTCAACTGTTTTCTCTCTTAAGATTTCTAGGCCAAATGATTTTTTTTTTTCATTTAATGAAATTAACATGCAGGTTTTTTTCAAAAAAATTGTTGGAAAATCAGACAAAAGACTTTTTTCCTATTTCGAGAATCAGCTTTGATAATAAATGTTGTATCTAAAAATATTCAGAAAAGGTGAATTGGGGCACCATACAAATCAAATTCAATTTTTCAAATATGAGGAAAAAATGATAAAACAAACTTTAATTTTTTTTCTTTCTTGTCATTTTTTCTTTTCATCTTTATTTCTACATTTTTAATGTCCTCCCTGCAAGGGATGGAGGAAATATACTAAAAAGAATTGACAAGTTTGAAGTTTTAATTTCTCTATTCTATGCTTTTATTTGGAAGACATCTTTTTTGTGGGGAAGAATAAAATGAAATGGAACTACAAAACCCTGACATCAATCAATAAATCCATTAAAAAATGTAAATAATGCATTCATTACTCATAAAAAATAGTATTGCATTTTGTTCTCCCAATATTTTTTTTTAAATGACCGAGGAAGGATACATAAAGTTGCGATAAGAATTCTAAAATCATTAAAGTCGAAAGTATATTTTACTGCACCTATGGTACTGTTAAAAACTTCATCTGATTTTCCTTCATTCTTATGTATCCAGTTCTCACGAAATATCCAGCGATGCTTTTCAATGATGTCTCAGTAAATCATGATGGCTGCCCTCCCATTGCCCCTCTCATTTTGTCTGTTTTGCCTCCCCATGTCCCTCAGATTCCCCTATCGCTTCTCCTCTTTTGCAATTATATCTCCTCAAAAACGCAATGTTTGTTTTATGTTGTTAACTCTTGTTGCTGTCAAAGTTTCCACAACGAGAAACAAAAAGCCATTACAGTTTTATGGCTTTGATAGAAGTAATGCAAAGAGAATGCTTATATAATTCTATAGCAACGTGAAATTAGTTGAACCCATTTTTCCAAAGAAGAAAAACTCTCTAATCTGACACCAAAGCTCCATGAATTCATAATTTGTAGTAGTAGGGATAATATATAATAATAAAAATGTTGAAATTCCAAACCGGGGAAATTTCATGACCTTCGCCCGAAATGAAGTAACTAGAAATTTCATCGATATTTCTGCGATATCGTCGGTATTTCTTTTAATGATATGGGATATACGATGAGGTTTAACATCAGTAGTATTCGGTAGCTTCCACGGCTGATCATGTGACAGGAAGTCTTCCGAATACCAAAACATTGTTATCAGTATTCATCATGTGCATGAACTCAATTTTTCCAAGGAACTCCAGTTCTTTCAAGTTCTCCACAAGCCACATTCGGAATATTTGACGAAGAGAAATGTTTCAGAATATCTTCAATTTCCAGACAAGATAAGAGACTACTGACAAATTTCGAAGTACAAAAAGGTAAACCAGCATACATAGGCAGTATATCAGAAGGATAATTTTGACACACTTTACGTGAAAAAGAAAAGAATCGAGAAGTTGTTTCTGCAGTATTTTGGTATATTATACTTCTTTATTGACTGTATGGTCAGCTGGCGCAGCAATATCCACTTACAAAAAAAAAACTTTCTCGTTTTTCACGAAGATCAAGTCCAGTCTAATTGGTTATCTCTTCAATTTTCAAAGTCTAACAAATTATCTATTCACCCATATTGTAGGACTGTGCCTGGCAAATGCATATAACACTGACTTTCATCGTCAAATCCAAGTTGTTTACTTAATATCCATAGAAATATTGCCTTTACTTTATCCTACCAATTAATGTGCTCTTCCGAGGCCAATTTGCAGCATTCACTTATTTCATGATAGGGGGACCATCTATATCATCTCACAAACAGCAATCATATAGATCTTATATAATCTATTCGTAATAAAGAACACACGTTCGGGGCTACTTCTATTTAAGATTCTATTTCTCCCTTCAAGTATCTCAGGCATGAGCATATCCCTGTTATTTTGTTTCAGATTCCCCTATCTGATTGTCCCTTTAAATTGCCATCAGCTATTATTCTACCGAATTTTGGTTTCTATAGTTTTCTGATCGAGTATATCATGTCATTTCCAGCGCTGCATATGGGTATCATAATCCTTACTCTGATTTGTGAAGTTCTTAAAGATTTTGATAGTACACACAATCCAAAATACAGGTGAGTCAACTTTCAACTTCATTTTTTTCTTCAATACATAGTCTGTCAATATTATATGGTATAATGGTATAATGGTTATGGAATAATGGTTATGCATGATTGTTTACTTTTTGTTGTTCTAAACTTATCAGTTCGTCTCTTGTCTTGTTTAAGAACGTTTCCCAATGTATCAATATGGTACCATTCACGTTTTAAGCTTTTGTAAGGTTTTTGCTGTTGTGACCTTTCTCAAAAACTGCAATTATTTTTACATATGTCTTTTCCACTTTTTTTTTTGTTTAATTTCGGGATTTATAGTAATCGATCCGAACAGGATCAACTGCTTGTCTCTTGGGCGCCCTAAGCTTGAATACATTTTAGTTGTCCTCCCCAGTCCCCCAAAATATACAAATGCAAACTCAAACCCGAATAGATACATTCGACAAACTTAGCGAAAACAATGAAAAAATTCAGTGAGGTAAATCAAAATAGATTTGCTTTAAAAATTATTATAAAATGAAATGAATACATACAAATAAGGAAAACAAATCAATACGATCGGTTACTCTAAAAAATCAGTATGAAAAAAACTTTTCAAACTCTGCGAGAACAGAGCTATTCTGATATAAAGGCATCGTAATACACTCAAAAGAACTTCTCTAGCAGGCTGTTTCATCTTTGAACTTGTGATTTATGGAGCTGTTCAACAAGCAAAGTGCATTCGCAACAAGGACTTGGAGATTTAAAAAAACAAGGACTTGTTTTTTTAACAATGTGCTATACATCAGGAGAAACAAAAATGGAAGTGAACCTGTCTGCTCACACTTAGAAACAACTTGCTGTCGAGTCCTCAAACAGCCTCAGCATTCGACTTTTCACTGTGATAGATTCCCAGTGAAAAAAAAAGTGGTGAGAGTAGTGCAGCATTCAGAAAGGAAAAGTAGATTATCAGTTTAACAAGCAGCTACTGGGAACGAAGAAAATGCAAGTCAAAGTGGAAGTATTCTTGGGGGTTCTGCAACGACTTTGGTGTTAAGCCGTCATTTCTTTCGTTTTTCTTTTCTCATTTTCCTTCGATGCAGTTTTAATTTCTGTGATGGGTGTCCTTTAGCTCCCATCACTGGATACGGTGAGAAAAGTGCTGCCCATCCTAACAGGAATGATTACCACACACTGGGTGTCTAAAACAGAAAGAGAAAGTGCTTCAATGTACTGAGTGCAGATTTCAGGGTTATTTGTTTGCATTTCCTGACTGGAAAATCGTTAATTAGATAATCATCTGGCTGCTTCCGATCAAATTCGGTATTGATGCTGGTAACAACGACCATCTATACGTTTTTACACCATTGGTGAATGCAAGTATGTTTTGAGGACTTCAAGTTCTGAAAAAAAAATCTATGACTGAAAGAATTATTATAGTCCTCAAAGTAGTCCATAAGTTCGGGGATAGGTCGTCAAGTCAGATATCATGCAGGAATCTCGGCATCAGGGCAGTTTTTTGTGGTGATAGTTGTAGCGACTTCATTATTTCCTGTGCAATCCTAGTTTCCCCTTTGCTGTCAATGCAATGTTCACACTTTGACTTTGCAGAATTCAAGTAAGACTCAATCAAGCAAGATTTAATACTCCTATATATATTTACAATTATTCAGTCATCTGAACATAGCTCAGTTCTGAGTAACTACATGTTTTTTTATTCATCTAAGCTAAATTCAGATTGACCTCCACCTTCCAGGATTCAAATTTCCCAAATGTCGGGTGTGGGGCCCTCAATTCGAAATCTTGGTCGTAAACTATTTCAATAGATACTAAATCGTATTTTGTCAACAATTATATGCAAAAAGAATTGAGATTGCAATATTATCAATTTAAACTCTTTAATAGTGTTGGATACTATCACTTCTTTATCCACTCACTTTTATATTTGTGAGACTTTGTGCAAATCGATAAACCATCTTTGGTTGATAAAGGAATAGTACTTTTATAGATTATCATATTTTTACATTGTTGAAACATGTCATTGAATTGAATGATATCATAAGTAAGAGGTTTTTTGGAAAACCTTTGACAGATTTAAGCCATTTTAATGTTTACAAATGCAGAACGTTCCACAATGTTTATTTCCTGATGAAATTCCCGATGTCGATTGATTTTTTATAAAAAAGTAGTATCTGATTTATATTTTCTCAATAATAGTACAAAGATTTTGACGATGGAATGCTCTTTATGCAAGTTTATATAGGCTGTCGGATTCCCAGAGAGAATATTTTCCTATGTTCGTGAATAGAGCAATTAAAATAACATCTCTTTTCTGTTTCATTTTTTACCATATAATGACAAATTTAAGATCACTTTTACTATTTTTGTTCTGTAAGATCAATTTTTTTTACAAATTCGTCGGCAAAATCAAATTACCACATTGGAAGTAAAATAAACTAAATTCGACACCCGAAGTTATCAATTCTAATTTCGATAGATAAACTTTTTAAGAAACAAAATTAAGAGTATTAGTCATTTCTAAGTGATTTATAATCAACTTCTCACCTATATTACGACTGGTTAGACTATTCATTAAAAAATAGTCAATATCAGACCACTAGGTAATGTAAAAAAAAGTTTAGATGATTTGGGATTGGGCATCCTGGGTTTCAAGAAAGTGATCGGCCACTAAGAAGAATAAATATAAAAATAGCATATCCATCATTCGAATTGAATTCTTCCAAATTAGATTATTATTTAAAAAAAACAACACAACTTTTCCAATGACTTTTGGTCTGATATTCTATTAGCTGACCGGGGGGGGGGGGAGCAGTCAAATTGAAAATGTAAACAACAAAAGAACAAAATGAAAAAAGGTAAAAAAAAATTTTTCCACATTACGATATCAGATGGGAGTTGAACTTCAAGATAAGTTTTACAATTGATTTTATACTTGCGTCTTTATTCGACTTGAATTTGATTTAAAAGCCCAGTCCAAATACTTTGGGAACATGTACATGACTTTAAGCACTTTTTTTTTCGTCCCTGCCCCCAAATCATGTTGCCCTTAACGGCAATTTTTTACTGCCTAAATACAATGATGAACTATTATTGCTATCACAAACAGTAATGATAAGATTTAAAAATGAAGTTATTTTTCGACTTTTAATTTTGATTTTCCTTCCACAGTTAGTTATGCTTATACTTTTTTCATCATTGTTGATATCGATTTCACAGTATATTCTGAATTATTCAGCATCTTTCAGTATATGAGTATCTGCAACTTTGAGAGCATGACGTGTTTCCATTCTATACATTCCACGACGAGTTTCCCTACTCCTAATTTCCCTGTTTTTTTTTACGATCAACGAATGATGTCACATGTTTCCCTGGTTCCTTTCCAGAATCTTTCCCATATCAGAGAAAAAATAGTCCTTTGCTCTTTATTAGAAGTGAGAGCATGCATTCATACGGTGTTTTTCTCAAGATTCGCCACAACTCAGGCAGGTATATAATGAACAGGAAAAAATGAGTGCAATATGCGTAAGAGGCAAAACAACATTAAATCCCTGAACATTCGATTCTTGATCATTTCCATCTCCATCTGCACTGATCTGCCCGGCCATAATTGATTTTACTTATTCAACACCTTTTTCTTTCGGAAATGTACCTTGATTGACCCCACAAAAATATCATGACTTCTGAAAAGACGAAATCAATAATATATATATATATATATATGTATATATATATATATATATATATATATATATATATTAGTGTTATTATTGAGAAATGGAGGTATAATCTGACATAATACTCTTGAATATCTCGTATAATTGGAGAATGGGTCACTTGATCTACACCGGGTAAAAAGAATAAGTAATTCATGACCTGCCACGAGAAACGAACTTGTGACGAATGATATAATTGATTCAACGTATAATCGTTTTTACCAATTTAGGTGAACTATTTATCTCAAGAGGGAGAGCATGGATAACTTTCGAGGCTATCGTATTGATTGTTAGTTCGATTCCTGGACTTGGTATATTCTAAAATGGAAAATTGCTTAATTTTGACGCCTCGGGACTTCATAATCCTTCATTCTGACTCTCTTATACAGGACCGTGCTTTTTCAATACTTGCCACAAGTAAAGGCTAGAGTGTGACCATACACTGAAAAATCCTATTTTTCAACACTCATATAAATTTGTTGAACTAGTTGATATTCCCAGCAATAAAATAGCTTTTTGCAAACCACAGCAGACTTACTTTGCTGAAGATTTTGGCATCAATCTCTGTCACGAGATGCCCAGTTCCTATTCTGTTATTATCATTTTGTGTTTGTGATTACATTCTTCCTTGGTTTTACTTGACTGAATTCAGTACTTATGAAGCTTACGGTCTCATCCCCTCCACTGCATAAACTGTATTTGTTTTTTGTTTCGGTTCTGTCGATTTTTGTCCTGATAACTTTTATCTTGATGTTGTTATTTTAGGATGCCCAAATGAGATATTCTGCTTTCTGCTTTAGGTTTCCTTCGCGAAGCTATGTCCTTGATCTCTCGTCTGCAGATTTTGCGTGTATCTTTGAATTATTTGCGTATTGATATTTTTTTCCGTTCTTATTTTTTCTCATTGTTTGCTATACAGTTCCTTTGTTATCTACATTTTTTGCTGTTCGTTGCACTGCTTCGACCACTCTTTTAATGTTTTCACTTATAACTTGCACATACTTCTCTGATCCCGTTTTGGCCTTTTGGACACTGTTTTTCATGCTGACGAGTCCTCTACCACCATCTTTCCTCTCAACTTACAGGCTATCAGTGTCAGCTCTAGTATGTAAGGCCTTATGCGTTGCCTTAAGCTTTCTTGTTTGCCGGTCTATTGATTAGAGTTCTTCTGTTCATCTAAGGAATGGTCCTGTGTATCTTACTACCGATACTGCCAATGTATTTCATTCCTTTTATCAGATTCCTGCTACTCAAGTTTGGTTTTTAATGTTTTTCTTATTTCCTCTTTCATTTTTTCCCATTTTATCTTGTCATATTCGAGAACTCTAAGGTATTTATATCGGCCCTGTGCGACCAATGCTCTTATTTTTTCTGTTGTTCAGTCATCCAATTTCCTCTGCTGCTACGAGCCTTTCTTTGGGCATTACCATTAATGTATATTTTCTATTCCAAACTCCATCCGAATGACATGGTTATATACTTTAGGACTGCTGAGCAATGTTCTGAGTACACTCCCGTTCTTCAAAATATTTTTACGTCGTCTGTATGCATGAAGTGGCTGACTTTTCCCTTCGTTTTGGAGAATAGTTATCCTTTGCTGCTTTTTTCAAAATTCTGCTGAGTGGCATCAAGGTTAGAAAAAATAGTATTAGGGAGAGAGTATCCTTCGGAAGGTTTCCTTTGTTATACATACCTATAGTATGTTGCTGTCAAGTGTGCTTTCAAGTTTTTCATTGGGTCTGGGACCTCGTCTTTATTCACGTGACTGCAGATATGGTAGATAATTCTCTGATCTAGTTGGGTAAATTTTTTAAACCAATACCTGTGGACCCCATCAGGATATTGAATGTTTTGTAATATTTTTCTTTTCAATACAATTCGTTTTCCACCATTTATTTCTGGAGTTCTCTTTAAAAAGTAGTCATTCTGTGTTTTTGGGGTACCGTCATATATTCTTCCAGAAGTTCCTTTCCTCTTCCAAATCCAGCTTTATATTCTATCTTCCTTTCCTGTTCAGTACTCGGGAAGTACATTTCTGGGTGTATCAAGCAGTCCTTTGTCTAAAGTTCCCCTTGTCTTGCTTCTTTCCGATAGGCCTTTTTGTCTCATCTTGTATTTGACCCATGGTTATGTACGTGGCTTGTTCATGTGCAATGTATTTTTCAGTAATCCTTCATCTCTCTGCAGTTGGGAAATTCCTTTTTCTATTATAATTTTCCTCTTACTATTTTTATGCAAACGTACATTAGGTTGTCGAGCCTTGTTATTTTGTTAGTTCCTATATGCTGTAAGGAGAAGTTGACTTGTTCTGTTGAATATTTTACTTATTTTTGGTCCTTGTCCCCTAAGGGATGGCAATGCCTTCTTCTCAGTGTTCGTATATTGGTTATTCCTTCTTCTGTCGTTGTGTCGACGTTCCATTCTTGAGTGTTGTTTGTATTTTTCTTTTTCTTTCTTTTGTTTGAATTTGTTTCCACTTCTTCATTTACTATATTATTTGTGTCGGGCATTCCTCTGCGGATAAACAGTATTTTTTCTATATTCTTGTGGATTTCTGGCAGTTCTATCTCCAAGAGCTATTTATTTCCCGGAATTTGCGTCTCTCGGTCAACCAAGCACTAATTTGATGCCTTCACATCGGATTTTTCCTTCCATATTTTGAGCATGCGTTCTCTATAGCACCACTCAGATGGCGTGCTTTCAAAGCAGCAATACAAGAATACCGTTTTCTTTCCTCCATTTTCACTCCCCCTTCTGGCGATCAGTAGCTTGGAAATGACTGTGTCCCTCGTAGAAGCCATTAAAAGAATACAAACCAGGTTTTTTACCAATCTATAATCATCATTATTGACATTATAATTATCATTATTATTATAAATGCCGTTATCAATTTAGTTATTTATCAGTAAAAATAATTTGGTAACGAGAGGGATTATTAATTTTTGCGTTACGGTTCTGTTTAATCTTCAAAGTCGTGCTATGATTTTATATATTACAGAAGGATTTTTTTCATGCTTTCAATTTGATATACGCTCCAATCTTTCGGTCAGACTTTGCGTTGTTGGTGAAACGTGATTATGACAATTACTTTTCCTAAGCAGAGTATAAAGTGTTTTGAAGTTTTCCTGCGGGATAGTGTTATTTCACTCGTGTTGCATGTAATCTATTGTGATTTAGTTCGTTTGTTTATTTACTTCCCATATGTATTTTGATAGTACTTTGCTGTGTGTTTATCTTTGTTGTTGAAAGATATGTTATGCGCATGTGTGATGTGTTTTACTTCGGAGGGTTTTTGGTCGAATCAGCATACATATATATATATATATATATATATATATATATATATGTGTGTGTGTGTGTGTGTGTGTGTGTGCTTTTCAACCCAGATACATATATTTATCTGGATTATAATGAGTGAATAGATACATATATACATATATATATATATATATATATATATATATATATATATATATATATATATATATATGTGTGTGTATATATATATGTATGTATATGTATGTATAAATATATATATATATATATGTACGTATGTATATATATATATATATATATATATATATATATATATATATATATATTTATATACACACACACATATATATATATATACGCCAATCTGTTAAAGTTTGTACAGAAATATGTGTGAGTGTTATTAATGCTCCCTTATTAGTTATGCTTTCTAATCATTTATTATCGTGTCCTCATGATTTTCAACAAATTTATAACATTTCACAAATGCAGGAAAGGATAAATGTGATGGATGTGAGACTAAAAACTGGCTAAATCACTTGGAAACAAACTCAGATTAAGACAATGCGCAAATGAAAAGGTAATGTTTGAATAACAATAAGAGATAAAAAAAATCAGCGTAAACCTAAAAAACAAACCAAAAAAATCCAAGTAAAGATCTAGAGATAATTAAGATACATCAAAAAAGAGATATGTCTTACATCTACCAAGAAAAACATATTAGAGAATAGGTGCTCTAGCAATATCAAACGCAGTAGGAGAAGACCAAACACAAGATATATATATGAGATTGAAAGGCTTGCTGGTCAAAGTTAGGGAGTCTGAAGAAGGTTTTTTTCCATGTAATGGACTTGTGCCAGTCGGTGATCGTGATGATGTGAAAATGTAACAAAGATGAAAAAAAGTGATGATTTTTTAATCAACAGCTCTTCTGTTTTTTTACAAAATAATACATGCCACTAAATTAACCCACGTGCATTTTGTTTGCTCAGTGCTCAAGTTATTTTTTTTATCCCAAAACCTTTACACAAACAAGGATAGTACTGCAAAAAATACTCTGCATATAACGGAAACAACTGAAAATTGGTGAGAAAAACGCATCGAAGAGTTGCATTACCTGGTACGCATCGATCTCAGATCCCGATTGGATTAAAGAGACGAAAAGCCTGTAATTTTGGTTCTTTTGACTATCATATTGCACGTACCTCCGCTCTACAGGAAAAATAATCGCTGATTTGATGAGAAACGATAAAATTCCTTAAAGGAAAATTCACTAAATGAATGTCTTGGCTTTTCATTCATTTTTTTTAATTTTTCCATATTTTTCTTTCTCTTTTTCACTCTTCGTCTGTACTTTTCTTTTCCTATCTGTCTGTCATTTTGGTTGTTCCAATCAGTGATCAAAACAATTATTTGGCACGAGATCCATTACATGTGTGCCCAAGTAAAGGTTTCCCTGTTTTTGGCCGTAGGTTATTGATCTGCAAATTCTTTAAGCTATCTCTGATGATTTCTATCCTCATTGGGTGACACAAAACTCCGACTTCATTACCTTGCTTTAGATTTGGCTACGTTCAGGGATTATTAGCATCTAAATTCAGTAACTTCAAGATGTTTGCCGCCGATTAATTCCAAGCAGTTCATCTTAACATACTCATGCTATTATGAAATTGGTGAAGTTTTGTTCAAAGATTTAGGATTATTGTACATGAATTTTCAGTGTTTAATCTAGTTTCAATATCTTTAGGATTTCTGTAATTTACAGTATTATATTCGAATTCTATCAGTTTTGATTGTGTATAACGATGTCAAAATAGATCTATGGGTATATATGGGATACTTTTTGCTTACACTTTCCTCCCCCCTCAAGTAAATTTTCATGTGTATTTTTCTTCGTCCATATATATTTTTCCAATTATCTAATACGCTTTTCTTTACAATTTGCTTCCCTCCAACTCACGAAGCACAATCATTGTGTATAGGCTGTTGTGTCCTTTTACTTTCCATTCTCATCTTTGAGGCATTGTAAACAAGTACAACAAAATCTGTCAGCAGACCTCAAGGTGACTCGAAATGAGAGGGAAAAAAAACTGGATGAATAGATCTCCCTTGCCTAAGAACTAACATTGAATGGTCGAATGAGAATGCAAAGATCCAAAGCATTGGAATACTGAAATATCTGGAAGCCTGATAAGGAATTCAGATTATCCACACCATTCAAACAAGCTCTATGGTGAACAGGCGTAGAACAAACTACTGAAAAGAAAGAAAATATCTGTTTTAACTAATACGACATTTTTTTCATCTGTTTGTTCAAGATAGATTTTCTAATAATCATTTCATATATCAGAATAAAAAATTATTTTTCAATTTCTTAATAAAGACTCGGGTTGATGGGGGTTGTATAATGATCTTTCTGACACCGATTTTGTTGACAACTCCCCGGCATAAAACCAGGCTGCCTCTATTGATAAGTTTTATGAGAGTTTTTCTCAACTTTATCCCAAACGTGAGTCACCAGATATCAAATCTAATATAATCAACGAGAGTTGATTGTATCTCAGACATGAACAATTTCGAACAAAACATGATAAACGTGATTAATTTCTTTGAAAACTCCGTTCTCACAATGTTTTTCTTAGAGAAAATTAGTCCAATTTTACTTTAAACAAAAAGGAAAAAAATATTTCATTAATCATATCGTAGATTCTGACTGCTATGAATTCAAAGTCTTCTATTTTCAACGAAAAAAAAATCAATAATAAGGACATCATCGATGACAACGGAACATTTTTCAGAAATTTTAAATACTATCATTAAAAATCTACAAAAATGCTTCGTCGAATTCAGAGACGTTTTGTGAAATGTTAAGTTTCATCACTGGTCAACTACACTGTGTTAAAATATAGAATATTTTCTGCATCGAAAAATTATATCTAACACTATCAATCAGCACATTCAAAATATGTTATCGATATTGATGATCGGTGATGACACACAAGGCATTTTCTGCCGATTACAAAAAAAAAACAAACAAACAAAAAAGCAAAACCCAAACGATGGAACATGCAGCGGGACCTACAAGAGCGAAATACAAATTTGCTGTACTTTGATTTGTCTGAATCAATTTTCAAGCAATCAACAACTTTCTATTATTTGGAATATTGGTCAATTAACATAAACAAAAAAGAGCAGAAAATATATATGATAAATATGTTAGTAAATATGTTTTCATTATTTCATTATATTTAATTATTCTAAAAAAGAATACAAAATCCATTTCAAAAATATCGGATTAGTCTAAATAATTGATTGAAATGATGAAAGGATTCTTTCTTTCATGATATTGAACCATTTTTCCCAGATCAAGAGCCTAAATGATAATAAATCGGATAAGATTGAAAAAAGGGAAATGCTGAGAAGAAAAACATTCGACCCAATTGGCCAGCTCTTTTCATTCATAAAGATTATCAGTTCCAAACGGTAAACATAAGTAATATCTTGAGGAAAAACCCACTAGAACGCGCCAATACAAATAGAATAAGTCATTGGAAATGTGAAATATGAAGTGTGAATCCTACAGAAAAAAGCCTCCTTCTCCGAATTTTGGAATAGAAAATTCAATCTAAAAATCTTTGCTTCACATGAAACGTATTATTAGGTTCATCAAAATCTAATTATGTGCTGATTCTTGCAAGGTTTCAAAATGATCGAGTGCCAATTTTCTCATCGTAAATTGCTTTCATATTTTTCATGCTTAAGGTAGCTGTATGAATATTTTTCATCTGATCCCACGTAGACTACACGGATACTGTGTGCCAGGGAGAGACGGATTGATCTTACACGGAATACACAGATAAACCTCATCCTTGGCAAATAATCACAGCATTTTACAACAAATATGCTACTTATGATAATAATGAATGTCTTTTTATATCTTCCTTGATAAAAATAATATCTCATTTCTGACTTCTTTCATAAACTGCTTTTTTTATTACCTTTTTCTTCTTCTTCTTCTTCTTCTTCTTCTTCTTCTTCTTCTTCTTCTTCTTCTTCTTCTTCTTCTTCTTCTTCTTCTTTTTCTTCTTTTTCTTCTTCTTCTTCTTCACAATAACTTAGTTATTAGTAGGATTAGCAGGATTAATTGAATCATTGTGACACAGCCTCAGGCGAAACCACACTGATGAAATATATTGGTCACAAAACGGTCCCTCATCGGGAACTATTCAACACAAAAGCATAAGTTTTGAAGGTTAATCTAGATTTTTTCTTCTGGAAACCCAACTGATCCCCTTCCTCTCCTATTTTTTCAATTAAAAAGCTAATCTCCTTTTCTCCCCTTTTTCTTATCTCCCTCCATCTTCTTTATATTCTTATAGAGTGAGGAAATATTTGTGTCTTTTTAGACTGTTACAAGTTCGATTGATTTTAAATGTAGGTCACAGGTCAATCGTGTGTACAATCCTCGTCCCCCCCGGTCTCATCTCCTATTGCCAAGAAATGTATGCAGTTAAAGACGTAGGACTCATCAAAGAGATCAATGAAAAAAAATCATATTTGTTAACAAATATTTACATTGAGTTTGTATATCCTTGATTAAACAGGCGGAGCCATCAGAAGAAAAAGATTCTATCTTTTTACTTATATGTGACGTATGTGTTTGTTTATCTTTGTTCATATGTTCTGAGGACCCTGACCATACACTTTAGTCTACAGACCGGGACATTGGCATCAGCATTCAACTAGACTCCAAGTAACCTTTTTTTTTTAAAAAAAAAAGAAAATAGCTTTTGAGGGCTTCTGGGGCCTTTTTGATACCTAAATTTTCCAATATTAGGATGTTTCTAGATGACTTTAACTTTTTTTCCGATGTTTTTCGATAAAAAATGCCAGTGTTGCCATGAATAGGATTAATACCATTTTTAGTAATGGTGAAATGCTAATGTCAACGCTCATTGTGTAAGTGATAGAGCCTAATATTCCTAATTATATTAGATGTATCCTTATCTAGTTAATAGAAATAGTGTCATTATTATTTTCTCTTGTCTTACCATCCATCGTTGTTTCAAATCTTTTTTGTCTCATATTTTTTCCCTCTGAAACGAGGCACTTTACATTCGTTGACATTTTATGCAAAGACGACATGTTATCTCTTTCGTATGTTTGCATTGAACGTCAAAATAGTCAATAAACTTTCTCTGTCCATCTTTCTCTCTATTTTTGTTTCTCAAAAATTCAATTTACCAATAACGTATACTAAAAGATTAGTATTCCAATTTACGGAGTTCTTGGAAGACAAATCTGCAAATGTCAATTGTGTCATCATAGATCCTCTCCTTCTGTCCTTTTCTACACACTTCATCTTATACTATTCGTTTGAATATATTTGTTAATTTCAATATAATGAGTTGAAACATTTGTTCAACTGCATAAAGTAAGAGGTTTGTATGCTTTTGACTAACAGGTCCTCATTTCCAATTTGGGAAGTATAATTTTTGGTAATAATTTTGGTTGGTCTTATCCACATTGTTACCCTTATGCTCACACACACACACACACACACACACACACACACACACACACACACACATATATATATATATATATATACACACACAAACACACACATATATATATATGTATATATATATACGTGTGTGTGTGTGTGTGTGTGTGTTTGTGTGTGTGTACGAACATTAATCATACATTGGGCTATATTCTATAGGATATCTTTTGAAATGATCTCCCATCATTAAACGGTCAATATATCTCTCAATTTTGACAACGTAAATAGAATGGTCGGGATATGAATCAGGGTTGGAAGAAGATATTTCATCTTAGCATTATAGGTAGGCTGTTCAGCTCAATGGTAAGAGCAACACTATGTTGAAACAGCTACTATTTCGGCAGGTTCTATTCTTGGATCAGCAGCTTTTTCCTTAATTGTTTAATCTATCCATTTTATCATAATTGAAATATGTATTAATCATTTGATGACAAGATATCATTTCCAAAAATTTTTCTATATGATATAATACAATTTATAATCGACTCTTTCAGATTCTTGTGATATTGTCTGACTCATTTTGATTTCTTCACCTTGTTTGTATATAAATATTATTCATCATTTATTTTTCGGATATAGAGTAAATGATCAATACGTATTAATGGTTGCATTTCATTCTTGCATTGAAATGAAGATTGCAACGTATTATAACAAGTTGATAGTATCCTGAAAAGCTCAGAGGCCCCCCAAAGTGTTTTCCTTTTTTTTTTGTATTTTAATGGTTTTTCTGATTACTTGATTTATTGCATAATGGTATTGTAATGTTGAGTAATATGTTGGTAGATAGGGAGAGAATGGAGTGATAGACTTCAATAGTAACACACCGTTATAAAATGGGAATGGGAGCATTAGGGATCGTGTGTGGATGTCTACTCTATGCACATGTGGTCTTCAGAGACTATTATCTATTCTATCATTTCGAGAGGTATTTTGATGATATACGGCCTTACATATATCTTCAATCGTATATCTATTTATGTACACACACACACGCACACACACACACACATACACACACACACACACACACACACACACACACATATATATATATATAAAAGTTTGTAACTGTTATTACTGTGTTATAACCGTTATTACCGTGTTTGGGGATTTTACTACATATACATACATATATATATATGTGTGTGTGTGTGCGTGTGTGTGTGTATGTGTTTGCATGTGAGATCGTATGCATGCGTGTGTGCGTGTGTGCGTGTGTGCGAGTTCATTAAAATTTGTTGTCTTTTGCTTGCAATGCAATGATATATATATATATATATATATATATATATATATATATATATATATATATATATATATATATATATATATACTTTTCTATTTATTGACTCTTTCGTCTTCCACCTCTCCATGATCTATTTGCCGTTTTGTGTACGTTTTACGTCTCTTCATCACGATTTACATACTTCAAACTTTGTTTAGCCATAACTTGAAAACGAATGTATTTGATACATAACTTATGACTGTACGGTACGTCCATAGAAATAATTAGCTTTTCATATACTTTTTAACAAGCATGCAGATGTATCTGTAAAGTCTGACCTCCAATCGATGTACTTTCATAGTTTAATCTTTAACTTACTGCTCTTAGATACTTTTCAGTTGACTTAGTTTGAATCGTCTCGTTGAACGTTTGTTATGGTATTTTTCTTTATCAAATTCACTTTTTTCAATTAACTCGCTCTCAGCCAGAGTTTCGCCCGTGCAAAAGAGGCACAGATGCTTCCTCCAATGAATCAAATCTCAACACTCTTGAGACAACTTCATAGCCTTTAGTTTGTAGATTTCAACAAGGAAACCAAGACAACCTGATTTAGTATGTTCGTATATCCACTTGAAAATGCTGGTATTTGATGTAAAGTTTTCTTTCTTTTTTTTTAATTTACTTCCTTGTCTCTCTCTTCCTTCCCTCTCGATCTCCCTCCTTTCTCTACTTTCTTTTGCCATTATTTACTAGTTAATCCTATGAAGAAATTCACAAATATGCTGTTCTTCAGTGATCCAAACATATAAATATATATATATGTGTGTGTGTGTATGTGTGTGTGTGCGAATGTGTGCGTGTTGAGAGAGAAAGTGAGAGGAAATCGTAGAGACAGGGAGAGAGAGAGAGAGGTGCTTGTTTTCACATCGTTTTTTTTTCTCCTCACAATGGCTAATTAACTTTGCCATGCGCTCGGCGCGAGCGTGAAGACACGTGCCTCCAGGACGGCGTCTGTTTCTCAACTACTTTTGGATCCTCTCATTTCAGACCTTTCATAACTAACTTGAAGATATACCTGGCGTTGCCCGGGGAACTGGTTATAATTTGGAATATAACCAAACCAGATGAATATTCTTCCACAAATTTTTCCTTACACAACACAACCAATGAGGATATGATTATTAGCACTATGTACAAAAAAAAGCAATGAGGAAAGAAATATTCTGATTACAAAAAATGGTGAACGATGCCTTTGCTAAGTTTCACAGGACTTTTTCGATACACTACATATCCGTTGTTCCTAATGGATTCCATTTCCTTAAAACAATAAATATAGAAATAGTGATAGGAAAAGAATGGAGATGTCAGGCAAAGACCAATGACCTTAAGAAGTGTCCTCGTGCTTTGTAACAATCTATTGAAATCACCTCTGGTAAGTTCAAGTGACCTCTATGATCAACCCAAAAATTATCACTAGGTGAAGATATATCCCAAGCAAAAGTTCTGCATCCAAGTACAACATTGTGGCCAACTTTGAAACCACGCTTGAAATGACCAGA
Source organism: Thysanoteuthis rhombus (assembly GCA_963457665.1). Classification (NCBI taxonomy): domain Eukaryota; kingdom Metazoa; phylum Mollusca; class Cephalopoda; order Oegopsida; family Thysanoteuthidae; genus Thysanoteuthis; species Thysanoteuthis major. Next base: position 22,568,391 of record OY735203.1, on the reverse strand, counting down.
TACGTCAGAGAGAGATCTCGAATGACCCCGGTGTCAAAATTGTATTTTAGCACTCTAGGTGTAAAGGGATTTACCTCCATGCCAGCCTCAGTTATGCATGTAATCTTTTGGGATTCATGCTGTGAGTTGTGATATCCGTCGTTTGCAACCTGACCAGCCAATTAGCATTTGAGTTTTTTAATGAATTCTATGATGCTTTGTATTCCGGTTTAACCCTTCATATATTGTGCTCTATTATCATCTCTTCATGTTAGGTTTAGCATGAGTAGATGAAGGTTGCATTCTTCTTATTTTGATCACTTCCTTTAAAGATTCAATGTTTCAGCTCTTTTAATATCTATTGAGAAAATTTATTGGTTGTATACTCATCCTTTTAGAGATAATGTGACTCTCTTATTCTTGTTGGTTGGACTTGCTTTGCCGAATGATTGCCATCCTAAAGTGATTCTCGTCATCTTCTTCTTTTGACGTGATTGATGTACATGACCGTTGTTTTGTGAAAGCAAACTCTGTGGCTTCATTGTATCGGTTTGTCTAACATTTGTTGGAGATAGTGAAGATTTTTGGCCAGAAAACCTCATTGGGGTCAATAAATGATCCAAACTTGGCATTTTATACTATTCTGCTCTCACATTTAGCTGATTTATCGGAGAGAGATGGTCAACGGTTGAGTAGCTCCTTCTAAGCTAGCTGACTATCGTGGTTGGACATAATCAAGCGTTTTGATGATTCAGTTAGTGATGATATTTGTGAAAAGTTTGTAGAAGTATTTGAATGGACTTATTGATCTATAATTGTTGGGTTATAAAAAGTTCATTTTTTTTTCAATAAAGGCATTATGATTGCAGTGATCCAATCTTCCAATATGTCACTTACTTTAATGCATAAGTAGAGTAGAGTATGTAGTTCCTAAGTGGTCGCCCTACCAGCTTTTTTGAGTATGTCAATGGTAATGTTATCTGATCATGGGGCCTTCCCCTTACTGGGTTGTTTGATAGCTTGTTTCACTACCCATCGCGTAACTTCTGGGAAATTCTCGAACTGATTGGTAGTGTCTCGTGTTTTTTGTGCGTTGTCTTGTAATCTTTGTTTGAAGGAGTAAAGTTTTTGATATAATTTTTGAGCACATTCAACAATCATGTTCCTCACGGTTGTTAGTTCTCCATTCTTTGAGAGTATACGACTTATTAGTTTCCATCCTGCACTGAGAGCTTTATTCATAGCTTCAAAGCCCCGACCTTTCGAAAGTTATCTCGATGATAGTGGTTGCGTATCAGTTTTTGTCTTCTCTTCTTTTATTTCTGATTATTTTATTCTGTTTGGTTGCTTCAACTTACTCTCTTCTTGTTATTAATGGCTTGGGATTTTTGTGTTTTTCCGTAGTAATCCCAGTTTCATGTGAAATTCATATTAATGGTTTGTGTGTTCTTGTGCTTAAACATAGTATTGACTCCAATAAAGTAGGCTGTTATTTTGGTGTTTAATTCGTTGATGTTTGTGTTGGTCTCCTCTGGATAAGTTAGAGTTTTATACATGTATTTCGTTTCAAACTAGAAAGATTGATTGCGATTTTTTGGTACATTTTATGGCTAAGATTTGGTGTTGAACATATTTGTTCTTTTTTGATCATAACTTGCATTTTACGTCACACCAGTCTGTGGTCATTTCTGGCCATGAGTTGATTAAGGACTTGAATGCATTTAACTTTTTTGGTTTCTTGCACTAGGATGAAGTCTATTCTGTTCTAATTTTCATAATTGGTGCATTTCCAAAAATATCTATTATTATCTTTCCTTTGAAAAAGATGTTCATGATTTTTGACCCGTTAAAAATTTCAAGGTTTTGGAGATGATCATCTTTTTTTCTGTACTTTATATCGGAATTCACCGGAACAATGTGCCTTTCTTTGTTTTACCTGCGCGTTAAAGCTTCTCATGATGACAATGAAGTATTTTCTGGTATTTTGGAGTAGGCAATCAAGTTCTCATAGAAGTTGTCTGTTTTCTCTTTGGTTGACTGCGGAATGGCAGTGTAAACTTGGATGATATTATAGTTTGTACCTTTTTGAGATTTGTACAGTGACACTGACGATCAGGGACAGCTTTAAAGCTTACCACGTCGTCTTTGAGTTCTCTATAAATGAAAAATCCTATTTGGTTTGCTTTCTATTTTCTTCGTTGTAGAGATGTGCGCTCTTTAGATCGATTGATATATATATATATATATATATATATATATATATATATATATATATATATATATATATATATATATATATATACTAAAGTACAAATCTGTGATGCAATATCTGATCTGTGATTGGTTTATTTCATAAAGTACTCTCCATAACAATCATTCAGTTAAAATGGAGCCTCAAATATAGAGAAATAATGGATTCGCTAGACAAACACGTTCATTTTGGGGTTTCTTCGTGTGAATAAATTGATTTTTCTGGATTTTTATTCGTTTCAGACGATCGTGTCATCCACAGACAGCTGTGTCGTTTCATTACATTGTATCCAATATCCAGAACTACAAGATACAATTGAAATCTTCGCTTCAGACCCAGAGACGGATTTTCTATCACTGCTCTACGCAAAACTGGAGTGTCAGTAAGACCGAACTAAGCAATGCATATATACTTACACATAATTCCTGATCTATCAAAGTGCTCGATTCCAGAGTTTGAGGAGCATTGAATTATAGCAGTGATAGATTTGACAATGTTCAAGCCTAAAGAAAGGGGCATATATATATATATGTATAAATATATATATATATATATATATATATATATATATATATATATATATATATATATATATATGTGTGTGTGTGTGTGTGTGTGTGTGTGTATATATATATATATATATATATATATATATATATATGCACGCACCAGACTCATGAGTCTCAGCATAAAACTACACAGTCCCCCCCCCCCAATATCCCCATATCTTTTATGCATATCTCTTGGAGATTTTGATTTTCAAAGAATTACTAATTAGATAATTTTCCAATTTTGCAACCTCCCTAGCCGTATTAACATACACACTTTATGAAGCTTCGATGCAAACCTGTTTTAATTGGATTTCATTCTGTTTGATATATGCATTTTCCATTTGTCTCTGGAAAGACCTCATGATAGGTACGCCGGGCGTCTGATCGTGATGATTGAGTGCCACAACATGGAGGGCACAGAAAAAAATTGTTTTTTTCATGCAACGAATCGAACAGTCAACTTAATTTATGAGTGAACGAATGCTAAAATATTTCGGAAAGTTGCCCAATCGCTTTTTTGTTTGTTTGTTTTTTTCGTGTATTCAGTGACTGAGCTCTACCTATTTAAGATATTCGACGGATATCAAAATCAAATTACAACATTATGCAGATGATCTGTGATTCAATACGCTAAATATATAATGATGCCGGGTATTTGGTCTCGGATTGAAATACAGAGTTTGAAACGGTAGTTATAGATTGTTTACATTTTTTTTTCATCTTAGTAAAGGAAAGGGTGATGAATTATCAATCAAAAGATAGCAAAACGCACAAAAGGACGATACAGTGTAAATTAGGAGCTGAAAGAATTAGTAAGATGAGTAAAGACCAGAAATAATGAACGAAAGAAGGTATGATCGATTGAGAGAAAGATGGGAAATGTGAAGAAAAAAATAAGAAGTTGATAGCGATGAAAAGTGGAAAATGGGAAATAGCAAACAAAAAAAAAAGAATGAGTGTGAATGAGGAGAGTTATAGATAATGAATGAAAAAAAAATGCATGAAACAAACTCAGATAAGCAAATGATTTTTCGAACTGTCCCTCCCCTTTGAAGCAATCACGTGAAACTAAAAGAGATTATACCAATAAGAATAACAATGTCATTTGATAAAAATAGCAGGCGACAATAATGATAATGATAGTGATGATGATGAAGATGATGTTGCAGAAATCACTAACGATTGTAGTGACAACAATTGAAATAAATTTCAGCACTGAAAACCTGATTAAGAGATACCACAGTCTACGCAAACAACACTAACGATGGAGACAATAACGGAAGTTGTATTGTTAGTGTTATAAGTAGGGTTTTCAGTAGTGTTTTTGTTCGTAGTAGAAGTAGCAGAATGTCTGTATTTGGATGAGAGAGAAAAAAAATGAATTTCTTTACAGAATAATATCGATAGAGACGATAAAAGATTTATTGGTGTGTTCGATAATGTTTAGAATAGCTGTGATGATGCTGATGGAAGTGGTGATATTGTTTGTGATGGTGATTGTCTTTTGCCGTTCTTTTCTTGCTGCTGAATCGCCGCAGGACATAAGCGGACACCATTCTCTTCATAGAAAAGCTGAATTAACTTATTATTAGCCTCTTTTGTCTGAGTTTACAATTGCGGAAATGTGTTAAAAGAAAGAGTTGCCTCGCGAAGAGAAAAGATTGAAACAAAAGTCAGGAAACAAATACGCAAAAGAAAAAAAAATATGATGTAGAGAGAAAAAGATATCTGGAAAAAAAGGAATAAAAAAGGCACCTATAAACAGGAAATTAAGAAAAAAGACAACGCTACAAGAAATATATATATATACACACACATATATATATATATATATATATATATATATATATATATATATATATATGTATATATACACACACACACACACACACAGAGGGAGGGAGGGAGGGGAGATAGATAGATTGATGATATATACATGAATAAGCAGACAGAAATAAAGAGAGGAAGAAGGAACATAAAAAAGAGGAAAAGAGACGGACATAAATATTGATATTAAGAAAAAAAGGAAGTTCGATTTTTTTTTAAAAAGGAAAGAAAAAAGAGAGAATGAGTCAAAGAAAAGAAGGAAGATAAAATAATCGATCGATAAAGAGACCAAGAGAGATAAAAAAAAAAAAGAACAGGAAGGAAGTAGAATGAAAGAGGAGGAGAAAAGACGAAAGAAAAACAGAAAGAAAAAAGAATGAAAGAAATGGAAAAATTGAATGCAAAAAAAGGTCAAAATAAGAAAGATACTAGAGGAGAAAAATGACTGAAAGAAGCAAAACATAACTTTGATCATAACAATCAAAAAAAGTATAAAACACATTCAGAGATTCGGTAACAAATGATACAAAGGTCCCAATCAATCGAAAAAAAGTGGTACCTAAAAGTATTCCCTATATTTCCATTAGACATCTGGCCAGTCACTGAAAAGAAACAGTCATATAACCAATGGAAGGTATATGAAAATAGGTTTACGGATAAGGCTAAGCTATGACTGATTATTCGTCGGATAAGTTTTGACATGTTTATGATACATCTGATGATCGATTTATACTCTGCAATTGGTAATTATAAATATTTTGTAGCTGTTGTGGCAAACTGCTGATATTTTACATTTAAGAGTCCATAACGCAATCTGAGCACTAAATTGCGATATTAATTTAGTTTGACAAACATTGGCCAAAAACTCAAGTCTTGATCTTTTTCTTGCCTTTGTGCAATCCTATTCCTTGGTTTACTGGTCTTCGAACTCGGCAAATGAAATCTGACTTACATATAAAAAAACGGGCATTTTTTTACAGTTTAGATACTGCAAAAGACATGAAGTTAAACATATAAAAAATAAGAGATTCCAATTCCAGATCAGTTTAATCTTTCTGCCAAAATCGATGGCATATGTGGAATATAAGGATCCACATGATTTTTTTATGCGTACTTATGATCTTTGTGCGAGCTCGAAGAATACTGTCCTCTGAACCAAAATGGATTTCTCCGTTTTCTTCAAGTTCTCCTTTTAATCCTCAAATACGCCATTAGAATGATAGAAATCTTGTTTTACTATGCTTGTTCCATCCATTAGCTTGACCAAACGTGCACAACCAATGTGCATCAACCTTGATGAACCATAAATAGAAATAAATTTGCTCTTCTTTAAAACTTTCGTAAAGTTTGAAATTGCGTTAAAAATTGTATATTTCAAAAAAAGGAAAAGGTGGATTAAATCAACAGGTATGCAAAGGATTAGATGCATATGAAAGCACTTTCATTATACAGAGTAGCCCTTAATAATCCGGGAGGCCGACCTAACATTTCAAGCAGAATTAGAAATACAGATTTTTTTTCTCTGCTCAAACACTGGATCTGGCCAAAACACCTTTTAAATAATAAACGTATTCAGAGCAAGAGGCTGGTCCAGAATTCTTAGTTATAAAGTACGACTATTGCTTTTCCATCTCTTTGATAAGAGTTTCAAAAAAGATAGATAGGGTTAACAGATTTGACGATAAGATAAAATCAAAAGCTTCACACCCCTGAATTTTTTCTGGCATTTTTTCGAATAAAAATATTCATTATGTACGGTGAGTGCCAAAGTTATCGAATATATCTTTAAAAGTATACTTCAACATTCATTTACAGCTTCACAACAGATAGGATTCAGAGCAAATATTCTCTGGTCTATGTACATAACTGTAAATCTTTGAGACTGTTTGAGTGTTCATTTGAATTTTTATGTTTCTTATTTTTTTATCTGAATCCTGCAAATTTTGTTAAAGAGCATGAACATTTCAAAATTACCTTTTGGGAAAGTATCAGATACTTTTTGAATCCTATTCTTATAGAAAGTTTTTTTTTCCCTTTGGATTGAAATAAAACTGTTTAAAAAGGCCTAAAAGGAATATTCTCCATCGCTTGTGTATTACAGCACATATCGATGACAGTGTATTTAAGAAATGACATTTCAATTGACTTTGAAAGGGTGGTAGTACATTCTGTTAGAATTATCATATGAAGATTGGCAGTTTAAGAGAGTACCAGGTCTATCTCTAACTTGCCTGGTTCGTAACCCAGATAAGAACGAAGATTAAAAAGCAAATTTATTTCAAATTTTCCAGTTAGTGCAATGATGATAAAGAGAAATAACTTCCTGGTTACTCCCCAGTGAGTAAAAAATCTATCATGGAATTTTAAATCTAATGATGATGTCAGAGGGTACTCGTTAAAGCGACAAATGTACATGGAACACACATACACTCACACACGCACGCACACAAATATATGGATATATGATTGCAAATTTCGTTATATAATAGTGGAACTCTTTTCGATATGATCTCCCGTTATTACGCGATGAATGTAAATTGATAACATTGCCGTCAGCACAACAAATAAGGCATTAGCTTATGTTCTGTGGTCTTGAATGCTGAATTTCTAAGAGGAATCATCTTACCATAAGAATTCAATAGTTTAATGAATCAAGTCACACTATTTAACCTGTTAAAATCTTGTTCAGGATTGATGATTATTTCTATTGAGGAGGCATTTTCACTGAATTCAACAGCTAATATGCATGTCTTTATGAGCTGCTTACAATATTTTTCTTGTCGATACATTCCATATATATATATATATATATATATATATATATATATATATATATACATATACATATGTACATATAAATATACATACATACATACACATATATATATGTGTGTATATATATATATATATATATATATATATATATATATATATATATATATATACACACATATATATATGTGTATGTATATATATATATATATATATATATATATATATATATATATATATATATTCACCACAAAAAGAAAGAAAGATAGAGAGAAATGGGCTCGAGGGAGGAAGGGAAAAAGAGAGAAAGTTGGAGGGAGGGAGCGAGATGGGTAGGAAATTTTAAGCAGAAACAAGGACATATATCGAATTGATACAAACCCGATGAAAGCAGATAACTGATATGATTTAAACAAATATATATGATTTTTAAATTGGTGTTAGTAACAGATGCTATCATGCAAGAAAAACAAAACGGACTAGATCAAGTTGATAATTAAAAATGAATGGGGATGGAGGGGTTGATAGTTTGGTAGAATATATATATATATATATATATATATATATGTGTGTGTGTGTGTGTGTGTGTGTTTTTATGCATATGTGTGTGTGTGTGTGTGAGTCCCTCTGTATGTGGGAGGAGGGGGGTGTATGTGTGTGTTGGCCTATAAATCAGATGGTCAGGAATGCATCTCATAACAATCACTTCCTAATCAATAAAGCTGTCTTTCTATCGAATATAATCCTGACATAGGGGGCCCATATAGTAAGCAATGACTGATTTCCTTTCCAGTCTACAGGCTCTGACATTTTTTTCCAATAAAAAGTAATTTCCAAGATTTTACGCCCATATGACGCACCAGTTATTCCATTTTATATTTTCCTATTTGTTTTATTTCTATTGGCAAAACTCCATATTTAAGAATCCCCTATGAACAAATCAATAATCAATTGTAGTAGATAAACGCACTAACGTTTGTATTAGAAACTCACAACCAAGGAAAACTTCAACGATTTGGAGGGTGCAATTCTGAACACTTCAATATTAAAGAAATATTAAACCCTTATATATATATATTTATGTATATTAACCGACATTTTTTCATCAGTTGTGAGAATGGTAAATTAAAACGGTGAGAGTAATATATTTTCCCATAGAATTTATAAGAGCAAGATTTGACATTCTTATGTAATACTTATTAGCTTGACTTTAATGAAATTTTAGCAAAGAATAAAGAATGTTTAAGATAAGAATAAAAAAAAGATTGATTATGTATCATTGAAATAAATTGATTATCAATGTTTAGGGAATAACGTAACCAATAGAGGTGAAGCAAGTCTTTTTCAGTGTGAAAGATTATTTTATCGGCTTGAACTAGGGAAAGAGGAAAACGTTTGTCTTCGGTCAATTTGTTAGGCTGATAAGTAGCTTGACAGGGTAGAAGATCGAACATTAGATGCCATGTAATGAATAGTCTATGTATATTAATGGAATCACCCATAGAGGCATCACTACTCGCTAGAAAGTGGTTTCGTTTCGTTCCAACCATATATATAAGGATAATACATTCGATAACCAGAAATGTTTACAAAAATGATATTAGAATTTGATGGAAAAAATTAACGTCTTGAGAAAATTAACTTTAGGGATAGTGGAAACGATTGTCAAATTCTCCGGTAGAGAATCCAATCGACCAATTTTTTGAGTAATCATTATTCTTGAAAATGATATCTCAATTGGTTTGCATGCATATTATATTAATAACAGATTTATTGGTCACATCGGTGAACACTCAATAGAAATGACACGAACGGCACTACACATCCTTTGTTAACTTGGAAGTACTGGGGTAACAAGGAATTGATCAAAATTCTAACTATTATTCTAGTTAGTTTATAAATCACAATAACTCTTCAATATATATAGAAAGAAATTGTAATTTGAACAATACGTCCCTGTAAATTTCAGTGTAACAATTTTATGAAATATGACCAAATACTCCCGTTTCTTTAATCAAATCTCTACTGCTTAAGAGATTTAGAGAAATTAAAGCAATTTTTTTATGGACACACGTCTGGGATTATTTTAGCCCAAATAATTTTTTCCAATATTGACTCCTAATGGGCGGATTTTTTTAAGGAACGTCCAATGCCAGTCAAAGGACTGAAGACACGCATCACTGCTTATCAAAAAACATCGCAAGACATAATGAACAAAATGCTAACATGCGGTTGAGGTTCATGTCTGCCTGATGCAATTTTAAAGAAAAAGAATAATGAGAATTAGAATGTTCATGAAATTATAAAATCTCTGATATAAGTGATTTCCGGCCGTGAACTGATTATGATATTTATTTATTTTACTAAATTCCATGAATCTTACAACTTCATCAAATATAAATGCACTACTCAGTATATCAGAAACATACATGAATATTCTCTAGGCTAGTTGGAGTTTGGTGTGAAGTTTTCTCAACATCCTGTTTACAGTCTTATGGACAATTCTTTCAATTAAACCGGGATTAACTTTTTTTCTTTGGACTCCTCGGGGTGAGCGAAAATTGCAAGGATAAATATAGCAATTTCTTTCCACGATTCAGTCGGTTGCAGACGGTCACCTGTAGCGAGATACAGTCAAGGGAGACAATACTTCCTGTTTCCTTTCAAGTTTTTTTTATTTTATTTTTCGTTATCATTTTAGTTTGCTTATTTTATTCTATTTTTTGTTGTTATTGTCAATCGTTCATCGAAAAGTCTTTGTTATTTTCAAGACAAGGGTAATATGAGAATAGGATGAAAAATAAAAAAAAGAATCAAATAAGAAGAAAGTTAAATTCAATACACCAGACGTTGAATGAGGATTTTTTCTTAATAAAAAGAAATGAAAGAGTGATGTTACTGGTGAGAAGAAATCGGGAATTTAGTTAAGAATAGCAAGTAATACAAGAAAAGAAATCTGTCGGAGTAGGAATTATCAAAAGGGCTAAACAGACCTGTTGGCAAGTGTGTATTTCATTGATGTTGAGTCACGCACTTGAAAATAAGCAATCAAATAAAATCACGCGTGTACGTACCCTCTACTTCATATATCTTGGTTTGATGAGAAGGTTTCAGGATATTTTGTACCCTCTAAAGATCTACCTCGAAAAGGAAAAATAAAAATTTGAGTTTTTTAATCCACCCCTCAAAAGAACATTTTTTAAAGCTTTTTGAATTATTGATCACTGACTGCATAATTACTGAATAATAATTAATGAATAACTGACTGAATAAAACAATGACATGGTTACGTTCTTGCATGAATGATAATCAATGTGTGATCAAATAAGGAAGAGTGCATGTCTGTTTACTTGAAAAGTTCTTCACCAATGATTATTTGATGTTGGGAGGGTGCCTCCAGGAACCAAACACACTACACCATGAGATCTCTACATTTTTCAAGATATGTTATACTGAAACACTGCCATTTTGCTGGCATGGTGACATAAACAGATGATTCTTCACTATCGGATCATATCAGATTAAAATTCAGGATTTGTACCACCGTTCTCAAGGCGTGATTATTTTGGGTATTCTGCTGAGACAGGAAGCATGAAATTCCTGGACCCCATGTCGAAAACTTCCCGAAGCAACTTCGATAGTTGTTTTTTTTCTATGCATCATAGTATCCCCATACACCGTGCAATCTATCAATTTACTGAGATTGCGTACGTTTTTGCAGTTTATATGATGATATTCCTTAGATTAGGTATCTCCAAGTAAAGAATACCTTGCATGTAACACAAGCAATATAACATTTTTCTAAGCGTTTCCGGTTTCAGCAAGGCGAATACAACGGATTCTCCATATGTCCAGGTTTTCTGACGTCTAACTTTGACAGGGATGCCCTACTCATCATTCATTCTTATCACAGTGTTCAAACACGTATGCATGCATTCAAAAGGCTCAAACATGTCAATACTTTCAAACGGTCACGGATGTCTTTCATCAGTTATTGCTTATTCAATTTCAGTAACACTATGTCCCAAGGATTTTTGATAGCATTAATCAGTCCAGTCAACTGACTTCGCCATTCCTCCGCTGGTTCACTGTGGATTGGCCTCCACCACCCGAAAACGTTTATCCTGGTAGACATCAAATAGTCTTTTACTTCCGGGTGAGTATTGTCTCCAGATTTCGGTGTGCAATACTTTCACAAGGCATAGATAGACCATCACACTATCTATTATTTCTATGTAAGAACTTTTAGTTGATTCGCCTCATCGCTTCTGATTTAACTGAGTGACACATTGTAAGTATACTGAAAATATACATTTAGATCTCCATCAAACAATTTTGTAAGAAAACATAAATTGTAAATTTGTTTCCGTCAAAAAGTCGATAGTTAGGAATGGTATCAGCGATGATTTTACCCTGTAGTTGTATATATATACATGCATTTTTATATGTGTGTGTGTGTGTGTGTGTGTGTGTGTGTGAGTGCGTGTTTGTATGTGTGTGTGTATTTATTGGGAAATGGACATATACGATCCAACAAAATGATTAAAAATTGCGTTATATCATTTAAAAGTATTTGTTTGATACAATTTCTCGTTGTTAGAAAGTTATGTATTACATAGCCTGGACAGCGTAAATAGAATAAACAATGAAAGAAAATGGAACAGTTGCAGGAATCAAATCTGAGATCGATTGGGTAGTTGCTTCAACTTTGCGTTATTCCAACCATTTGACCAAGGGATACATTAAGCGTGTGAGGAGAGTATATCAAATTCATGATATATATATATATATATATATATATATATATATATATATATATATATATATATATATATATATACAATGGTAAAAATTAGCATCTCATTGTCTGTAAAAATACATATTGAGAAGTGAATTTTCCAGAATGGATATTTATTCCAACAAAGATCGCAAAATATTCTAACCATCAGTTCTCCAAAGTTTTACCCACACCACAAACGATAATGTCCAGATTGGGCTACATGTCTTTGAAACACACATCTCATTCCATATCATCTTTAGAGCAATAATAACCTTTGTTAGAAAATTTAGCAAATACGTAGATGTCTTAAAGAATAAAATGTGCAAAAGCTTTCACGACCTATTAAATGTATCAGTTGTCGATTACTTCCTGTTTTGAAACATGACTTTCTATTGCCTGTCCTGCCAGAATTTTGAATTAAATGTAGATTCAGCGGTCCCAAATTGATTCAAGTGAAAGTAACGATTAAATGGCATCATGTGTCACATCTTCTGCATATCGACCATTCACAGACTTTCTACTTACACAAAATAAATAATACGATTTCATACGATAAAAAGTGTTCTAATTCGACCCAAACAAGAATTTTGTACATATGAATATGATGAATATATTTGGACGATTCGAATGGCTTTAATTTTCAGTACTTCGGTGTTTCTATCAACTATTCAGAACGAATGATTCACTGATTTTTTGATAATTTTCTAGTTTTTTACCATCACACCTAAGCATACTCAATATTAATAAATAACATACAAATACACGATGTTAAAAATTGCGCCAAAAACAAAATAAATTATAAGAATGAACTACACTTGCTTGGATCAATTTTTTGGTCTAGATTCTACTTTTAATCCACACATATAGTGATCATATAGTCGATGGGGCTATACAGGATCACATCAGCAGTTTGCACGTTTCACGATTAGAATACTTTCCAGATTACATAATCGGATCTTACATTTTTCAAAACGAATATTTTTCAGAGTTGTAAAGACATCTATAGGATAGTGCAGGTATACCTGAACGAAGTGCAACTGTTACCTGTCAATCTTTGGTCAATACGTCAATAGACCAGTGCAGCTGTTCGATAGACTATGGCTCAGTGTAAATCAGAGACATAACAAATACGTGTCTTATAGGTACAGGACCCAGCACGATCAATTGAATAAGCATAGCATAGGTGATTATTTTCCGATCCTAACCTGCACCAGAGTTAAGGGGAGCTTTCTCAGAGTGTGAGTATGCAAATTTGTCTTGCACAAGCGTACTGCCATCATTGTGATTCCTACTTCTATTCCTTGTGAATAAATGATTCTCGTTGGATCTTGCCTCCATGTTCTCCTCACATCTAAAATAAATGATTCGTTCAAAATGACTATTACAAATATGTGAAGCAAATGTAATAAATCACGCTCATTGAGAGAATCCCCAAATAATAATTCTCACTTATTTTTCTGCAAGCTTACACTCCCTCTTCGAATTACTTTTACCTCCTCAAGCAAACATGTCCTCTGGTTTCGAAACCCTGTTCGATATATACACATGCATCTTTAATTGATTCGAGCATTAATCATTTATGTACATAACATAGTTTGATTTCAAACTTATGGAATTGTTTTTCCGTGAAGTCTTTCCTCTGATGATCTCCATGTAACCATATATATATATATATATATATATATATATATATATATATATTTATATATATATATATATATATATATTGATAGATACATAGATAGATAGATAGATATAAAGAGGAAGAGAGATTATGATATTAATATCTGGATGTATGAAAGTGTGCATGGGCGTCTGTGAGTCTCCCATGTATTTCAACTCTGTAACAGTTGAGGCATATAAATATTTTCAAACACATAGTTACACGGATGCCTACACATTTGCCGGGATAAATGTCGTCATATATAAAAATGTACTCGGATACATGCTTTTTTTTGCGACGGTAAATATTCTAAAGCAATTTATTAATCATGAGTTCCGTAGAATATGTAATTTATTATTCCGATGTATTATCAAAGTAGAAGTTGATTGATCATCAAGTTATTTCGGTATATAAAGGGAAATGTATAAAGAAAAATAATCTCTTATATAAATAGGTAAAAAATTATGTATTGAAATATCATGGGAGTGCATGGGATATGGATAGAAGATAATTTATTCCAGCGTGTCAAAAGACTGTTCTTGAAAGTTGATCTACCCGTAGATTTAGCTAGATATGAAAGAAGGCTGGAGTCGAGGAAATAGATTGATCGAAGCTAAAGTATGTAGCTAGCTAGTGAGTGGGATAGATAGGTAAATATAAGGCTAAAAAGATTTTAAAAAGCTGTGAAACCAGGATATATATCTCAAAATCATTTTCAAATGCATTGAAGTCATGAATAGATAAGATCCTGCACGTACAAACTTATGCACGTAATTATTCATGATAGAAAAATATTTAACTTGAGCACTAGAGTATTATATATATATATATATATATATATATATATATATATATATATATATATATATATATAAGGATATGTGGGTATGTGTGTATGAATATATGAGATAAAAACAGGGAAAAAAGATACTTAGGAGACGGGAGATACGTACCGATAGATAGATGTAACAATTTCCAAGCCGTAAACTCCTGAGATATTATATAATTGCATCTGAATCATATTTCAGGATACATTATTATGCACCTAAGTGTCTCTCCATATAGGTGAATTGCCTCAAATGAACGTTTGCCCCTACCCAACCATCAATAACGCCCACCGAAATTCCTGTCACTAAATCTGATATATAGAGGCCATTATATTCGCATGATGAAGCAAGACTCCGAAGATTCTCCCTTATTTCTTTCCCATTTAATATTACTTCCAGTGTGCGTTCGGAATTCTAGATTCGATGCCAAAGATTCATGTGTGAATTTTCTTCTCAATTTGATTTTCCCTGCGATTCTACCGGATTCTTTTTACTGTTTTGCAATCCTAAAAAGGCACTGACGTATTGTTGGGTATTTAGTTTTGGTAAAATATTAAAACAAATGTTGAATTCTATGAGAAGAAATTCAGCACTATCTAAAATTCATTACCATTCGAAAATATATCA
The DNA here is from genome assembly GCA_963457665.1 of Thysanoteuthis rhombus. Taxonomy (NCBI): domain Eukaryota; kingdom Metazoa; phylum Mollusca; class Cephalopoda; order Oegopsida; family Thysanoteuthidae; genus Thysanoteuthis; species Thysanoteuthis major. Next base: position 22,553,114 of record OY735203.1, on the reverse strand, counting down.
TGCTTTGTGGCAATGAGTCCCTTTAAACCATTGTATACATATTGAAAAATGTTTTGATAATTTGTGCAGTTCATCCTTGTCCCTAAAATCGGGTCTAAGTATTTTTTTTGAACCTCGGGGAGATTTTCAACTTAGGGTGAAATGTCTAGTTGCTCTCAGCCATGCCAATTAGAACCTCACTGATAAGGGGAAAGCGTTTGGTCTTGTTTTTTTTTTGCAAAATTCAGAGATTGATCTCTTCGTAAGAGGATTGACAAGATTGTCAGAGAGAAGTCCCCAAACTGTTTACAGCATTTGATATGCATAAATGGTCACCCACATGAGTGCTGACCACGCTTGATGTTATTTAACTTCGGTAATTGCACAAAAATTGGAGTTTTCAACGTGATTTGCCCGTAACAATATACAACATGATAAATTGTACGAGGGGAATATTTGGTATCACATGAAATGCTTTTTGAGAAGACAGAGAATTGATTTTGAAGGATCGAAACCTTCAAGACACCGAATTCCACATTCTAGCAGAGAATAGTCAACTGAATAAGATTGGTGAGTACAAGGATGACAATAAACAACGAAAAAAAAATTGTTAGTCAGATACTTTCTTTTCCTAATTATGTCCATAATTACCGTTCAAAAATTGATGATCGTTTCCAGGGAATGGGCCCTTCAAATCATCGTTGTATTTATCAATCGAATTTTTTGATAATTCGTACTGTTCATCTTTATTAACACTGCCCAGGACATCAGAAAGATTCAAATGTTCTTATAACCGAGAAGATAAGATATGTACACTAAAGAAAAATCTCTGCTGCCCGTGGTTATCAAATCTCTCGTCTTGACTTAATTCATCAAAGGAGGTTTACCCGACGAATACCCTCTTAAGTAAGTTTCTATCCTGAACATCGGAGCAAGTTATTCGGCTGGAGTTTCCATATCTTCAAAAGATTTTTCAAAAGATTCTAATAGCCGTTTTATGCACTCGTTTGCCATTTTTATATGGGTTTCAGAATCTTAAATGTTGAGAGACTTAATCCAGAGGTATTCACTTTGAAGAGTTATGAAAAAATTGTCCAGGAAAAGATAATCATTAATATCGAACTAAAGCTTGCGAGTTTACTTCGGAGATCTTCTGCCCCCATCCTCTCATCAATGTTCCTTGATTTCAAAATTATTTCTGCAGATACTTTTAAGACGTCCTCTCTTGATATTCATCAGATTGGACGGATCGTTTGAAAGTCTGCAACAGAAACTCTTTCGTGTAACGATCCCCACCTCTAAACAATTGAATCAAAAAACTCCAAAGAGTTTTTTGTGTTTGTTTGAAGCTAAAAAGCTCCATAGATTCTCTCTCTCTTTCTCCACCCATCTCTCTCTCTCTCTCTCTCTCTCTCTCTCTCTATATATATATATATATATATATATATATATATATATATATATATATATATTGCAGCCCATTTCATTGACAAGCGTTAGAAGGCGGCAGGATAGGGGGGTATCCTGAGAATGTAGCTGAAAGTATTCCAATTGACCACCCATAGTTCACGTTTCAGTATGAAAATGCTCTCATTCATGCTGTGTGTCCAAACAATTTAATCAAGACCAAAGTGTGGGCGTTATGGTCTGGTCCGTCAACAGCCCCGATATCAATATCATTGAAAACATCGGTATCGTAAATATTGACTATTTCAGAAAGTGGGATTCAATTTTCATTGATTCAGAGACTTAAACCTACCATCTTAGAGACCTGGGATGGATTGATTGAAGGATTCCCTTCTTCTCTGGTTTGAAAGCCGACAATATTGGATTTCAAGTAATCAACAACAATGGTGGTTGAACAGAAAAATACCAATATTTTTTTCTATAAACAATTCAATGAAATATCATTATACACACTAATTAAGATAAATTCTATAAGTTCTATTTATAGCTGAAGTTTATTGATCGATAGGTCAGTTTTGGATAATTTATTGCAACCCTTTCGATAAAAAAATTTGTTGCAATGGCAGTGGACAAAAGTTGAGTCAATGTACGTATAATTCATCATTAGATTAGAATTATGAATCGATTCGCATTTGGTGCCTATGATTTGGCAATGTTTAGAATAAAGTTTTTGTGGTGCACATATTCTTCGATTTAGAAAGATAGATATATCAAACATATTTTCTTTGATTTTCTTAATGTTGATATTCTTGGCATTTTGGAGATGCGATTGCCCTAGCGATGACGGTGCTGATGTTTGAATAGGCGACACGTTCAAACTTCAATGCCTTTCATGTTCACAATCCACTGATATCCTTTTTATAGGTGAAATAGAAAAGGCTGTTTAGGCTCCATAGAAAGCAACCAGCAAGAGGGAAGGAGAACTCTGATGCCAAACAAGGGAGTGGTGTCCCTTTTGGGCAGATAAACAGCCGATGTGACGTCCGTCTGCCGGCCGGATCCCTCTCAGTTTTACGCTCGACTACATCAGCCACGCCAAAAAAGAGCATTTTGACGATTGTGCATTTCAGGAAATATGTTTGCTACGATCAAGCATCTCTTCAACGTTATCTAGTCTTCATCTTCTATTGTTTCCATCTCATCCATCTTTTTTCCTCTTGCTCTAGTTCTCCTCTCCCAATTCTTTTTTACTTTGCTTTTTCTTCCCTTCTTTCCTTCTCTATCTCTCCTTTTTTTCTCTCACTCAATTCCTCCTCTCCTTTTCGTACTCCTCTACCTATCTTCCACTGTTTTTTTCTCATTTTCTCTATTCTTTCACCTTTATTCTCTTTTTTCCCTTCTATCTTTTTCTTTCCTTTATTTTCCTCTTCTTTTACACTTTATTCGTCTTTCTTTCTTCCCCTCACTTCGACTTTTTGTATATTTTCTTTTTTCCTCTCTTTTTCCTGTACTTCATACCCCATTTCATTTTGTCACAATTCTCCTTTTTTTTCCTTTTTTTTTCAAATTTTTCGTCTTCTTCTTTTCCTTTCCTTCCAATGCGCTTAAGCATTACGAATCTTCATGGACGGTCACGGGAGCTCAACCCTTAGGGATCATCCCATTCATTGATATTATGGGATCACTTGCCCCCGTCCTTCATTATCCACGCTCCAAACTCCATATCCTCACACCTTCACGGATTGCTTTCCATCAATTCCCCCTTTCGAATGAATGATTTCTCCAATTGGAATTAGTTAACCAAGAGATAAATTTAAATTCGAGCTCCTCATTCCAAAATTCTCCTCAATTGTTTTTGCTCCTGATAATTGCTTGCTTGTTTTTTGGTTCTAATACAACTCTAATCTTCTCCAACTCTTTTCTAAAGCAGGATTATGTTCAGAAAAGTGTAGATTAAAAGAAAATATCTCTCGTGGTCGAAAGTTACGTCATGTTGCAATATTCAAAAAAAAAAAATTCTCAGAGAATAATTATATCAAAGCCTCAGTTTAACAGACCCCGGTTGCAATTTTATCTTTTGATTGAGCTGATACTCTGATCATGCATTTGCTCGAAAAATTTGCCTTATAACTAAATTGGGACCGTTTTTGTTCTGTTTGAATATAGGAGATTGGTTATAGATTTTGGATATCAGTTTAGATATTCTGAATGAGGTTTGGATACTTTCCAGATTGTATTTTTCCAAAATATTGATAAATATTTTTTTGGAGAACCTTGATATAATTCAGATATATGATGAGGTTTAGACCCTGAACCTTTGCTGTCCATCAAAATAATCACATTTTTTCAATACCAAGTGTGGCAGTTGCTCATTTTGTTACATTTTGTTTTTCCACTTCCAACAACTTAAATGCGAAATAGTGAGGAAAAAAAAAGAAAAAAAAAACAATGTATTCCAACGACTTACGCGTGGAAACCCCCCGAGACAAACTCATAAATTAAGGTGTAACAAATAAAGATATTTTTCTATGCTTGACTGCGTAGCAATTTTGACACTTTAATTGGTTTTAAAAACTCCAAACTCGTATTTACGTCGGCTGCATATTCATTTGATAACAAATTGTCTCCCATTTAATAAATTCTCTTTTAATGGTAGAAAAAAAAACACTTTATTTTCAGAATAAATATCAGTCATAGATCAATCTGCAATTTTCCATTTTTTTACTATTTTGAAACATTATCAAATGAAGTAGATTACAAAAAGAAAATGTTACGTAGAGCAACTTGAAAATACCTTCACACCTACATCTATTAATTTATCTTAAAATATATTTACTTAAAAATATACTTTGAGACAAATTTTAAATGTACGTGTAAGAAATTAGGATACGTTCAAAAGTTGCTGTACGTAAACTTTTTTTTTTCTGGTGTCGTGTCATGGTTTCTAACCTGGCAGTAAGATACGTGAGATACTTGTTTTCCTCTTAGTTTTATGTGCTTTCAGTCAATAGGACCTTAGAAAATACCAGACATTTGTTAATTTTCACTAAGAAAGTCTTCAAAGGTTTTACAAAGGATTGATCTATTTACACTGTAATTAGAGCAAGGGTCAACCAGACAACTAAACTTACTGACGATTTCCAAAGATTAGGCTGATATGAAATATCTTCAGTTTTTCAACTAACTTTATCTCTACCTGAGTTTAAAACTATAATTCTTTAATATCGAAATTTTTTCTCGATTAAATGAAGGTTTTATAATCTTTCAAAACATCAGAATTTTTAAAAAATTGTATTTTCACATAACATATGTATGGTATTTTCTTATTTTGATATTGAATGCATTGAATAAAGGATTAATATGATGTGGATTTTTTGTGAATTTCCAGGACTAAGTAGATATGCTCGGATATTTTTTCATAAATTTACGATAATATTTCAGATAAGTTTCTTGAACGAATCCATATTTTAGATTTTTTTGCCTTAGTTTTTGACTCATCTATCATTTTATCTCCTACGATTTCTGAATGTCAACTTCTATTCATTAGATGAATTAGCAATCTGCAGAACATGAAATAGAGTCAACTGAAGTCATAAGAAAGTCTACAAACTTTCCGATGGTTTAGAACTAAAGCGGGACAATTACTTTAAAGTTTTTACGAATTTTACCTACTTGTTCCATATTGTTCTGTTTCATATCTACTAAATTTATATTTTATTTTGAATTGAAACTGTTTTTTTTTTAAATATTTGAACTTGAAAGGAATTAAAAAATGAAAGGGTAACATTGGATTTAACAGACATTCACAATTGACGGACCGTCTTTCCCCTTATTAGTACGTTTAACCGTGGTTTTATCATATTAATTTCCCTTGTGCTCATTCCAAAATCATCAAGTCAGAATGCCGATTGAAGCAGCTTTGGTGCTGTCTACATCGACGACATCTAATCTTCATAATAAAGCTGCAAGTCCTCTGGATCACTTAATATTGGAAATTATTCACAACGTTTGGTTGGTGTACCAAGACTAGAGATTTGTGCAGTCCTACGATTATCCAAAAGGCAATACAATGAACTCAGTTGACCAAGAGAATAAACACCCGTCTCTGCATAAAAGAACATTCAGATCATTACCGATACCTTCCTAGGAGAAAAACGAAAATCCAAACTGAAGTCAATAGAGTTGTTGTCTAATACATCTTCGAAGCTGCCTTCGTGAGACAGTTTCACAAATATGCATACATTTTGGTTAGTTTGGCACTGGCTTCCATACGTTATGAGGTTCTTATGACGAAGTGTCATTAGCTTGACCATGTTAGATCGAACAATTTTAGACATTCATATCGATAGTTTTACGATTGATGTTGCGTAATATTTTTCTTGGATCCATAAATAAAGGTTTTGAATCATGCAACACATTGTTGCTTTAGAATCAACTTCCTATACATACTCCAGATTGACGGAATGTCCTGAACCAGATTGGACATTTTTGTATTCAAGGTTTCAATCAATATGAGCTTTATAGCTCAAGTTCATGAAAACAGTCAGAATAAAAACTGAAATATTAATCATTTCAACAATGTGTGTATGGTAATGCACATAAACCAATATCAAAGATGAACATTTGCACATTTTGGTCCCATGTAATTTTCATCTATGCAAACATTGAAATAAATTGGTCACATTTTTTTCGCCTGGTCATTTTTCTTGAACGGGTGAATTTTGAATTTTCTTTGGGTGTTGACATTTGTCTCCATAGAAATCTAAGAAAGAGTCACATGTATTTTTTGCGATGTTATGCCTCCGTCTAAAAGAATAATCTCTTCTGTGCATATTTGGTTTCTTTGCTGCATATCAACTGAGACACTGCTATTTCGAATTGACAAATTTTGAGGAAGGGCCATGTCGTAGATTTGACTTTCATCACCTACTTATTCTCTGTCCTTGTTACGCCACTGCAAGAAAAGATCCCTCCCAGATTGTATACCTTTGAGGATGGAAGAAGGAAAACCATGAGAAAAAAGAAACCAGTTCCATAAAAAGTATTTTGGAACTGTTCAATGTTTGATATCAACGTGAATATCTTGGTTGACATGTTCGATAAATCATCATCACGTGTTTTTTTTTTTGTTTTTTTCATTGGTACGATTATAAATACTAAGTTTAATAGTCTTTATGGATGATGTTCTTTCATCCAAGTAGTCCAGTTTTACAACACCACAAGGACTATCAATCAAAACCTTCTAGAACTCTAGGAAATTATACCAACCAGTGACAGTAAATTACTGAGAGCTCACGCTATGTAATGCTTCTGCAAAAATCCAGATTGCACCATAACCAACACCCATGAAAGATTAATTATCACTACCAGGATAGTTGAGACCCAGACCGAAAATTCTTGCTCTTTAAACAGAAATGAAATAATCATGTTTTCTATACCAGTCAAAAGGAATGCCATTGTTAGAAACCAAACTGAACAAGAGGAGGCACTTAGAAACTTCAGAGCATTTTACATCAATCTGCAAAGACTTATTATATGGAAAGCGTTAGCGTAATTAGAAATCAAGAACATTCATTGATATTTGTGGAGGAGGATAAATTTAAACTTGTTGGCTTAGAAGTATTCAAACTCTTCCATTTCGTTATGTACATTCCCCATGGCATTGTTTGGGATTAAGTATATGAACCTCAAATCTTTTTTTAAAATTTATATTTAGTCCGAAAGAAAAATCATGAAAACCTTTTGTAATTGGTTAGTTCGAACTATACAGTCCATTCTCCTTTTAACAAGTAATAAAAAGTATGGCTGACCTTATTCCAAGACCAGCTATGTCTGTTTAAAGAGTGATTGTGTGGAGACGCAGTCTTTTTTCTGTGAAAGCAAAATCATTGTTATTTTATTGTTTTTAAAAAAATCCCATCATTGCTAATGATGTTTTCTTATGGGTGGGTTTCATGATTTTGTTGAGACCAACACTTGGCCCTTGATTTCTCCCACTACGAAATTCTGAATTCATGCAAATTTTCCACATGATATCAGCGCGTTTCGAATCCACGATTTTCTTACTCTATAAAAGTTTCAAAACTCCAAATTAACAGCCGTATCTATACCATCGATGCCAAACCATTTAGAACAGTTTATGTGAGGTCATATATGCGATAAAACACTTTGACATTAAAAGTGATCAAAAAAGGGCGAATGATCATGACATTGAAAAGTATAAAAATATCATTAATTCATCAGAATACACATCAACATTTTGTGGAACTTTCGGGTGAATTTCAAACGGTATTTCTGTTTCCATATATTGATATAAAGTTTACAAATCTTGAAAAAATCTATTTATTATAAGAAACAAATTTAAACCTACTTTAGAGTAATTATTAGTACACGGATTTCCGGTGTTGCTCTCAAGAAACATCTTACGAAGCAATGTGTGACCTTTTGAAATGCAAATTTAAGTTAGTCGACCCGTTTCTTGATGATACCAGCATGAAAAGCGTGCTCGTGTCTAAAATAGATAAAAGATCAGTTTTCAATATCCAAAAAGTTTCTCTCTTCATATGATACTAGAACTCCTTGTCGTACACTGTGTTTGATCTCTTGCTTGTCAGCTTTTGGTGAATTAAAATCCTACATTTTTTTTCTCTCATTCCCCCATTTGTTTCAAAAACAAATGGCATGAAGACGTCTTTGTCAATGTCAATAATTCTTTGTGGGTTGACTCCCATCTCTTAGTTTTCATGTTGTATGAAGTTGACTTGTGTCTATAAGTCCAAAACTGCTTGGCTTGATGTCAAGTCCCACCTAATCACTTTGCTGATCTTATGTGAATGATTTCGTTATTGATCCTCTGTAGATGGAGCTCTGCCCTGATAATTCTGCATACTTTGCTCGATAGCACCGTTGGGACACCTCGGATATTATCATGCCTGACTGCGATCAAGCCACCTTTCGTACCCCGATAAAAAATGTGAAGCATCAAATATTTTCCGTCTACGTACCAACATGGCAAGCCTCCAAAAGAAAGATCAAAATGTAACTTCTCTACGTTCTTATGTGTCTACATTAGCTGTGCATTCAGGTCATGTGCTTGTCCCTTTTTTGCTTGCTCACTCAAAAAAAGTGTGGCGCTGTCCAACAGCTCCACCATAATTTGCCCGGTGAACATCCCAGGTTATTCTTAACATTTATGTTATGGCTTTCTTAACTTTTTTCTCTTTTCTCGAGATGGTAGCTACGATAATTTTTCAACCCCCACCCATCGGTTCAGCTTTTATCTTGCATAACATGTGTCAAACTAAATGTTTGTTTAACGACCCACGTTTTAGATTGCACTGTTCATAGATATGTTTATATGACACACTAACTTTATTTGCATCATTTCTAGAAACACCATCAGCAAATGTTCGTCATCTATTCACAGTATTTAAGCAAACCAATTGAACATATTATGACTTCCGATATACAGGTGACGATTTCCTTGAAAACCATTTACATTTTGAGGACTTGTATCAACGGCTTATATCTTTATTGAGGCCAACTCCTTTCCAAACCCTTATTTCTAGGAGAGCAGACCTGTTGTGGACAGCGACAAGTGACATATGCCGTCGTTGTTGTCAGATACACACAACAAGAACCTTCACTAATGCCCTGTTATGACTTGACAGAATGCTAGTTCAAAATACATTATCACTACTCCTACTTAAGTCATATGGGCGTTGAATATTCATCAGATGTGTCATGGGGATTTATAGCTTAGGATCTGTTCTCGTTTCTCAAGCGTTAAATCTTGTCCAGCGGGGGAAGCGTAGTAAAACTGGCAAGCAGTTGCTTGCTAACCGGGAAAAAGTTGAACTTGTCCGTCTCTAAAATTATCATAGCATTGAAGTCTACAACTATGGATTCGGTCCTGGGGAGTCTACGCACAAGTTCACATCAAAGCTCAGCCTTAACTGCATGTGAATCTCCTAACACAGTTGAAAGGTTTCGCTCAATTACAAGCATATTCAAACTTCTTGACTGAGCTGTCTTTCTGTGAACCAAGTTTGTCTTACCTCAGCAATTACTGGACAAAAATCGAATAGAAATTACAGTAGTCTGATGACTTGTGTGTAATGTAAAGAAGAAAATAACTGATGCTATTTGATCTGTTGGTATGGATGGGGAGAAAACATTATCTTCCTCTTGTTGCTTTCCAGCATTTTTAGGAGGTAAGTATCTTTACCCACAAACTGGCCAGGTAGAAACACAGTCATTCGGTGTTTGTTTGTTTTTTTGACATAATCTGTTATTAGTCAGAGTTTCAAGTGGGTATTCTTTTGCGCGTGCCATTGAGTGTAATCTGTCTGATTAGACTCTACGTTGCTCAACTTCAGTGTTTGTACAAAGATCCGAAGTATCCAACACGATTTGGCGGTAGTTGAATGTCCCTCAGTTATTACGAGCGAGCCGCGTCAATATAACTATTGATGATTTGGCTGGCCAATTACTGTCAACATGGTTAGTAGAGAGTGGTTAACCTAGATGCAAGTTTCAAAACCTGCGTCTGAGAGATAACAAGAAATGTTTTAGATGATGAAAAAAAAAGCAATGGTAGCTGATTGAATTTATCGAATATGGGTGCCATTTAGGAGAATAAAAAAAAAGCTTTACATCACAAACAGAAATGATGGAATTATTTTCCAGGAAAACTTCTTCTTTCTTGAGATGCTACACGCTGTCGCTAACTCGTAAATACAAAGGAAAAAGAAGAAAAACCCTATAAAAAAATGGCAATTGATATTGAAACATAGATCCAAGAAGTTTTGTCGTTGTCATACATATTCTGTTTTTTTTCCTGATTGTTCATTATAAAGTTCACACCTTTCTCATCGTCTTTTATTACTTGACGCTAGCATCACTTTCGCTATTAACACCTAGACAAAAAGAGTCTGAAGTTGAGATTTAAATGACCCATCATTGGTACAATATTGAATATCAAATAACTTGCAGCCTAACGATGAAGCATCACTTTCTTTCTTTCGTTCTCTCTGTCCCTGTTTCTCTATTTTTCTCTATCCCTCTCTCTTTTTCTCTCTCTTCCTGTTTCTCTTCTAATGCATTTATGGAAAACCCAAGCCACTCTCCTGATTGAAGCTACGTGCTTCCTGCCATTATAATTTCAATATCGTTTATGTTATACGCTCATTATCTCTGGATACTTTGGAACAAAGCAATTGCATCCCTTTGAGACTGCCACAATGGGATCCATGGCCGATTTTTAACTTTTTGATGTTCCGCTGTTAATTTCCCTAGTGGATTTTGGCACCGACGCCACTTAATGGAAAATCAAAATTAAACGAAGATTCATGTTACTCCGCGGTAGGACACAACGAATTTTGCTAATGCTCACTTTTTGGATCTTATGTGATAATTGAAAAAATCTTTGAAACGTCACTTACGATTGCTTGGGAGTAATTCTGAGTCGAACTTTTCAAATTTGGGGTGGAAATTAATATCCACTTGTGAATTGCAAGTTTTCCGGGATTTGTAAGGGATAACCAGCGTGAGGATACCATCCGATCATTTATTATCGGTTCAGTGACATATCATTCAAAATTAAATCTTTACTCTCGTAATAACTGCGCACAGTTGAGCTTAAGTTCAATATAACGTGGATAACCGGCGCCAGTGATTACTTTTTTTTTTATTACTTGCTGATTTATACGATCGGCTCTGTAGACGCAAACGGAACCATAATTATGGGTTTTTCATCGTTGTCAACCTTTTTATCATTATTTTCTCATCTTAACAAATAAACACAAGACAAACGTCATGTACAGCAAACCAAGACGCGAAATCAAAAATGCAGACCTGAAAAAGTGGATCACAATATTTCAAAAAACTGCCCACAAATTATCTGCCAGTCTCCTACCGAAATAAATATTTTTGATTTATTTTTTTCGTATGATAAGTTTTTGTACCACAACTTACACGCTAGCTGTTTACCATTTGTTTCGGATCAGCATGGACCGATATCATAAAGAAAAGAAATACAGAACAGTTTAAATATAGATGATTAATAATAAACGAACATCCCTTGGAGAGAAGACCAGGAAAGACAGGTCGACTGATATAATGAAGAATTAAACCATTTTACGGGTTCTCTTTCCTTCTATAGATGACTGGAAGAGCGAGAGAACGAACTCACAGCTACGTTATCTGATTCTCAGGGTTGCTTTTGTGTCTCTTTGTTTTCCTATATAAGATTCCATGAACAGTGCAGTCGTTAGATTTACTTGGATATCAGAATAGTTGTATTTTATTCAGTTTGCAGTTGTAGTAGATGTTCCAATTAAATAGAAAAATGACTTCAAAGGAATCCCAAACCAATACGTACATATCTTAACAAAACTTAGTAAATGGAATGTTCAAACAATGTTGTTCAGGAATCAGTCATTGTGAATCCGAAGAATTTTCTAATTCTATTACCGTTCCATGGCAAAAAGCAGCTGTAGTTTGTAGGGAAGAGAAGACCAAAGACTTCTGTAGACGTTTGAAAAAAAATACGAATGAAGATGAAATGATGTAAAAAGATTGTTGTATGCAGTCATCTGTGTGAATGCCTGTTATTTATACATTTGAAAAGTCAGATCATATATATATATATATATATATATATATATATTTATTAGGAAATGGATGTATATGTTCCGAAAGAGCGATCATAAATTGCCTTGTATTGTATAGAAAAATTTATTTAAAATGATCTCCCATTGTTACATAGTAGATGTATCACATAGTTTAGACAACGTGAATATGGGGGGGGGGTAAAGGTAATTTACGAAGATGGGACAACTGCTGCAGCAGGAATCAAACGTGCGACCGGTAGATTAGACCTTATAACGTAGCACTGCTCTTACCATCGAGCTAAACCGCCACTCTCAATACAATACCCCATCTATTCAAAAAGCTGATATTCCTATCCCCCAAGCTCATGCTTGGCGGAGAGGCAATTAGATATAAACTTTACACACATCATCAGCTATAATTCAGCTTATACTACCAATTTATTTCATGTTGCACCGTCGTATTGTATTCACAAGACCCTCATTCTGATGGAGTTGTAAACTTTCAATCCTCCTAACTGATGTTCATTCTTTTCAGAAAAAAGATCTGCAGTCTTGAAAATTTATTGGTTCCGATAATCGTGTCTTGATTTCTTCAGTCAATTTCAGTGAACGTAAATAAAAAGCCGTTCGTTCAAACGATGTCTGAATGGTTAACGAGCATTGGCTGCTCTTTGTACTTTTGTTGCTTTTGTGATTCAGGTGTACATCAACCACACCTGCACACCGAACACCACCATTCTACCATTATCATCATCATCAGCAGCAGCAGCAACAGCAGCAGTAGCAGCAACAGCAGCAGCCGTTGTGAGTTTTCTGACACCCAAAAGTGCTCCAAAACTTCCTTCATAAATACCTCAGTTGCTCTGTACCTCGTTTTTGCAACTGACCTCAATATTATTGATATTGCTTTTATGATCTTACGGTATAGGTTGATTGATTCGTTTAACGAGGGTAAATTATATATATATATATATATATATATATATATATATATATATGCAAATATATATATATATATATATATATATATATGCATACACACACACACACACACATATATATATATATATATATATATATATATATATATATATATATATATATATATATATATATATATAATAGAAATTAAAATTAAAAGTTTTTGAAGTGTCCAGAATTGAAGTATTGAACATGAAAGTATAAAACAATTTTTCTTAACATTAAAAGTTTTTTTTTCTTACAACAAGCTGTTGTCATAAAGCTCATGAAGTGATAGAAAACTCTTCTGAATGCTTTATAAATTATATCGTATCAGTTGTTGGCCGAAGTTAGAAAATTTAATTGAGTTTCCAATGAAAAAACATTGTTGCAACTAAATTTGAATTTCAACAATAAAATTGCATGAGTTCATAAGATACTGATAAAGATTGATATGAATTTTCAGCAAAATTGAATAATATTTATATCGAATGAATTGGAAAAAATAGGTCATATCAAGTCTAAAGCTTATGAAACCAATCTCCCAATCATTGAAGGACCTTTTCACCCTATCACTTATGATCATCAAGCAGGCTTATCGAAACAACCTAATCCCTCAACCAGGCATATTTATACTTTGCACCTCCCACTTCCATTGAAATATGTTTTTGCCTAGTGCACCATGGCCGTCAGGCAAATCGCTTGTGCAAAAAGGAATTTTTTTTGCATGCAATATAATTTTTTTCGTAAAATACTGAAGTCCAACAAAATGGTGGCTTATATTCTAATTGCTTTCCGGTTAGCTAATTTAGGTTTCGGATGATCGTCTCAAGACAAGTTGTGAAAAGTTGGTTGATCTGATATCACCTCATCCCTCTATTTTTTCTACTTGAAAGGGCTCAGATTTTTCATGTAGCCAGATGAAGGAACTTGCCAGATACATTGCAGCACTCTGACATACACAGGGCTTACATGGAGTTGAGAGCCTTTTGCTTTCATCTTCCGATGTCATTTTGATAGTTTTTCTTATCATTTGAGGATAACAGTTGATTTCTATTTAACTCCCAAGGTCATCGATTCTATCATACATCAAAGCGTGTATTCTGTAAATGTCAGTCTTGCAACAATATGCCGATAACAGGTATTGTAGTTCATTCAATAGGCTACGTAAAGACCTTCCAGCACAAAAAAGGGAGTGAGATAAGGTGATACCAGCTCAACCGAAATCTTTACAGCCTTATTAAATGTAACCTTGCATTTGCTGACAGCAGCATTATTTATTTTTGGAAAAAGCGAGAAAGTAAAGCCAGATAAACTGAATGTAAGGAGCAAGAAAGATGGTCTTCACGTGAATTTTAGTAAAACAAACATTATTTATTACAAATATGTTGGAAACAAATATGAACCAATCCAAATCGAAAACGCAGACCGGAAAAAAACAGACTAGACTTCCGCATCTCTTCAAGATAATGGATCTCTACAAAACTCCCCAAAAAAATTAGATAAAGAAGCACTAAGATTGCAAGTTTTCTTTAAAGCAAGTTCAACTTTTAAGAACAAGAGAATCGGATTCGTTTAAAAAAGAATGGTCAACAATTAATACATTCATCTGATAGTCGCCTATGGAAATGTAACATGGAACTTAATCAGAAGATGGGCTTTCAAACTGGAAACCATATAACATGCATATGGAGAATCATGGGAAGATCACAAAACGGTGCAGTACTTTAGAAAAGAACTGAAGTCAGAGATATCATAGAATCCATTGGAAAATTCAAATGGCCGTGAAATAGTTATGTTCCAAGAATGGCAGACAACCACTAGACATCACGTCTGACAGCGTGTATTCCCAGAGATCATATGCAAAATTGTAATACATAAGACAACTAGACAGAATAGTAAAGTTCAGAAAGTATTGGCTCAACGACGCTCATGATAGGAGGTCTGGTGGAAGGTTTTTGTCCAATAATATTCTACAAGACTGCAGCTGCTGCTGATTATTCTCTATTTGTATGTCGGTGTTTTGGAGTGATCTGTGGTCCAGCATGTGCTACATGGAGTCCAGATGAGGGGATGACAGAAAGGACTTTTTTCTTATGAATAAAATGCCAGTGTCGATGGGTGTGTGCTAGTTTGTTTGGACTGTTCACGTGATTGCGTCATCTTGGAGCGGAAATGGAGAAATGTTTTGTTTTGGGGGTAAAATGAATTGAAATCACGTAAAAGTGCTTTTGATTATATACAAAAGACAAGGGTATAATTGGGAATCAAAATAAAATAACATTGAATTCAAAATTAATCAAAATTAATAACGTTAAATGAAAATGTTGCGTGATTGAAGAGATTAGTGAGATTAAATGATATAAACGTAGATTTGAAGGAGAGGCAAAGTGGATTAGATTTCATATCGGGAATTGATGGGAAATATAGATAAAATTGATTGAATTTGAAACGTATCAAAATTAGTAAGATTCAATGAAATTAATACTAGAGTAAGTAGATAATTGAAATTGAATGGTGTAGAAGTATATTTGATATAGCAATATAACTATCGTTTTAGGCCTTCAAGGGGTTTATGTTGTTTTTGTTTCTTGGGTTTTGCCGTTTTGTAAGGGTCTTAGGGTTTCAATTGTTTACTCAATTGGTTATCAAACTTTTTTAATGTTAATTTAGTGTTGTTCCATCGATTTTTGTTTTTGCATGATTGAGTTGAGGTCATGGCAGTTCATTTATGATTTGTTTTTATTTGTTGGTGTCGAAATCTTGTGGTATTCAACGTGAAAAAAATTTATTTGTCAATGTATTGATAGAGTTCTGATTTTTTGTTTAGGAGTATTTTGGAATCGGGGAAATGATCGCTTTTTTTAAATATTTACACAAAGAATAGGTCATTTTAACGTTCCATGTTATCTTGGTTTCTTCGTTTTTTTTCTCTTACGAGATCCAATACGTATTCTGATAGTGTTACGCTGTGCTTGTACTTATGTTCATAAAATACATATAATGATCGAAACTCTTTTGTTTCCAAGACGGTTCTGTTACTTCTACGTAAGTTTTTTTTTCTATCTATTTAGTGGTGGCTTGTTATACGCTTTTGGATTTGACGTAATTTTCATTTAATTGCGCAGTGGATTTTCTCTGCAGTTTCAGGCGGTTGTTGTTCGTTGTATTCGTGTGTTGCTTGTTATTTTCCGTTGTCTTTTTTAAATAATTCGTGATAGGGTCTCTGTCTTTTATGCCACACCTATATTCCACAATCAACCAGTAATGATTGCACTGATATTATACAAAACAACACGGGAAAGACGTCAATGCAACATAAAAAGTGATGGGCACTAATACGTGTACATATTGACTATATGTGCTTACTTAACACTTTCTCTTTTTTAATTGTAGATGCAGCTAATGGCATCACTTTCTGATTATTTCATAATCAAAGCATCTATTAGCGATCTGCATTTGCTGCATTTCTCTTTGTTCAGCCTTTTTTAATGGGGCGAAGGACAATTTCGAGTAAAAAGAGGCAAACATATTTATATAGGCTTATCAGAAGAAGATATTATCGTATAAGCTGAATTTTTTTTTAAGGTACAGGTAGCTTATGAAAATAATGAATGCATAGACAATTTTGAATTTAAAGAAATAAATATACTTTCTGATTTTTGCATATGAATTTGTATTGCTGCATCATTATGGAAACTCTGAGGACGATCCAGCGATAGATAAAAAAGAACACAGAGATGGAAGAGAATTGAGATATATATTGATGATGAGCTTAGGAAGACCGACGTGCGGAAAAACAACATAATTTAATTGAATATAATGCTAGTTCGCCTATTCATCTGTTGTGTATATAAATCATCATCATCATCATCATCATCATCATCATCATCATCATCAGTCTTTCAACGTCCGTCGTTGGACATAAACCTTCCCTAGGATTCGCCACGATTCTCTGTCTTGAGCGTCGTAAGGCCAGTATTTCCTAAATTTGTCCAGTTCATTCTTCCATCTTGTATTTTGTCGGCTTCGGTTTTGCATGTGATCTCTGTAGATCCATGTTTTGAGATGTGATGTCCATCTGTTCTCAGTCATTCTTGCAACATGTCCTGCTCATTTCCATTTAAGTTTTTTAATAAATTCTATAGTGTGCCAGATGCATTTCAAAAAGTTCATTTTAGCTATTTCATACTGCCTGAATTAGAACAAGCATTTGAAAATACAAAAATAAAAACATATTGAAACAAGATGGAACATTGAAAAGTTTTGTACACAATCAAGAAATGTCCGTTCAATTTTTGTCAATTTCGGAAAAAGGTATAAGTATATTGAAAAATGTTGTGACGTCGTGTGTCTTCCCGACGTTGTTCAAATCTCGAGACCAGTTGCATCCTCTTGCTATTTGTGGGCAGAGATTAGTTTATATTTTTTGTGTTTTCTTCTTTATCCTATTGCTTGCAGGACTTTCTCATATCTTCTTAAACTTTCTGTCCATGTTAACCCTTCACAATTACTCATTTTCGTCTGTTTCACTCCAACTGACCTTATTTTGCCTTTTTATATTTCATCTCCAGCATATATTCATGTTATCATCTTGCGGGGAAATTGTCACGTATATAAGCAAATAAAACACGCCAAACAAACACATGACACATACACTAATACACAAACACAATGTATTTGTATCAAAACGCGTTATTGATATTGAGAGAAATACGAGTTATACGATGGATGGATTCAGAAGAGACACAAAGAAAAGAACAAGAGGGCAATGCATATACTATACTTCATTACAAGCATGTGCTTAATAGAAACGATTTTTCCCAGGAGAAAGCATTGATAAAAATGTAATGGTCAGACATGTACAAAAATAGTTCAGAAAATATTCATTGAAATTTCTGACTCTCTCTCTCTCTCTCTCTCTCTCTCTCTCTCTCTCTCTCTATCTCTATCTATCTATCTATCTATCTATCTATATATATATATATATATACACACACTCACACAGTACACACCACTGATGATGGGAAGAATCCCGAAACATATATGGACTATTGACATATAAGGATTAATAAACCTTACCACCAAAAACTTCACTCCCGAGTCTGTCTCACTCTCTAACGTACACATTATATATATATATATATATATATATATATATATATATATATATATATATATATATATATACATGTGTGTGTGTTTGTGGTTGTGTGTATTTGAATGTCCATCTATCTATCTACCTCAGTCCGTTATTCATTGCTTTCCATCTCTCTCGATGCGTCAGCATCTTATTTAGTCTATTCAGATCTATCTGCATATAACGCCGAAATAAATGACTCGGCATCATGCAGAAATTTCTTTCACTTCAGATTCTTAATCTATGATTTGAGGTCTATGTTTATCCATCGATTCCTGAAAGACCTATGTAAGGTGTGTTAAATGGAAAGTGAGAATTGCTAGTCTGAAGTTGACAGCTGTTGAGGATACGCTCCTCGTAGAACTTCCTATCCCAACTCCACGATCTTTTGCTCTGGTTGCAATGTCTACAAAAGGACAGCTTTTGAGATGCACACAACATTAATAGCTAACCTCGTAGCGTGAAGGTTGTTAACATACCGGACAAGAAACGTATTTTGGCAAACATAGACAATGATTTTCCTCCAGTAAATTTTGGTTTGAGTCTAACCAGATTTTTATTTGATTCCTATTTCTATATTGAACCCAATTTTCTGTGCCAGCAAATACCCTCAGCAACAATCACCTTTAGCTCTGCTGAAAAAAACTGGTTAATGCTACACGCAGCAGAAAATGGCTTTATTTTCTCGTTTGAATCCACATTCAGTATATATATATATATATATATATATATATATATATATATATATATATATATATATATATAGTGGGTGTGTATGTGCAGCAAGAAATCGAACCTGCAACCAATACGATATCCGCTTCAACGTTACGTTGCTCTTACTATTGAGCCAAACAGCCATAATTTTTCTCATTTCTATGTGATGATTGAAATAGCATGTTGATATTTTACCATCGATCCTGGGAAACCTAATGCTGTTTTATCCAACATCAACAACTATCTAAATTAGATTTGCTATACAGCGAACGTTTTCCTCCTCTCTAAGGGTTTATTTGTTCGACATATATTGGCTTCAGACACAGTCGGATCAGTCTGCCCCTCAATTTTGTAAAGAGATGGATTCATGAATTTCCCTAGGCTACTAGTACAGATTAAATGTAAACTGTCACTGTCAGAGTTTGAACTCGGTTCACTGGAAATATACATATATATATATATATATATGTATATATATATATATATATATATATATATGTATATATATATATATGTATGTAACTTCAAGTGCTTTGCCCGATATAAATTCAATAGTCCCTCCAGTAAACAATTCAGATTCTCACCAATATTTTAGTTTCAAACTTTTACATGTACTGATTAAGAAGTTCAGTTCCTTGGTGGCGCGACGCGAGAGACATCTTTTGAAGAGCCTTGTGAAACTCTGTTATGTCTTCACAATGAAGATATAATGAAAGAGAAATAAGGCGACAGACCAATTTTAGTACGTTTTATATGTTTGCAATTCACGCTTGTTTTGTGTTCTGCTTCTTATTCAGGATCGCTGTTAATTCATATTCCGAGACTCAGGTCTATTGGCTGCGTAACTTTGTGTCTAGTTCCGAAAAGCAAGTATTGTACAGAGTTACTGCATCAGCTCTATGTTATTATATCACAGGATAGACGGAATGTTGACTTGTAGTCATTGCATTGTCTTGTTTTTGAAAAGGAACCGAGTCTTTGTTATAGAAATTCCTTTAGATGAAAGTGTGAACATTCATGCTTTCATATGTGAGAGAACGTGGATGTTGTTTGACTTCACTAAATTTGGCACCCAAAGAGTAAAGATCCAACCGGCAATATTTTACGAGACCAGGATATTAATCATAGCACTAATGCGCGAGGAATACTTATATATTAATCGTCAGCGGTCGATGGACAAAATGATATATAGAAAAGGATAGCTGAACAAACATATATATATATATATATATATAGAGAGAGAGAGAGAGAGTGAATGGGGAGAAAAGGGGAGAGAGAAAGAATAGTGAGAGAGAAGGAAAAAGGGAATGGATATATATATATATACATATATATATATATATATATATATATATATATATATATATATATATATATATATATATATATATGATTGGAAGATATGAATACTAGGTTGTCTATATTAAATGAATATAACTTTTTTTCTCTTAATATCGGTTTGTGTAAATGTTACATCATATCTAAGAAAGTTACAGGAGATTTCCAAACTTATTTTCCAATATTCAAGATATCAACTTTGCTAAAGCTCCCCGTTTATATTACAAAAGTTGATAAGTTCAATGTATTGAATGATACGTTTTATTTTTTATAAAAGACAGTCACACTAATCTGTTTTCCATACAACAGTCCCAACCATGCTTTATGTTAAAGATCAGCAAATGAATGAGATAAACAGTGAGTCGGATAGATTTCAAACAGTTCTTTCTAACATTCCTAAAAGCTTCAGAATTCTTGAAAAAAAATATAATTTTTGCACATTTTGATTTACTATTTTGAATCAATATCTTTCTGATTCGATACATTTTCAATATTTGTTTTAAACTCTATTAAATTTCAAGCTGTATAATGCTGTTATCAGGGATCTTTTAGAATTTGCTTCCTGCACTCATTGTACTTATTTAGATATGATTGAGATGAAATAGATATTTAGTCTATATATGTCTCGCTAATTTAATATTTTCTATCTGCTATGAATAAGAAGCTTCGATGAGCATATCCATTTTAATCATCAATCATACTTGTTCAATTTCAAATGCTGGAAATAGGTTTGAATGGACATATTTTACTAATATTTGCCCAAAAGTAATTTAAAATATGCGAAATATGCTCGAAACTAATGATATATTTTCTGTTTTAAATGTTTATTGCTAGGATAAATGAAATTCCCTGTGAAACGACGAGTTCAATATATAGACCCTAAAATGTTGCAATTTCTGAATAATTGTCCTTTGTATATATCATACATTTGTGTGAACAGCGCGGGAATCATGTCAGAGTGAACCAACAATTGCCAGGTGAATTTGGAACAGATCGATGTTGATACGCTTAACTAGATCTTTGGAACACTATCGAATTTGTGAACTACCCCATGGCTTTTTTAGGTTCCTTTCAACTCTACTTCCTGATGGATTTGTTCTCAAAAGTTCCTCACCATTTTTTCTAAGAACACATTTCCTTTGAATCACGGTTTTCCAGTCTGTGACTTGACTGTCAAGCCTTAGTAAAAGGCCTCGGACAGAGATTACTTTTTTTGAATCCTGAGCTGTTCAAAGTAGGGTAGGATTTGGGATAACTTGCACGTCTATCATGATGTCAAAGCCTACGATATGGCATGATAACCTTTGTCTAGATCAAACCTGGTGCTTTCATTGCAACTGGCACAGTTTTCACCTCTGCTACTCATCATCCCCCACGTTCTTGAAGTGTCCACTTTCAAATTGCTCTACTTTTCTTCCTTGTATACTTCTTTATGTGTAATGGTTCCGTCTGCAGGTATTGCAACATCAATTATGAGACTCTCGCTATCTGGTCTTGTATCATTTACATGTCTGGTGTACGTTGTCCAATTAACCTATCATTCTGTATATCAAAGTTCAACAGAATATTTGGCCTGGCAGTTTCACTTAACCCATCATCTGATATATCATTGTATCATTCATCTGAAATGTTTTGGTCATATTTCTTACAGAGTTCTCAATGCAAATTGTGAAAGACCTGACACAATATGATCGATATTTTTCACTTGCTCTTTGCGTTTTTTCTTTCGTCTCAGATGTATTATACATCTTCTTCTTCTTCTTCTTCTTCTTCTTCTTCTTCTTCTTCTTCTTCTTCTTCTTCTTCTTCTTCTTCTTCTTCTTCTTCTTCTTCTTCTATCATTATTCTTTCTTTATTATTTATTTTGTTGGCATTTTCGCACCAGTTACGTGGTGGTTATTGGTGGAGATCGAGTGACAGCAAGTTTCCTCAAGTCCTCTCTTCCAAACTCTCATAGTCCACAGCAGTAGTGTGGTCGACTGTTTCACTCCAGTTGCCCAGTGGTAATGGCTGAAGGCTGAGTGACAGTAAGTCAATTGGGTCTTTAACCTCCCTCTCATCTCATTTCATCTCCCACCTATCATAGTTGTGCTGTGGTTCGTTTGTACCACCAACACCATTTTTTATCATTTACCATTGTTATAATTACAATTTGTTTCTATCAAGTGTGGCCACAGAGGGAACAGTTGTTAAAGCCGACATTCGTTGAAGGCAGCTATGAGGAGTATTTTTTTCCAAAGTGCATACTCTTTATCAGATTTCTTAGCATATAGGGATGAGATATTTGGTCATAACATCTGACGATAGAATATTGTGGTGGAATGATTGGATTCATGCCGCCACTACTGATATTCGTGCTGTTGCATTGAGCAAACTTTTCATCTATAACTGCGTGCACATCCTTAGGAGGCTGATTCAACGTCGGCAATCCAGACTGTTGAACAAAGATTACAGAATCTATCAGCTTTGATTCAGGATTCAGAAACTTTTGTTGTGCAAAAGAAGTGCAACAATGCCGTGTACCGGTTAAACCAAGAATTTTTACTGTGTATCACTAATATCCACCTGGCTGTATTTATCACAGCTTTTCACGAAAACCAGGATACCTCGTTGTTTTTGTACTGATGGCACCAGGAGGAATCTTTAAAATCTTGCTGATAACTTTATCCTGCATTGTGCTTGATATTGCTGTGTTCCCACCAAATTAAAGGTTTTATATATGCCATTCAGTGTGTTGTGTTGTGTTGTGTGTCTAATGTCTTCTCGATCAGTTGATTTATTGTGTATAAGCGACCAAATATGTAGGTACATCAATAGATATGTAGTCTAATTATCTATCTTATGGAAAATAATTTACAATATAAGAAAAAATACCTTACTCGTGAATTTAGTTGATAAAGTGGTGAATATCAATCAGATAGTGATAACATAATCCAATTATAAAATTAGATTAAATTCCAGCTAATTACTATGTGTCAGTCTTTGTACTTATTACTTCAATTATGTTTGTGTGCATGCTTGCTGTTTGTGATGATATATATTTCAGGATCATATATCAAAACAATATGCTACAAATTAATAACTTTTTACTTATATTTAGGTGTACGGATTGGTGAATGTGATTATGAGCTGAGACAAGCCAATCGATGACGAGATAGTGTAGGAGAAAGTAGATGGTTATGATTTATTTAGAACATATAACAACTTTAATGTATACCGGTGACCAGAAGTAATGCACTATCCGTGGAATATCATTTGGTATTGTGACGTTCAATACAGTAGAATTCACTTATCCAGCACCACTTGGACTATAAACGTGCCTTGTAAGTGGAAAATACCGGATCGCAGCTGATGACTTCTCAACAATTGCAAGATACCTCATCATACAATTCATTATGTCAGATAATAAGGGAATAGAAGTATTGAATCTCCTCATTGTCCCTCATAAAGCACCTGTGTTCGCTTTTCCACCATATTTCCCGGGGGGATTGACACCTGCACTCACACAAAGCTCAGACCACGTCATCAGAACTATGTACTTTTTCCTCCTTCGTTGCTTTTCTCAAATAATTACGATTGTATGAGCCTCTATCAGTAGATACACACGCAGATACACACACACACACACGCACACACACACACACACACACACACACACACACACACACACATATATATATATATATATATATATTATTGTGTCATCCACAGACAGCTGTTTCGATGTATTACATCTCTTCAGCGTGGCTATAGACTTTCCATTATCCCATCCAGTACCGCTAGGTAGGATTGAAACCTTCACTTTGGACCCGGAAGCTGATATCTGGACTCAGAACTTGAAGGTCAGTATGGCTGAATTTAAGCAATATATTCATTTACCCACAAATTCCTCATCTACCAGAGTGCTCCATTCCTATGGAAGAGCATTGCATAAGCTTACAATGGATGAGTTACCTCACACACACACATATATATATATATATATATATATATATATATATGTTCATATATATACATATATATATATATGCAGAGAGAGTGAGTGATAGAGAAAGAGAGAGAGAGATAGCAACTTACAAGAGTAACAATGTGCAGCAGGTCAGTGCTCTACCCCGGATGATTAAAGTGATCCAGTAATGAATAAGTGAAAGATAAGGATGCAGAATTAGTTACAATGTAACATGTTTACTTCTTAATTACATTGCAGGAGAAAAATCTCCATCAACTTTCAGATGAGTCATTTCAATCTGTGACCCAATCAATCTTCCCAATGACAAGAACCGTCTCAAATTCTTTGGGGAAATTAAAACCAAAACTGAATAAAACAAAAATAGTCAACGAAATGATTGTGTGCCCATTCAAGTGTTTGGAAGGTTGTCAAATATCTACTTCACCTAAATATTTTGGAGGGAAAAGTGATTGAAAATAATCATATTTTTTTAGGTCTGTTTGGTTAAAGCGAGACAGGCGTAGGGCCTGGAGCATATCTGGTCTAGATAGAGCCTTACACACTGAAATTAAATAAAAAAAAGAAGCTAATCACAACATTCACATATCAAAGAAAATTTATTGCTCATAATTGGAACTGACAAGTTACACATATATAGAATGGTTGAATGAGTTATACATCCAAAGCAAGTGCATGGATTTCACTAGAGTTCAGAGTAAATATATTTCACCAAAACATCAAGTAAATTGTTAATATTCCTGTACTCAACTTATGGTTGAGCCGATTTAAAAAAGATAGTGTTATTGAATCATTTAAAACAGGTGTTATAATAAATAAATCACCAAATGAATTCCGAGCAGTGATATTCAATTCATCACTCATTTAAGAAACCATTCTTTAATTATGATATTTTAGTATACAGAGGGGCTGGGTTTGAGTGAGGCTAGAACAATAACCCAATACGTCAACTCCTAAAGTAAATCTTGGTTAGAATTTCAATGAAAATCGAGCAATGGATCACTGTAGGATTACAAGCATTCGATAAAGCAATCTCAATTTTCAAGTATTAGAAAAGGTCATTAGTCTTAATCTTTCCAGTAGTCACCTATGGAGCTGGAACATCGAACATAACCAAAAGATTGTCCTTGGAACTCAGGACTATGTAGAAGCACAGGGGAGAATCGTGCCTGACATTACATGGAGAGATCACAAGCCAGCCCAGTATATCAGAAAGAAAGAGTCAATTATCATAGAAGACATTTAAAAATGGTCAGGTTATAAGGATGGCATACAACCACCGGACATCACAACTCACAACATTCATTCCTATATAATATATGCAAAAATATGGTGGGCAGAAAATACCATGATGTGATGAACGAGGCTAGTTCAGAAAATACTGGATCCGTGGCGTCCTCAATAGAGAGGTCTTCCGAGTCCAACAATCGACGCTAAGAGTGTGATGATGATGATGATGATGATTCACACTAATCGCATACGCTTCCTATATAAACCCGTACTGTCCATCAACTCGGACGATTGGCTAAAACCGACACTTGTGTTCCTATTAGTTCGTCTTAATGAGGGTCCACAGTGCAATATAACCCTGAAAATAACACTCACATGTATATATATTTTGCTCTTTCATACGAATGAAGCATTCTGGTGGACGGGGAATTGGACCTATGATAAATATATCACTTAAATTCAGCACTACCAACCGCCCAGTTCCGTAGCTCAGAGGTAGGATATCGGCCTCCGTGTCTGAAGCAAAGGTTTCAATCCTGCTTTGTGATGATGGAATAATGGGAAGTATATAGCCACACTGAAGAGTTTTAATACAACGAAACAGCTGTCTGTTGATCATGCAATTATATATATATATATATATATATATATATATATATATATATATATATATATATATATTGTACGATATGATCAAAATATACAATTCATTAAATGCAACAACGATCAAAATAATTTCAAAATGTTATTAATCTGTACATTAACGCGAAAAAAGGTGAAATATAATCAACATTCAATCAGGTAGTGAAGCTTCAGAGGGGCTTGCATGCCTGGGCCTATATAGAAAACGGGCCAGGTAAATCGAAGGAAAGTGAAACAAATTGACGGAAACGAAAAATATTGAAGGCAGTCTCGCAGGCGCTGAATCAAGATTCGCTCAATTCCCACAGCCAGTCCACGATAGAGGTGACTTATCAAGCACCACATCTCTTTCCCCAACCCATGACATCTTGAGGCACAAATGGGAAATAAAATTAAGATAAAACATATATATATATATCCCGTGCCTAGAAGAATACAACAAATATACTTGGAAGCTTATGTGTGCAAGGACATTGAATAGTTGTTTGGACCCATCCCCACTTTACTGGGATGGAATAGATATAATTGAAAAGAAATACGTTGCATCATGATCTACAAAAAGTATATTTACTTGAACTAATACCACTAACCAGGATCAGTGACTCACTGAGAGTAATGGGAAGGGCATCAAAAGGATATTTCTTTGACTATAAAAACAATTATTCTTTGAAATTCGGAATAAATAAAAATGCAAACATTTCAAACCCAAATGGACCCATTGTTCTAAACTGGGCCCCATGTCTAATTGGGAGACACTTAGGTACATATAGTATCGTCAAATACGGACAAAAATACATTACAACACACATTTAATACCGCTCTGCATTTTATACATAAGACAATAACGATTTTATTATTTTTTTAATCTCCAAATAGTCAGTTATGTTAGTTGATATTGCTTATGTTCTATGTACCATGACAGTTAACCAGTAGCGAGCAAAAAATGTTTCCGAATGGAGCCCACAGAATCGAAGGCCAGCTTTACTCTGAAATCAATATGGATATACATCCATATTGATTTTCAGAGTTATCAGTTATCCGTGCAAGGAGACTATATCTTTCAAGTGATAAAAAATGGGGGAAATTGTATAAAATATGCAGGTTTAATCATCCTTGCTGACGAATGCGTAAAAATGAAGAATAATGTTAATCTATAAAAGTAAAGGTGAACTTATTTTAGAGCTTGAAAAAGCATAGAACCTAAAAATGAAGGCACTGCCTATTAAAGCTGTGAAAACTGTTTCAAATGACTGCGAAAAAAAAAATTAAGAATTCAGACGATAAAAAAAACGGCATTTTTGAAGAGCAAGGAAACGGTAAGAAGGGTACTGAAGGCCCGATGATACTTGCTATAACCATAAAACCTCTTTAATATGAGGATAAACATAGTAATACCAAATTCAGGTGGTTATACATCGTATATTAAGCAATGCCTAGGTCACAAAGAATAAGTATAATTAGTAGTTGATTTCGGTTGTCGTTTTTAACTATTTTATGATGACAAGAGATAATGAGACGTCGCTAACAGATTGAGGCATACAGGGACCTCAGAATGTTCAACTGGTACACTTCTTGTATGTTTCGTAAAGGAAAAACGAAGATGAAAAGACCTCATCAATAAAATGACTGCATCCAGCTATAAAATGACTCGGGGGAAATATCCAAAATATAAGATCCTGGTGGCCGTATTTATTAGTGAAGTGATAACAGTGCAACAAAAGAAGCACCAAGGACGAACAGAAAGAAAGAATCAAAATGATGAAGAGAAAACAAATATTGATTTTTTTCGGTCAAAATTTTACCTGATTTGGTCATCTTACACCTATCATTTACTGGATTGATAAAAAAAAAAAATTGGGTATTCTTATCGCTAGCACAATTCTTTCTTTTATTACTTTTTCTTCTCCACTTTTTATTCTTGCATCACCACTCCCCTGTTTTCCATATCTGATCATGGATTTGAGGGAATGTCTCAATGACAAACTGTGCAGTGTATAGTAGGAATAGGTCACCGATGGATTCCCCTGCGTAGTACCGAAGG
Source organism: Thysanoteuthis rhombus (assembly GCA_963457665.1). Lineage (NCBI taxonomy): Eukaryota > Metazoa > Mollusca > Cephalopoda > Oegopsida > Thysanoteuthidae > Thysanoteuthis > Thysanoteuthis major. The sequence goes on along the minus strand of OY735203.1, from coordinate 22,525,083 downwards.
TAAAATAAACTCCAGCATATTTCAACACAGTGAATTCCCTTAAATTATTCTGTCGTCATCCTTCACGCTTGGTACCCGGCGTCAAAGAATATTTTGTATTCTCAATTATTTTTTTTCCTTTTTTATTTCCAGCACTATGAACCATAGCAACATGAATAGTAAAATTACAATATATTCTTTTACTTATCAATTTACGTGAAGCAGAAGGAATGACACATGCAAAATGTGTCTTTCAAATAATTTCAAATACTTTTTTAAATTATCATTAGCATATATAGTAATATTTCAATCTTATTGTTGAAAATAGAGTCCATGATAAAATCTTCACGGTGGGGACGCAGGAAAATTGATCACGTTTCGTAGAATATTCATTGGAAAAGAAGTAAAGCTTCTCTGCTTTGTTGAAAAATATCAATGAAAACCCGGTCAATACAGAGGAATTGTACGTAATTTGTTCATCGAAACTAATTCTCTTGACATAATTTTTTATTATATTTAGAGTTTTTTTTTTATCTGAATGTCAAAAACGAAGTTAATGGTTATATTTATATGGTGGCCGGGGCAATCTTCTGATAGAAAGAATCATCATGTATCGTACAACATTGTTTGCAAAAAAATGAAAGCAGATCTGCTTTGTTGAGAAGTATTTTTAATGAAGACAATCAAAGCAGATGTTGGTTTGGAATGAGATTAAATTAGCACCGTAAATAAAAAACAGATTTGATTAAAATACAACATTTTCGATCATTTAGTTTGTGATTAAAATGTTTGAAACCCCCCAAAATTATGCTTATATAGTTGATAATTTATCAGTAATTTATTTTCCTATACTTAAGCTCTTTAGATTTTGTCAATAGGATTCACTCTTGTGGAATATTGGTAACATTTGTAGGGGTTATTTACTGTGGTGGAATTTACCATGGCTTTATTCAAGTTTTTTGTTTTAAATTTGCTCCGGGGAATGTCCCGCAGGGTTGATTTATCTAGAACCATAGAATATCTCACACAAGCTGGATCACTTCCATTTTGGCAACAGTTTTTTTTTTCATTTATTTTATCCCAAATATCCGTCGGTACACTGGTAAGTGTTCATCTATATGGTGAAAAAGGCATTCATTTTGCTCAGTAAATATTTTTTGATCTAATTTCCGGTGATGCACTGAACTCATGGATCGAAAATTTTACTATAAGAATTTCAAATCAGAATTCAAAAAAACAATACATGTCTGACTACGGCTCATCTCAAGTGTGTGCTTGTGTATGTGTGTGTGTGTGTGTGTATGAGAGAGAGAGAGAGAGAGAGAGAGAGAGAGAGAGAGAGAGAGAGAGAAACAGAGAGAGAGTGTCTCCAAGTATGATTTATCACCGTGTAAATCTCACAAAATCGAATTGTTATTTGGCGTTAAACTTTAAATACATGATCAATGAAATAATGCTCTTATTCTGAAGGGGCATTTAACTATTTAAATCAAATTTAATCTTCATTTAAGTTGGCCCCTGAATTTTTAAATTACACACTTTTTTTTCCACTTTTGATTTGATATAGGTTTCATTTTCTTTTTTAACTTTCCATATTTAATTCAGCATTTGTTTGCTTTTTTGTTTTGCTTTTTTTCAATCTATTGAAAACCATTTTCTTCCTCATTTTAGTTCATAATTCATTCATTTGAAAGGCAGACATATAGTAGGCTTTTTGTCTGTTGTATTGAATGGAGCTGATAGATCAGTTTCCACCTTCGAAGGATTAACAGGATCTCCACCGGGTGTTCAGTACGTGGTCACTACCTGCTTAAAGTAGATAAACTAAGCCTTGTAGGCACTGACCAGGATCGATGTTGCTCAAGTTCGACGATTGTGCCAGTACTTGTATGTCAAACTCATTTTGGCCGTAATTATTTCGTTCCTATCAGCTCAAGGCAATTTTCATGATAACTTTTTTTTCCAATTTCCTCTTATTTTTTCTTTTTTTTTCCTCGTGACAATATGTTTTTTTTGCATTATTTTTTCATTCACCACTTTGAGCAATTTTATATATTCAGTCTTTCTTTTGTCATCTTTTCAATTTTATGTTTCCCTTTTGTCTATATTAATTTTTTCTAATTTTTTTCTGCACCATGGATTTTTTTTCTCTCATTTCTCTCTTCCTTTGCCCAAGCGCCAGGGATACACTAGCGGACGGAAATAAGTGATAATTACTTGAAGTTGAATGAATAGAAATTGAACAAAAATAATCTTAAATGCAAAAGAAATTTAACTGAGTAATTAGAAAAAATCAACCAGGAAAATGTCTAAATATCAATAAAATACACGTTTATATTAATTTTACCATTCGCAATTTGTCTGAAGCAATTTCTTCAGAAGCTTTTCCACCAATACTCCATACATTTGAACTGTTATCATTTGCCTTGCTAATTGAACAATGTTAGTCGAAAAGTTTAGTTCTGTGGAGCAGACACAATTCCTGCCAGTGCTAGTCAGTGTTTTTGCAAATTTGTCGTATTTAACGAAAGTTAGAGAAATCAGAAGGTAACATAGCCAGAAATCATGAACAATTTCAAATTGTCAACCAGGAAAGGATATTACTAGGATTTGATTTGTAAGAAGTGCCATCAAGCTTGTCATAGAATTACTTTCTTGGCCCGCTTGTGATATATACATTAGACTCTGAGGTGACAAAGTTCACTTTGTGTTATTTCAAACTTGATGAGCAGGAAGATGAGTTATTACCTTTCCCAGTCCTATTTGTGACAATGAAACACCCTAACCCAACCAGATTTTTTACCTCAGCTCACCTAATTAATTTTTCCTGCCGTTACCAAGTGGGTCAGAATGGACCTCCTATGATTCTATGCATACGGAATTGCTCTGGTGAGCAAATATTTATATTGTATTGAATTAACGAATGCAGTTATATGAAAAATTCACAGATAGAAACGTAATGAATAAAACTGAATACTTGGGCGACACTTCCAAGAATGGGCAAGAACATCAGTTAAAAAGATAATTTGCAACATATGGAGATTATAAATGTTAATATATGATCCAAAGTCTGACGATTGTCCGTCTGGTAACACGCCACTACAGAGAGGAATAAACGGGATGAGCAGAATATTCTTAAGTTCTGGGACTCAAACAGAGCAGGCTCAAGAGTTTTGGTGCTCCAGGTAATTCGAAATTCAGCCCCCTGTAAAGCCTGACTGAACTTATTGATTACCATGAGAAATTCATTGGCCAATTGTTTCTCTTGGTTTAACTGCAACTGAAAGTATTTATCAAATAATCCTGAAAAATCTGACATCGAGGAATGTTCTTATTTTGACTGGTTCTATCGTGTTTAATTCATTCATTTCCCTATTTTCCATTTCTATTGAAAAGGTTCAACTGTGTAAGACACATGACTGGCGCCTTATTCCTAGCCATTGGCACCCAGGCGACGGCTCGTGTGATGGGTAACTTGGACCGGCCTTGGACAAAAGTATTTTAATTTGATTATGTACCAGCAATTTCAGAATGCAATTGAGATAATGCATAAGATACATTCAGCAATACCCGCTGTTGAGAAATTTACAATAAAAGAGGCATAGATTCGTGCCTTGCATCAAAAGACAGAATATCATGCTTTAAATATCATTTCTTTGGCATTTTATATATCTTACAATGGCCAATAAATTATGTTTCTCTCTGACTTGTTGCCACAAGCAACAACTGATCCACACACGCAGAAGTTCACAAGGTTGAACATAACAATTAAATTATTTTGACATTGAGCTATGTGAATGTTGAATCATCTTCCAGGAATTTTTTCGGGAAAATGCTTTGATATAGAGATAAAATCTCTGTTTCTGCTGCCAAAGTTTACAGGGGGACGAGAAATCATGAAGGATTTTGTATGAATTTATTGAATCTTTAATTCATTTGAAATAGAAAATAAACGAATTCAGAAAAGTGATATTTTCATTATATCCCTGTATCTGTAATCCATCTGTGTAATATGATAACAAAAAGCAACATTCTGGTGTATATGAAAGAAAGTTTCAATCAACAGATTCCAGGATCATAAAGCAACTGATGTTACTAGGAGATGGATCATGCTACATAACTTCGAGGGCTTGATGTGTGCATCAATAAGAACTCGCTCCTGCATCAAATGAAGCTGTTTTCATTTTTTAAAAAGAATTATTGAATTTAGAGGGTTGATGATTAATTGAAAATAAGTGCGGTCCTGCTAGAACTCATTGAAATGCCATTGGTATCACTGAAAAAGAAAAAAAAGGAATTGAAAAAAGGAAAATAAAACTGAAATAAACGAAATGAACACCCCGACACTTAGAAGATGATCAGTTCTGGCATATAGAAGTTAGCACTACACTCCTGTCGGAACGTGTATTTCTTAAAAATGTATGCGTTGGTTAACTCAACGGTTACTGACTTGGAAAGCAGATCCAGTGAACTGAGAATGTATCCCGGCTGTGGCTTTTTATGTTTACATGCCTGATCATTTTCACATGATTCATTTTTACCGCCTTCCGAACCCACACGTCTTATCTGGTGCTGTATAAAAAAGATGTACAAAATGATCAACACTTACTGTCAATAGACTATTTTTCCTCTTTATTTACTCACCAATGGTTTTTATGTTTCCATTACATTCAAGTGTATATATGATATATATATGAATTGTATATGCGCGTGCATTTGTATTTGCATATACATATATATATATATATATATATATATATATATATATATATATATATATATATATATATATATATACATGTATATGAATCTTCATTATTCATTTTCTCATGTTTGACGTATGTGATTAACCCTGAATTAGAAGCGTTTACAGCAGGGTGTGGTTATGTTGGGGAATTATTATTTGTTGTTTAAAATGAATGCTTCACTGCAAATCTACTAATACATACGCACATCAAAAGACACACACACACACATATATATATATATATATATATATATATATATATATATATATATATATATATATATATATATATATATGGACATGGGCAAGGCAAATAGCCAGTAGGAAGGGGCAACAAATGAAGATGTAATTGATAGGTTCCAAAGTGGTTCCAAAGGGTACAATAAATGTAGTTGGAGAAGACCAGACACAAGTAGGAGAGATTAATTAGATTGACAAGTTTGCTTATGAGACGGCAAAGATTAGCGCAGTCATGGTCGGACTGGAAAGTCCAGTATTGAACTTATAACAGCTGATGATAAAAGAGATTGATGAATAGATAGATTGATATACAAATAGATAATGATACTTACACTGACGTATGGATATGTGATTGGCTTGATCAGCAATCGCTTGGACAATGGAATCGGCCACCGGTGTTCTAATTAAGGTCGAGGCTGTTCCTGTCCATTTTGAACCAATGCACTTGGAAAAGGCATGAATAAATCTCTTAAACCCTGAACCATGGATGAAATTGAAGGTATGGTGTGACTGTTTTGCCTCGGGAAGGCTGCCAATTTCGTTGAAGTATAACTAGTATGATTCAAAAAGAAGGAACGCTTTGACGCCCAATTTGACATAACGTGCACAAGTATTCTTTGGATTGCATTGGTTGGATTTTAACGAGTCAGTATTCCAAGATCTGCATGGTCTCCGACCATAGATGCACCTTCAACGGACTGTTCAAATATTTGTAAAGACAAAAAAGAGACTTCAATGCATGTAACAGATCAGTAACAATTAAATTGTGAATATATATATTTCCGCTCTATTTGGGAATATTGAGCAGTGTCATCATATATAAAGACAGTGCATGTACATACTAACTTATACATATGCGTACGCACACACACACACACATATATATGCATATATATATATATATATATATATATATATATATATATATATATATATATATATATATATATATATGTATATAATCATTCTCATTAGTTTACTTTATATTTGATTTTCACTTTTTTTAATTCATTCAATTTCTCTCTCCATTTCGTTTCTTGCTTCTTCTTTTTATCTCTTTCAATTTCTCTTGCACTCTCAACTTCCTTTTCTATCTTTTTACTTTCTTTTTCTTTTCATCCTTCTTTTTCCTTCTATGTTTTTTTTTACTTTCTTTCCACCTATCTTTTTTCCCTTTACTTCCCTTTTTTGTTCTTCTTTTTTGGTCTTTGCTTTTTTTCATCCCCCTCATCATTCTTTCTCTCTCTTTCTTTCTGTGTTTCTTCCTTGATTTTACTTTATCTCCTTTCTCCCACAGAATTTCTTTTTTTATTCGTTCTGGTATATCAGCTCAAAATATTTTTTTCCATCTCTCTCTTTCAGTTCTTTTCGATAGGAATCACCCTATCGACTCTCATGTCCGCTTCCTTAATGTTTTCATTGCTCTACTACTTCTCACTCCTTTGCTATATTTATGGGCCTGTTCCGTATCCATTACCCTCAAGCTAATTCTGATGCACTCCTGTCTATCTCCTTCAACATAATCTAGTTGAGCTACAAGTTTCATGCTTGCAATAGCTGCTAACATAAAACACAACCACGTGAAAACGATGGTGAGAACAGAAAATGATTACACCATAAAAACGTGAAGAAAAACAAATTGCACATGACGCCAAACAAACTATTCAGACAAAGCACAGGAAAAACTCGCAGAAGAAAATGATTAGAAAAACAGAACAAAGAACAACGGAATTTCATTAATAACAAAAAATGCATTATGATAAAAAGCAAAGAAACAACAAAGAGTAGAATAAATAAAGAAGATAATGGAAAATTTATATTATACAGTGTACAGTACAACTAATAATATACAATGGGAAAATAATAATACACAAGAAAAATACAGGGAGTTGCCAGCGAGGTAATAACAATGTCATTACTCGTGCTTGGATGAATCCCAAACCGAATCCTTGATCTCACATTACAATTCTGTTTCTCCGGCTTTATGCGTTTCGTTGGAGGTCCATGGAGGGTAAAATAAAGGGAGGTACAATTTATTGCCGATCCAATACACATAATTTACGTAAAGAAGTTTACGTTGGTAGGGAAAATGTTTCTGCATGCTTTAATCTGAACGTGGACATGTGACTCATATGCAGAGATATCAGTATGCATACCTGTGAAAATGCATATTATAACTTGCAAGAACATGCACTAAAACACAAACTGGCACACACATACATGCGTATGTATATTTCTATCTGTTTATCAATCTATCAATTTATCTTTCTATATCTCTGTATATATACATATATATATATATATATATATATATATATATATATATATATATATATATATGTGTGTGTGTGTGTGTGTGTGTAATAACACGAGCAGCCATGGTTGATGCGTAGAAAAATATACATATATCGGTGTTATGAATATGCATGTTTATGTTCATAGGGATGTTTATATAAGCCCATCTCCCTCCACACACACACACACACACATACACACAAACACACGCACACACACGTATATATATATATATATATATATATATATATATATATATGTAGAGAGAGAGAGAGACAGACAGACAGAGACAGAGACAGAGACGGAGAGAAAGTGCGACGGAAAAAGAGAAAGAGAGATTGAGACGGAGATAGACATGCATAGAAAATTAGTGGTTTGTGATGTACATATATAAATATATATTCGTATATGAATATATATATGTATATGATATAAATATATATATATATATATGTGTGTGTGTGTGTGTGTGTGTATGTCTCTATGTGTGCGTGTGCAAGTGTGTGTGTGTGTGCGTATGTGTGTACGTATGGTCCCAATTTAGGCATCAGAGGACTGATACTGTCAGTTAAAATGTTTGACTATATTTATAGATGGGTCAGATGCTGCATGATTGAATTGCTGCGTTGATTGATCCATATTACATGGAAAAAGCTGATTTAACAGGATTCTAACAAAAAACAGGACCAAAATACAATCAGTAAGGTTTCACGTACGACAATGTTATCAAAACACTCAGGACCGATAATGAAGTTCCTCTCCTGCTTTTGAGTAATCAGAATCCAAGCCCTTCTTCAAATCACAATAACCACTCTTGTAAATTTCATCAATCATGTCAATTTCTTCTGTAATTTTTCTTTAGTTCCATTGTAACAAAATTCATGTGTCAGAAGATCAATTTCATTACAGGGAATTCTTTTATGCAGACGATATCAAACACAGGACAGTTGCCCAGATCACCGGTCATCCTGGCAACTTTCTACGCTGCTGGCCTTTTAAACCATATTCCTCTAAATATCCAAGTACTGGCCCTCGATAAATACCTGACTGGGCTCAGAACGCGACATATTTCGACGATTTGGTTTAGTTCAGAGCCCAGTCGTTCAGCCTCTCCAAACCAACAACGTCGTCAATCTACCTCGATCACTCTATTGGCTTACATTGTTACAACAAAAAGGTGATTCGCACCAAGTACAATTTACATTGCCAGCCATTTTGATCCGTCGGACAACATTGGTGATTCCTGGAATGGACTCAAGGAAGTATTGTTCAGTAGATGTTCCATCAGCAGAAACCTTCAATTGCATTGTGTTCGTACCAAAAGAATATCTGAACTCAAAAGTTCAAATTACTTCAATATGATAGTTGTTTAGGTTTAAGTGACGTCCAACTGTGGTTTCATGTCCATAGATGGCCTACAAGAACAAAAACACTTATTTGAAATCTTAAACCTTTCCATGGTTAGAAATCGTAAATTTACATTATAAAACAATTTTATAACTGATTCATAAACATATCTGCGGTAAATTAAATCTTGATTGAAAAATATCTGGTATTTATTCCACAGTAAATTCTATTTGATTGCAGTTAAGATCAAAATCGTCTTATGTCAATCAAACGAAGTTAGGAATAAACTGACTCACTTAAAAATAAACAAACAAACAAACAAACAAACGAAACATTAGAAATCAAATTTTATTTATCGTCGAACACTTATCAAGGGTGACAAATATATACCACAGATACATAGTGGATTACCAATAATTGTTTGTCATACGGACGGATGATTCAGCTGATATATTTAATGAATTATGTCTTTCTTTTCAGTTTGTTTCTCTGTCCATGCATTGGGTCCCTCGTATCATGTTATATTTCCTTATGTTGAGATTATATAAATAATATGAAATATATCTTCTGCGCATCTTTCTAATTTTAGTATATATACTGCAATTGCATTTGTGTCTACTTTCCCATGGGAATATAATGTGACATATGATCTGTATAAGTTGAGATCTTGCATGCAGGATGTTGAAAAAACTTTCTCATCCCAACCCCTGGTGTTGCAAAGGTACATGGGCAATCCTGACCCTGCCCTTTGAGTACATTGCCAAGATGCTTTTTGACACTTCGACTATGGGCAAAGAAATTTTTTTGAAGCCACAGGACAAATCCAAGGCTCTTCCTGTTTGCAATACCAACTCATAGTATTGCCTATGATTGTAGGGTCCATGATGTTCTTCAAGCAAGAGGGATCAAAATTACAGTATCAGTATGGCAATTTTCTCATTATGCAATGTAAGTTCCCTTTTTCAATCACCTTTATCGATCCTGAACAAGAATGTCGAGGGAATAGTAAGAAAACCTCAGCGTTTATCAATTAACAATTTGATTTTCATGAAAAAAAAAACATCCGAGAATTCCAGCATTCAGAACAATAACACATGACTCAGGGCAGGTCTTGATATGCTGATTGCACAATGTTGTGTTCTTCTTACGTAATGTTCTTGTTTTAACCCTGAAATCTAAGCGATTAGATGAAAAGTTCCGCTTGTTCAAGTATTTATATTTACATACACTAGAAATATATATATATATATATATATATATATATATATATATATATATATATATATATATATATATATATATATATATATATATATATATATATATATATATAATTTGGCACAAAAACAGGCCATCTTATAAAAATGCTCTATATATACACCAGATGTTTAGATAGACATATTTCAAAACATGAGGCTGGATCCTGGTTGGAATAAAATGAATAAACGAGGTATCACAACAAGAAGTTAGTTTTTTTGGCTAAATAAATGCAAAGAAACCAACAGAAAAAATATGTACGAGCGTAATAATAGACATTTAGAAAGAATTGGGATAGTTTTGGAGGTAACTGCAATAATGAAGTGTTTTGTACATATTTAACTTCCAAGTAATGGCCTATGAAACTAGCTTGTTAACCATTACTCTGCTATGAACATATTTGATAAAATGGTACACTTATTTGCGTATATATATGTGTGTGTATATATATATATATATATATATATATATATATATATATATATATATATATAGTCGTAATTCATAATATGGTTGTTCTTTCATGTCATATTCAACTCCTTTGTTACAATTATAATCGCTCATATCGACATAAACACGCACTCTCACATGTTTGTTAGCTGCATATTGAGAGGGAAAATTATACGCATGGCTTCTTATACTTACATTGGTGTATACAGTAATGGAAGGATAAACTGCATATTCGCTTTTAGGATTGTTATAACCCCCTTATATAGGAAATCGTACATCGACACCTACGTAAACCTGTACTGCCATTAGTATGCACATAGATAGACAAGTATGCGTAAGTATATATTTGTATAAGTGAATGATCTGATTTGTATCGACCGGTATTTGAGCATTTGTGTTCATATAAACAAAATAACCAAAAGAAATAATTGGAAATAGAAAAACACGCATGCGCAAAAAACAAAACAAAACAAAAACACAATTTCGCTTCTAAGCTTGTATTGTTTTCTTTTTTCCCAGAATCTTTGATTCGCGCCAACGCGGCGCCCGTGATACTCTGTTTTTGCCGGGAACGGCAAAAGCATAAAAAGCAGCGTGCATTTCGTTTTATGTTGATAATGCCTAGCCCCGTGTGATTAATTTTGGGAGAAGAATTGTTGCTCGTGTAATCGATGGATAAATTATTTAGGCAATCGGGGAGGGCTTTAGGATTCTGCATGCGTAGAGCAATCCATCTCGGTTTTTCGACTAACAGCATAGAAGAAATTGACCGTCCTGCATTTTCGACCGTATTTAAACAGTTCCTTAAATAGATTACTGAGTCATGCAGGGAATAGACATATCTCAGTGTATTTTAGTACTGGTTCAATTTACCCAGACTCAGTTGCCCCGAGTCACAGCGCCCCCCCCCCGACTTTCAGCCAGTCTGGTGGTAATATACCATGTTCGGTTAATCTGTGGGAAGTCCCCTTCTACTGATCGTTGCCAACTCTACTTGGTTCGTCCTCACTAGCTTTGGTCTACTTAAATCCATTTGATGGCCAAATTCTCAGGTCTCGTTAGGGATATACTCAATACGTGTAACCAAAAAGGATGAGGCTGTTGTTATTCTCTCCAAGCCTTTCATTTGACACACAGTCATTTCCATTTGATATGCATGGTTTTACATAAGCATTCAAAGACAAAGGCGTCCAATTTGTTTTCTCCTGGGTCTAAAGATAGCAATATGCATTCATGAGCATATATACAGGTCCAGATGCTCACTTTTGTTTTACATTTGGCTTCTGTCAACCCAAAAATTGTTTACATAAATCAAAAAAATAATATGATGGTTTTTCTAGTCATACTTTTTTGCTATGTAAGACCTGTAATCAGTTGAAAGTTTTTTTTCTATGGAGATTCACTTCTCTCTTACTGGAATTGATCATAGTGTGGCAAAATACGATCTGAAAGGCATTTAATTTACTTGCACCGAATGAACAGTCGTCTATAATATTTTGTCTATTGAATTCACAAGTTTTATGTATTAGATTAACATGTAGTGTTCTAAAAATGTGCAGTGATCATCCTTATATGCGTAGTGATCATTATCAAGCAGTAATTGAATAACACTGCTGTTGTGGTTTGGGTAAGTGTTAATCTTTAATGTTTTAACCAGTCATTACCAGAACATATGATTTTGAGTTGTAGAGTGTCCAGTTTTCAAAGTAACTTTAGTGTTTCCTTCCTTCATGCTGGTTTTACTTATGGTTTCCAAGGATCCAAGTTTTGTCCATCGTCTGTCTGCCATTCTTACAACATGACTCGTTGCTATTTGAGTTTCTTAAAGGCTCTATGATATCTCACTCCTGTTTTTCTTTTAATGTATTGTAACATCTTGTGATCTCCGTATGTTTTGTTGAACACGACTCTCTCATGTGTTCGTTACATAGTTTTATGTTTCAGGATTAATCTTTTGGTCTGATTCCATGTTTCATTTCCATAAGTGACTATCAGGAGGATGCATTTGTTGTAGAACCTTCATTTTTTCATTACCGTAATTATCCAGTTCTTGAAAGTTAGATTTGCCCAACGGAAGGCTTCCAATCCGAAAATGAATTTTTGCTTATTTTCTTCTTTGTAGATGCAGTGGTCTACTATTCCTGCTACGTGATTTAAATCTTATTTTTGTGTCTTCGTCTCTACAATGTTCGATTTTTCTAAAAGTCATATGAGGACCAACATTTTTGCTTTATTATTTCGGTTTGTGGAGCATTATTCTGAGGTTATAAAGGTCTTATGCGAAAAGGACGATGCTATCTGTAAATTTTAGGTGACTTAAGTATTCGCCATCTATTCCGCTTCCTCAATTTTCTCAGTGTAGGCTTTGGAAGATCATCATGGAATTTGTTGAGGAAGTTTTGGTCAAGCTGGTATCGTCTTTCCCTTTCGTCGAGCCTACAACGGGTTAGAATATTTATTTAACCTGATGAAAGACTTGCTGGGTCGGTAAATATAATACAATACTCTGACTTATACGGGGGTCAATGCTTCCTCAAATAATAAAATGAAAAACCTTCGGTATCTCCATCGGGTCATCGAATACTAAAGCGACTATCATTTCATATTCTGCTGTTTTCCCCTTTGGGTTGATTTACTGAATGGAAATGGTCGGTGGTGGAGCAGTTTCTTCTGGAGCCAGCTTGTTCCAGTGATTGGTATCAATCTTGTGCATTGGTTATTCGGTTGGTGATCCCGTTGGTAGATAAATGTCTATAAATGCAGCTGTGTAGGCTCAACGGCTTATAGTTGTTGAGGTCTCTTGGGTTCCCTTTATTTATATAACCATGTTATGATGTAATCTTCCAATCTTTTGGGACTTTGCTTTGTTTGAGGCATCAGTTGAATAAGATGGCTTGTTTTCTGATGATGAATTCGACGGCTTTTCTATTTTGCCGATAGGAATGTTATCCAGTCCAGTTGCTTTGTTGTTTGTTAGTTTGATGGCTTGCTTCACTTCACGAGAAGTAACTCCTTTGAAATATCCGCTAGTTGCTAAGGATTTGTATATTATGTTCGGTTTTCTGTATTTCTTGTTTGAAAGACTAGAGTTTTTTTAAGAATTTCTGGGCATACTCAACAATAGGTGTCTGTCCTTTGTCAGATGCAATTTTCTCCATACTCACTGGTCATTTGTTTTCTTCCTGTATAGAGGGTTTTATTGATAATACCTCCTGTAGTGGCAAGTATACATGGCTGAGATGATTTTTACAGTTTTCTAAAAAATAAAAAAAATGATTAAGAAGGAAAAAGTTGACATTTACGTTAAGTAAGGTTGAGTAAAAGTTCATTTGCTAAATTCTGTAAAAAAATGCAATAACCTGTTAACATGTATATTTTGGTTCGGTTGAAATATTTCACTTATCTGGATTTTCTTTTGTTCAGCTTCAATAGAATTAAAGGCTTTCCTTGCTCACCTTATAAAAGTTGGAGAAAATTTCATATCATTATCATCTCTTTTGCTGGTAAGAACATTTGGCTAAGAAAGCATGAATTCAATTAGAGGTGGAATGGGTGTATACATTTGGCTCTATATGATGACAGACATTTGGAGGGGGTTCTATTAAGGCAGAATTGAGTTGACATACAAAAATTAGAGAGCTCTAAATGGGAAATTAGTTTTTGCGTGTAGGAACTTAATCACAGTTATAGCATCACTTTTATTGATCAAATGAGGGTAATGAAATGTTTTTGGGAATTTCCGGATACATCCAAATTTGAATCGGCTCCATTTTGAACAGAATGTAAAAGGATATTTTCCTAATTAAGTAAAATAAAGTATTTTTCCCCTTTCCCACTCTCTCTCTCTATCTCAATACACATGTATATTTACACACGCACACACAGGGATACACACACACACACACACACACACACACACACACACACACACACATATATATATATATATATATATATATAATTAGGCATGGAAAAAAGTACTTGATTGAAGGGGCACATGTGATAGCCAAGATTTATTCAACCTCCATTTATTAAGGAGGAACATTAATGCAAGAAATGTATGTGTGCATAAACATATAAAAATATATATACTCATTAAACCCTTTATCCGTCACCAAAGAGAAACTAAGTCTTTGAAATTCATTTACGAATCCAGAAAAAAATAAATGGTGACTTTGCTACGACACACATTTAGGTATATACACGGATGTCAAACACTCTCATTCTTACTTTGCTTTTTCATTCTTTCGAGTGTTAATTGTGCATGTCCTCGTGTTCACATCAGCATTGAGTGAAGGATTTTCAAGCAAAACATTCCTATTATTATGAATCTCTCCTCAATTGGTGCCATGTACTCGGGGCACTGTATCGTGCTAAGCTAGTTCCTGTGAAAATTCATAGACGGATAAACGTAGGATAGTTACAATCCAATTATATACACACACTCTTATGATATTTTGTATGATTTTGCGTGTATGCGTGATAATGGGTTAGTATAAGTACTACAATCTCTTCTTTTTTTAATTTGTGTAAACTTCTAATGTCCAGTTCATGACCAAAATGTAACTACAATAATCCATTATTCATTTATTTATTTATTTATTTATTTATTTACATTCTGTCACTCCAAGGGACGCAATTCATCTATTTTATCATTATTATTCTTCTAGTAGACCTTATGGTTCCACCTGGACACACCATTGCTGACGAACACGAGATTGTCAGGCGTTTACATGTAGTAAACATTCAACTCCTGCACGTTGATTTTGAACGATTCAATTTCGAACAAGAAATATATTCGGAAACACACATTTGTGCGTATATATGTATTTTCAAAAGGAACTATGTGAATACGCTTATAGGTGTTTATTTGAGTACATGTACTAGGCATTATCTCATTTGTATACTCTGGGAAATAAGAAAGGGGAAAATAACGAATGAGTGGGAAGAATAATGAACAATAACGAACAGGATTACCATTGCCGGAGGCTTGGTAACCATTTAGCAGCGAACTCTCTCCCTGTCCACAGGATGCCCCGTGGCTGGTCCAAATATCCATTTCTTGCCTCCCTTACCTGACACTGCCAGATGTAATGGACACTGCCCAAACTGACCATTGGCTTTTGCTCTTATTTCTGATCGGAGATTTGATTTTGATCATTTTCCATTGTTCCTGATTGGATGGTGAATATCGATGTTTTTCAGCGAAGACATGTCTGTTACCAACTAGACGATAGGAAATCTAACTTTATTACAGTTTCATATACTTTCAGATACTCATTGATATACACTGGCACATACAATCGTCTCGTTATTTTGAAAGTCAAAGGAAATCGATATCTGCAAATGTCTGTCGATACTTACGTACCTATATACCTATATACACACATACACATACATGGGGGGACTTATTCTTTCCAACACTCGAGTACACTCATGAAGAAGTGTACATACGCGAACACACACACACACACACACACACACACAAATATATATTTATGTATAATTTGAGGAATATTTTTTGTGTCAAAGTTTAAAAAAACTCTAAAAACAAGTTGTATCTCGTATTCTAAAATCACAAAGACAGGCTTGATAAATTTTGCTGGCTTCACCAGTTTATTTAAAAGCACAAATCGATTTAGAGGTTTGTTGCAATATCTGTAGCTGTTTAAATGTCTGAACGAAGGAAAAAGCGAAGAAAGTGATTTATATAATGCTGTTTATTCAATTGAATGTCGAAAGTTAGGATCCATCATTGACAGCATGTTAGGATTAGAAGTATTCCAGTTCTAGGGTGTACAAACCGGGTGGCTTAATATAGCATCTTCCTGGAACCGGTTGTTGGAACGTGCCATCTATCTATCATGCTCAGGAGTTAAATATGGCATTATCCAGTGGTCAAGCCTCTGGATATGGCTTCAACCAATGCCTCAGTGTTAGAATTTAGCATCATTAAGAGCCAAGCGCAAAAATTTAGGAGTTTGTCAGTATTAGGCATCTCCCAGTGCCTGGGCCTGTGAGATCCTAGGATAAACCTTTAATAGCATTTCTTTAGTTGTGTCAGTGATTGCTTTGTGTCTTCCGATAGCTAACCATTTGACAGTTAGAGCAAACTTGTCTGCCGAGACATCTTAAATATAAAATTGAAAGGTGTGTTTTCGTCTGTCATGCTATAAAAATACCTAAACAAGGTGCACCCTTTTGGCATGTTCACTCAAGAGGGTTGATGGAAGTTTTTGAAAACAAGTTTTGGAGAAAAAACTACGTTTTGAAGGTTTTAGACTGGGGCTTCTATTTTCAAAGTAACTATAATATACTAAAGCAGGATCTTGAGGGATCGAAAGTGAAGGGATACACCTCTCTCCCTGCAAAAGAAAAAAAAATAACGGTAAATATAGGCTCTTTTAATCTTTTCTTTGATATACAACTCTTTTTATGTACATCACATCTTTCTTAAATATATTTTATACATTAGAGGTATCTATTTGTCTGTCAGAAACTGGACATACTAGGGCCCAGCCATGCATACTCAGAATATAATCAAGAAGTTTCTGAAGAACAATTGTTGACGTTTTAGGAGGTAGAGTTTGTGGTTTTATCTTTTGGGGTGTAAGAATGACGTAATATTTGTCTCCCTTTCTAAATCGTCAAAAAATAAGGGGGACTTTTGCTCTCTTTAGGTTGTCAAAAGATGACCGGAGATCCCTCGCCTCTTTTGAAAGGTTGAACGTTAAATGATAGTTTTTCACGGTTTAATCGGTCAAAAGTGCTGGGGGGGGCTCTTCTCTTTTCGGGGGGGGGGGGTGATAATATTGGGAGATCCCTCTACCCTAGGGTGATAGTTGGCAGTGAACGTTTTTTCTTCTTTTAAAACTGAGTATAAACTGATCCCGTCATCAGGGGTTAGAAGTAAGAGGAAGGGTTTTTTTTTCTAATAAGAGGTCAAACCTTTTTTTGCAGATCTGAAATTTAGAATTTCTTTCACACCTATTTCAACCAGTGTAGAGAGAAGTCAGTACATGAATACATTGATGCTTTAGAGAGGATTTCCTATTTACAATATAACTATAATGTTGAAGTGTAACCATAAAGTCGGTTTAATATAAAGATCTTCGTATTTTATATGTTATATGTTCTGACGAATCTTGTGGAATGTCTCTGTCCAACGACAGAGAAAGGAACAGAGGTCGAGTTAGAGGGAGAGAGAGAGTGAGAGAGATAAAAAAGAGAGAGATAGATACAGATAATAAGATAGAGAGTACATGAGAGAGTGATAGACAGTGTATGAATGAGCAAGATTGGGAAAAGCGTGTGAGTGAGTGAAAGAGAGTAACAAAAAGAATGTGTGTGAGTAAGTGATGGTTATAAAGATATTGTGTATGAGTGGGCAAGATTTAGAAAGAGAATGTGTGCAATGGAGTGAGAGACAGAAAAATGTTGTGTGTGATGTGGTGAGAGTTAAAAAGCAAAAAGTGTGTGAGTGAGAGTGAGACTGTCTTTGAGTGAAGATTAAAAATGTGAGAAAATTTGAGAATTGGGGTATGAACATTTTTGAAATGATAGAATGAAGTACCATCACGGCTTATGCGTCTGAATGTGTCATTTATTCTTTTGGCCAAAAAAATATTTTGAGATTTTGGATAAGACAATTTCATACATACATAAATTTTATGGTCAAAAAATTAAAAAATATCCGTGTATTAACCAACCACCGGTACACAGGAACACATTTTGAACAAAGAAAGGAAGAAAAAATGATGAAAAGAAGAATGTTTACCTCAATCAATCCGGCGACACCGATATGAATGAGTTAGTGGTGACGCCTTTTACGTAACTCCCCGACCTTTCATGATAGCGAAATCTCACCTCAATACTAATCCCGTTAGTGAACTAAACGCCAAGACTCTTATATTCAACCTAAGTTGATTAAATTACGAAAATGAAAATCACCTTAGTAAACATTAATGGCAGCCACTCCCTGGTACAAGTTGTGCACCAAGAGAGGCCTTACTAACAACATAACAGCGATTAATGGAGCTTTGAAAAAGAGGTGTGGGTTGGCCAAGCCGGTAAAATAACGGATAATGGACTCAGTGGGCTTAGTAGAAAGAATGGATGGAACGGTTCGTGTTCAATCAGCACTAATGTTATGGGAAACCGGACGAGTAAGTAGTGATTCGATTAATGGAGCCCAAGCAATGGTAGCTGAGGCAGTAGTCAGCAAAAGGACATTACTTTCTTTGGATAAAAACCTTTTTCTTGCACTAATTGACACATTCTCCATTTCTCTTTCCTCTCACTCGTCATACTTCATATAGTGAATATTCTAACAACTTCTTTACCCGTATGCTATGCAATTTTACAGGATGTATATTTTATTCGTCAAAATGACTCCTTTTTTCTCTCATTCAAAAGTATTTTTATCATTTACCATTGACTGGACGGATGTCTTTCTGTCCATCTAATATTCGGAACCAATCCATTATCATTAACCGACGTGTAACAACACATGCCCATACATAGAAATAAGTAACAATCAGGTAATAGAACTCAGTATCTATTGATGTATATATAAATATGACTTGACTATTTCTCTCTAAAAATTTTAGTCGAGTTTCTCTTTTAACATCAACTGTCAGTATCAGAATGAGCTATCCATCGCATTTGCAAGCCCTGGGGATAATTCATAGTGAAAAGTTCAAGTATCGATCTTCCAATATCTTTACAATAAAAGCCTGAAACTGAACCATATAAACATCACAAAATATTTTTTAGTTTGGTACATCAACAATTTCGGAGTGGATCATCAGCGTTCAAATATCTTCCTCCACCTATCATCCATGATTTCAACTCACCAACATGCCATACGGAATACTTTTTAAAATACCGAATGCTTCTTAGCTGAGCACTCCATGCAAGAACCACGAACCTCTCTCGACAGCGAAAGGGTTTCGAAAAAACGCTCCGGGTCCATCAGTTTTTGCATGATCGTCGAAGTTGAGCAACTTTAAGCCTGGTTGGTACGTAAATGGGTGAGCATTGTTGATCAGCTAGTGCATCAAGCAGATCAAAGCTCAATGTAAAATTTTGATAAAATGTCTGATACTTTCTATTCCTATATTCTTTTCAATGATAAGTTTTGTTCTTACCTAAAACTTGCAGCTCCGAAAAAGGCCACTGAGTCAAATTTATGGATATTGTCCGCGGTCTAAACTACAATTTTAATTAAAAAAACTGTATGGTATTGACACACTAAGAGTCCTGAGATTTAAATTTTGGATTTATTTGGTGCAAAGATTTTATATTCTGATTTATCATTTAGAAAGATGTGCATATTCACACGTAAAGAAAAACTTTTAAAGATGAATGTACCAGATTTTTTTAAACATACAATTTAGGAAAGTATGTTAATGCTGTAAAACAAAGAAAGTACTTTCAATGATACGTACTTACATGCAACAAGGAGCAACAATCCCCCTTAGGGACACCATCAGAGGGGTCGACATAAGAATAACTACTCAGACAAGTTCATACATTTTCTTGGTAATTTTCCTAATCAAATATCCCAGTAGTTATAATGAACATAATGATATTATTCTCCAACATAAAATCGTGAGTAAGTTTATATACCGGGACATACCGAGTTTAGGTTGGAGAGTGCTACACCCCCTTTACGCTGTAATGACTCCTCCCTTTGTAAATGACTCATCAAAAAAAATCTTGCAAATTTCAAAATTGATCTTCGAAATAGATCGGATTCATGTATGCATCGTCGTTTATGTCAATTGTTCTCACTTCTTCTTGGTTGTCAGTTTGAAATTCGAATTGGTTGCTGTTTTTTCCACCTATACCAACTGTATCGTGTTATCTGCATGTCTAACCGTTTTCCCGTCGGTCCATTCGCCCACAAGATATCTCCGGAAATATTTTATGGTGCCAATGGAATTTTGTGGAAAGACAAGAAATTGGATGAAAAAGGGTGAGTGAAAATTGAGCTGCTCCAAGGATTTTTGTCTGATTGAAAGAAAATTTTTTCTACTTTTATTCTTTTTAAATTTCCCTCTTACTTTTGAATGTATACACACAGGACTCTTCACGGGATAACCTAGAATGTTCCCGATTCATTTCTACGGGATTTCAAGGAGGAGTGGAAAATAGACTACGAAAGAAGTGATAGAATAATTTGCATAATAATCTCACCTATGACATAGTAATATGAACTCACCTAATGAAGTTGCCAGCATAGCACAACAGAGTTTCTCCAGAAGTTCTCCAGGAATTTCCATAACATTTGGTAGAGGGTTCTGAAGTAAGTGACAAATGTAGTAATTACATTCCAGTACGGATCCATGCATAATCACCCTACTACATACGAAATTTAGACATCTTGCAACATTCAGTGTATCATTAGATTTTGATAGAACTTTCAATTTTTAGCCTTGAAGGAGATGAGATTTTAAAAAAAATACTTGTATATTCCCTAAGAAAAATTTACTATTATGACTTTACTTTTATCATCAAGATGAATTTTCTTTATTGTTTTTTGTTTCTATTGATCTCTCCACGTTTAAATCATAAATCCAACAGGATGGTAATTATACTGAGCATTTTTTCAAAAAACATACTCTAACCTGCTCAGACTTGAGTCTTACTTCGGGAATCAAGGAAAAACAAAAAACGGGAAAATCATTTTTCTTGGCAACGATTTATTTTTGGTTCCATTCCATTTATCATAATATAGACTTTTGATTTTAACAGGAAACCATCAATTCAATATTTCATCATAAAGATTTTTCATCATTTTTATCAATTCTTCAAACTAAACTGATGTTTTTGAATTGTACATTTTTTTTTATTTCCTCTTATCTAGTTCCAAGCGAAATTTATAAATAAAGGTTATAACGAAAATGATTAATTAAATGTAGCATGATAATTAAAAATATATACTAGCGAATATATGATATAACGATATATTTTTTTTTTATTGATGTAAATTGATGGATATTCTAAACTATGGAAGGTTGCAAATAGATGCGGATGGCAAATTAGGTTTTGTCGTATACAACACGACTGCATCGCATTTTATTGTTGTAAATTCTGCTACCTATTCTCTCCCATATTCAGCCGTAAGCACCGTACCCTGCAGGAAAAAATTTCTCAACCCTGGTCCCTTTGCTGAGAGCTTAGCGGTAAGGCACCGATTAACATTTTCAAAACATTTCGTATGGATCTGTATTGGGCTGAAGTACGGCTTATCGAACAAAATGTGAGTACGTTCCCATTAGCCACAGTAAATTACACATCTTAAATAACACTACGGTGAGTTAAATAATTGAAAGACACGTCTTTATTGCGTTTAAACTCAGCAAAATTACGTCTTGTGTTTTTCAATCCTATCAAATTTGTTTGAAATACTTTTTCCCCGGACATATTGAGAATTAAAATAAGCAAATTGAAAAATGCAGTTCCATATATAAATTTGGACAACAAAATTAAAAACCCTGGCAATCAAACTAAAATATAAAACAACAAAATCGTGAAACATGCCAAGCGAATCATGGATACGATATGCAATTCTAGATATCCACATCACGATTCAATTTGCTAGTCATTTCATTTTTACTTGGCATATTCTTTAAAATACTTGGCTTTTTGAAAATTTTACTGATTTTCAAGAATTAGTTTGCCTTTTAAAATTTGTATTTTATTCATATTCTGCTATATTTTGAAATTTGATTGTCACAGTTTTCAATTAGCTTGCCTTACTTTGCTCGAGTAAAAGTATAGATATATTCTCCGGGAACTATGTTCATATCTGTCCACTTGATTTTGCACGCTTTAGATTCGAAAGGTTGCTTTAACGTGTTTTAATACTCAGGAGCCAGAATTTTTACTTTTCATTTTTGCCTATTAAAAAGCTTATCTCATTTTTGAACGTTTAAATGCTATCTTCAAAGATTATTTTTTCTAATTTTCTGACTGATTCTAATGAGAATCTACAAAAGTCACTCTCGATAATTAGTATTAATCGAGACAGGAACATGGATCCAATGACATCAAACACAAACTACGAATTTCATAAAGAAATATAATGTGAAATGATACACTTGATAAGGTTTTGCTTAAAACAAGAACAAATGTCAAACCTTACCCTGTCTCAATGCAGAAAAAGATTTAAAGTTTGACATTTTATCAAGATACTCGATGAAATGTCAAACTTCAGATATCGTCCCCGGAAACAATGTTCACAAACAATGTTATGACAAAGTTTAAATGAATACCTCCTTGATTGCTTAATTAATTCAAATACCTACAAACTTTCATCAAAGTGATCACTAACTGGATCACCAGAACGGTAAATGAAAACCAACCACAGAAATAAAGTGAAAATCTGGCTTAAAAAAGCTACTTACGTACAGTAAAACAACTAATAAAGAATACATCAGAATTGTCACTCACTGTAGCATTTGTGGACTTTGGTAAGGCTTTCATCAATCAAAATACCCAAAGTCCTGGATACAATATTCCAACATGATGTGGACCGTATATATCAAAGTACTGCAACATATCTAACAACGTAGTGGCTCCCTCATCAGACTACATAAAGACTCTTATCCCTTTCAACTAGAAACATGAATGAGACAAGATGATACCAGGTCACTCATATCCTTCACAGATGATCTCCTGAAACTGGAGACAAAAAGGAATAAGAATAAACAACAAAGAAACATCAAGCTGCCCAACGACAGTCTGCTATTCTGAAAGCCTTCATGATATCGAAATAATGCTACTGAATAAAGGGAGTATGTTGGCCTCAAGACAAATTTTATCAAAACGATTGTCATGTATAACTAACATATTGAGGACAAGGACAAATCAATCAAAATTGAAAACGCAGAACTGAAGAAATTAGACCACTAAACCAACTAACTAATTTCTATGAAAACCTTGAAAGAAATATAAATCAAAGAATCACACTGGGTTGGCGGCTATTGGTATAGCAAGTTTGACTTTCAAGGACCAAAAGGGTGTGCCACCAATGTATCCCCCGTTAATCATCGATACTCATATGGAGCCGAGACATAGAGTCTAACTAAGAAATCAAACCTCAAACTGAGAAGCTTACAATGTGCACAATAGAGAATCATTCTGAATCCTATATTGGAAGATAGTCCGAGGTATCGTAAAGCAATGGGCAGGACATGTTTCAAAAATGCCATACAACCGCTGGATATCACGAGCTTTAACATAGATCTCAAAGATCATTTGCTCAATCATGGCCGACAGTAATTTTGTTGGCGTGACAAGGCAGACACATTCAGAAATTACTCGACCCACGATGTCAAAGATAGAGACGATTGGCGAATCTTGTAAGAGGTCTTTGTCCAATGACGGATGCTATAAGACTGATAATTGTAATGATGATGATGATGATGATGTTGATGATGATGACTGTCATCAATAAGATTTCATCGAGAGTTGAAGTAAGAGTGGGACAGAGGGCGAAATAAAGAAAAACACGTGTATAAAATCAACCTATATTCTCTTCACTTCTCGACTCATTTTTCATTCATTCTAAATTCTCATCACTTCTGAAATCATTCCCGATTTTTTTAAGTTCTTATCTTATTCTCAATTCCTTGAACTTTTTTTCAATCATCCACGAATTTTTTAATGCTTTTCTAATCATTCCTAAATCTTTTTTCCTTACTTTCACTTATCTTTGATTTCTTTCACTTCTTCACTCTTTCCGAACTCTCTCTACTTCTCCACGCATTTTAATTCTTTTCACTTCTTCTCAAATTGCAAATTTATTCCATGGTACATTCTGGATTTCTTTCCTTTCTTCACTTGTTCTTAATTTCCTTGAATTTTTCAATCGCTTCAAACGTCTCACACTCGATGAAGATATACTGCGGACATAAAATGACAGTAAAAACTGAATATTTAGTATTTTCCAAAATAGAACTGAACGACTTCAAATTTTAATCATCTTAATATTCATAAATACCTGTCATTTTGCGTACATTAACAAATGTTAATGATTACAGACCTTATTCACATTAAATATTATAATCGTTTTGGTAGTATTAAATTCCCAATAATAAACGATATGTATACCTTTTGATACTCCGAGGTCAATCCGTTCTTTCAGTTATCACCAATATTGTTCGTTTTTTTCTCGTCTCCCAAACATCTCATTCAAAGAGCTATGAAAAGTAAGAATCGTTCTAGAGATGACGATTGTGTCCCCAAACCATGGATTAATAATACCATGGAAGAGCAAAGTACAAGTGCACTTTGCAATTCCAACCAATGACAACAAATCATCTATCATTCGACAGGGTAATTTTTGTCGACGAGCCAACAGGATGACAATAGAAACAGTTTGTGTTTGGACTCACTGACTGGCATGTGTGGAGTTTGAGTCAATAGTTATCAGCGATCGATAATCTCACCTCACGCTAAATCGATCCATTTCTGTAAGGCTTACAAATGCAATCATATTAACAACTATAAACGCTTATTTATATATGCATATATTTGCATCAATAGAGATATACAGACATTTATACAGTGACAAATTCATATACCTATCATGATGGCTAAGTGATAGAGTATGCATCCCTGGTTCGATGGGCAGCAGTTCAATACGACACCAGATCATACCTAAGACTTCAACAATGGTACCAAAATACCTCTCTGCCAAGGACCCAGTCCTAAGATTAAGACCGTGGAACCTCTCCCAAAGGATTTACGACTGAGTCATATTTCACACACATCATTTCCTGTCAGATCAACGACTTTCAGCAACGCCGAACCTGGTCAGTACCTAACTGGAAAACCATTGGGGATTATCAGGTGCAGTAAGCAAAACAAAGGCTGGACGCAACTTGGTTCAACAGTTTCTCGTGTACATAACCCAGTAACACCTGAGAGTCTATAAGCAGTATGATGATACAAATGTGCAAAAATATAGTATGTGTGCACACATAATTGGAGTAACACATTCAAGTAGATGTGCACTCCGCATAAAGCGATGGTTTTTCCATAGTTTTGTAAGCTATTGTTAGTGTATTCGAATTTTTTTAGTTGTCGTACTTTTGTGGCTTTTTGAGTCTCCTAGAAAAAATTGATGTTCACCAATAAACAAATCTGCATAAGTACAAAAAATGTCAACCACCCCACCCTTGATAATATTAACTCTTTACACCCTTGAATTATTATTTTGAAAAAATATATTTTGATTATTTTAATAATACAAAAGCAATCATCAAAAACTGTTCTTTTGATGATAGGTTTATTCTGAGAATCCTTACTTTTCAAAACAGCTTTGCAGGAGATTTTTCGAAATTTTACAACCCTGGACTCCATTTCTAACTTATGCTGTTGATGTATGCAATTATCAGAGTTGGATTGACCGTCAAAAGTATCTCCAGCAACTTTTATAAATATGGAAGTGAATTCAATAGACCTCTGAAAATTTGTATTGTATTAACAGATACTTTTGGATATTTTTGGAAATCATTCATGCTTCCCGTCAAAAAAAACATTTTCCTTGTTCACTTGATGAGCATTGTTAGATGCGATAAAAACCGTGTAATAAATTTTGGGGTTTCGTGGTATTTTGCTATATTTCAAACTCCTACAGACCTTTGATGAAGAATACACACCGGTTGATTGAATGAAATTTGTGACTAATCTTTCTGAAAGTACGTATTTTGATGATTCATTAAAAAAATCGCATATTCCTGAGGAAAAGTTCCCAGGCAATTATAAATCAGTCCAAACTAATAATGTTGATGGGCTCTGTCCCATATATATATATATATATATATATATATATATATATATATATATATATATATATATATATATATATATATATATATATATATATATATATATATCTGTATCCATATCCACTGGCATATCACTTATTTGTAGATGAATTATCGGTTGAATGAGCACATAGGCGGAGCACTTTTCCATGAATACCAATCAAGCAATAGTCACGAGGTAATACTATTACAACCTTTGTCAAGACGGTCAGAAACTAGAGTTAAGCTCGCTATACATTTTACTTGTGTATTTATGTGATACACATAACAGTAATTGATATCATTTATATCTTTTCTCATTGCCATTGGTCGTAGGTACTGTAACTCAGTACAGGTTTTATGCTGTCCCCAGTACTGTGTCCCCCAGTACTCACCACTGATATGTCTTGGGTGAGAATGTCCAACAGAACCGAACCCTACCTACACTTGTTAATTTCTACACTCTACGCCGGGTGGTTAGCACTCTACCACTGAATCATGCCAAATATATTGCAATAGAGCACACACACACATACGCGCGCGCGCGCACACGCACACGCACATCAATTTACAGGCATATTATTATAAATTCTCACAAAAAAACATAATCATATGCCGATAGACACACCTAAATACAGGATATCATTGGAAGAAAATCCATATGGCATTAAACCAACGAGACGGAGAAGAATACAGAAAATGGTTCAATGCGTGTTTGTGTGTGGACAAAATAAAAGAAAACATACGGCAGCTTAGAGTTATTGGGAGAACATACTTATATACAGATCGATAAAACACTTGGATACACTGGAAATGTAGCACAGACCGAGAAAACCAAGCGATTAAAAAAAAGAGACGTCAATTAAAGACCATTTACTTCCTTTGATTCGATCTCTCTATGTACTGATGACCTGGGTTCAGTCTTTTCTCCAAACAGCCTGTTTTAATCTTTTATCTGCACAGATTCCTACGTAAGAAGCTTTTGGATCTTTCTTTTCCTTTCTTCGATTTTCACTGCCATTGACGGACTCTCTCAGTCCGAGTTTTGAATATCACAACGTCTACCTAATTATAATTGTAGTACGATAGCATTAAACGAACAAATAGTATTAACAGCTCATATTAGATTCACAGGGGACAACGCGTTTTATGAAGGGAGAGTGAGACTTACGCGATATTGTATGAAGAATCATCCGTTATAAATGTGCATGTCTTTGTACATCATACTAAAGTCATTATTATTTTTCAATGAAAACATTCATTGATGAATTATACTAATCTAAATCAAACATAGTGCACTGGAAAATTTTGGACCACCATTCAAAGGATAATTACTGTTCAGGCTGTGAACTTTCGATGCATTATCATTCATTCATTTCGTTTGTAATAACTTCAATTTATAGTTGTGTTGAACGTATAATTACACAAAAACATATATGGAATAGTTAAAAATACTTACAACTGTACATTTATGAATAGTGAGTTAACACACACACGCACATACGCACACACATATACATTTGTTGATTTCTTAAAACTAGTATATATATATATATATATATATATATATATATATGGATAGATAGATAGATAGATAGATAGATGGATTGATATGTATGTATGTATGTATTAAATACCCAAAACAATCACATGGTACACAACTGATGATACCCACAAGAGATAATTTATACGGTATCAACAAAGTATAAGGGAGACAGGGGGGCACTATGGAAAATTACATAAATTGCATCGACAGATATTAAGAAATTGGTGACCAAAGTGACACAAAAAATCCACTGGAACATTTTTCTGACGTTCAGTATATATATATATATATATATATATATATATATATATATATATATATATATATATATATATATATATATGTATGATTGGTTATGTGACTATATATATATATATATATATATATATATATATATATATATATATATATATGTATAAGCATACACAAGCCCACGCAAAAACATATATATAATACGTTTTGGGGATAAGTAATATTTAACGTAGATAATTTCCGATGTTTCCCCTTTATTTTATTTACATCTGGAAGAAAAAAATGAACAGAAAAATATCTAATACAGTTGCTGAGGAAAACCCATGGCATTTCTTTTTTCACTCACAAGCCCAGTACACCCACATGGACTCATACTATCAATGCAATCTGCTTTAAAAAAAAACGATGTTGAATTTAAACCTTTTCAAAAATTGATATGAAAACAAAAAATCAAAAATGAAAGTTAATCAATCGGACGCTGCTGTAGATGTATGCCTCCTTCAAAAATGGCGCCGCTTCAGATAATGCCGACAAAAACCGGCGACTCTTTTAAAACGCGGCCGTTGCTACGTTTCAGAAACCTTGACGGTAATTCGTACTGTCAGAATTTTTTTCCTCTTTTTGTTTCGCTTTCTATCGGTTTCTTTTATTTTTTTTCTATGTTTTTTTCGGCTTTTAGCCAATACACTTCTGCCTTAATTCCGGTAACCGTCAACAAGTAGATGATAAATTCAATAAGATTTCGATAAAAATGACTTTTTGCAAAACTTTCGCTCTTTTATATAAAGTCGCTGCCCAGACGCCTTTTGCAGCATTTATCTCCCATTATGGTCATTCCTTTTGCAGCGTAATTCCCGGTAAATATCTACAGCTCTTTTTGAGCGTTATGTCCAGCTCAGGATTGTCCTAAGGGAATGAAGCCGTCGCTTAACTGATAAATACTTTAAACTTTGATTGAACACATCCAAGTGACTGACGTATATTTAACAAGCTCAAAGAAATCCATCTTGAAAGGACGAAAACATTTCCTCTAACGGCATAAGCAGAGAGCACTTTACATTATACGAAATGGAAATTACTTTACTTCGAGACTGATTTACTAAACGGTACACTGAACTCTTCTTTTTTTCTCATTTTCTAATTAAATGTTTTCTCCTAAACTGTTTCTATGTTTGACTGTCATACAGCATACCTTTTTCTGAAACATACACTGATTTCGGTTCGAAAACAAATTTAGAGTTAGACTTTTTAGTCCTGATGTTTTCAAGTATTGCATCTAATTTTTTGTACCCAGTTGGGGCAAAGAGATGTGTGCTGAAATGGAATGTTTTGAGAGGTTATGGTCAAAAAATGACATTCAGACTTTCTAGGATCATAACCCGATTGCGCAGCCCGGTCAACTAAGTACAGGAAGTCTACAGTAGACAAAATTGTAAATCACCATCAGCGCTGAAGATTTGATTTCTGGAACATCTGGCTGAAGAGGTCATTTGTTATAACATCGGCAGGGTTCTTATCATACATTTCAAGTGCAGGCATGTCCAGATTCATGCTGTACTTGAGCAACGCCTTCTTGCCAGTTATATATGGATTACTTGTGGTGTCTCTACCACTTGGACTGTGGACGAAGGACATTGCAAGACACTGCGATGGCGCTAGTGTCATAAGTAGTTCATGGATAGGTACGTATAGATTCTGGTATGTTCTTATCTATAGGTCTGGTAAATCTCTGAATTACGTTGGACCATAGTACAGGCGCGTAGCAAACAAAAAAGAACCTAAATGAAAATAGTCTCCATCGAGTTTTCTGGAAAGGAATACGGAGAGGGTTCTTGCACTAACTCATATATGTCTTTAAATGACATTAAAACTTACAACTTTAGTCGCGTGGCTGGTATCACTTCAATTTGCACGAGTGCAGAAAACATTCTTTCACGGCAAGTTTTGCTTCGATTAGACACACAGAGGAGATTTCAAGTTGTATAAACTGGCTCTATTCTTAATACATTACCCTGGATTTGAATGTATACACTATTCATTGCCTTATCTTTCTGCCCATTGGGTATTTATATATGGAGCTACATTAGGACTACAAACATTTCATGATAGGGAAAAAAATCTGGTTATCAATGATATTCTTTGAAAACTAAAAATAAAATGACTAAAAAATAACTCTAATGACACGCAGATTTAAAATTAATCCACAAACTGTGGATTATTCAAAAGTACCGTCATAACATAAAGAATCCAATGGAATAGCCGAACATCAAGGATCTATGGTTATATATTTTACGGGAATCATTTTTGTGCTAAGCCCTTATTTATGAATGTAGATGCAAAGAGTTGACGATTTTATGCCCACATACTCTTAAGTCTTAAGATATTTGCCTGGTCCAAAAAGAGTAAAACACTATTTCTGTAATCCGTATTGTATAAACAATTCGACTCGTTACTCATACTGATATCCTTGTTCATTAGACTCAAACCAACCAGTGCAGTTTGTAATCTCACTTCATAAACCACTCGATTGTTGAGTGACTTTGACCCTCAGTAAGTAACCAGTCGATATGGCCTCAAGAGATATTCGAAACAATAACACAGAGTAACTTTCAACCAACTAGACTCGTTTACCATTTAAAATATGAGGATTTGATCCTCGCACAGTGCCCCAAACTTCTAGCCTTTTGCAATGCAATGCTGAGCTAATCTCACTGGAAAAGATGAACTCCATATTTCTATGGTGAGTAGGCTCGTTTTTCAGACTCATGACTTGTACAGAGAGTCCGATCCTCAATTGCTCTCTATACTGAAGCTGCGTCCGAGACCACGGTATCCTCGCTAAATAGTTAAAAGTTATGTATTTCCTACCCTTGCTGAAAGTCGGCGTTCGAGCTCGATCAAAAAGCCCGGAATAGGAATGCTGGTTTCCTAGGAAAATATCCACATATGGCAATGAGCTGTGCTAATCTAAGATTACTGAACTTATTTATCAATAACTTAAGGGTTATTCTCTTTTTTCATTGAAGGTATGATTTAGGGGCTCTTTCTCATCAGCAGCTATACATTTTCCGTAATGGATAGATATAAGTTAGGTTTTGTGAGTATATTTAGCCCGGAATAATCTCAATTCAAAGAATCTGAGAGCGTAACGTTAAGATGAACATGTGCATGATAATTTTCTTATCATCTCTCAGTTTTCAAGCTTTTATCTTTCTCCAAGTAATGAATAAATCAACGTATCAACATTTTACTTCACACTTTCAATTCACATCATCGTCCTTTTTCTCTCTCCTTTTGCTTTAATTCCTTTGTGAATAGCCTCTATGGTAATTTAAGCCACAATATTGTCTCTGAGGACATCCATAGTTGTCAAACAGCCTATCTTTATCACACATTTTAATGCATCCAGATTAGTTGGAAGCGGATCAGAGGTCTCTTCATCCACATTGTCAAGGGTAGATCAAAGCAGGGACAGTTCAAAGATTCCTTGCACAGCCCAAGAAGAGAGAATGGTCAGTGAAAGATATCTCTCTACACGAACTACAACCTGTCCTTGAGGACATACTAGGCTTTTAAAAAGATTTTCATACACTGCCTTGAACTGAGAGACATCCAAATCAATGACGTTGGTGGATTTAATGGGTTTTAATGAAATATTTAAAAGTGTTTCGAGCGCCTTTAATGAAAAAAGAAAATTTTCAAAAAATAGGGGATCAAAGGGTGGTGGGGACTGGGTACCGTAGATTCTAGTTGTGGGGGTGATGGGCGTGGAAATTAAATGAATGGAAAGGACAGAATGGATGAGAGAGAATGAAAACAATAAAACATTCATACGAGGGTGATGAAAAGGGATGAAAGAGAAAAACATTGAAACATCGAAAGAATGAGATTCGAAAGAAGAAGAGAAAAAAGGTAAGGAACTACGAATGATTTATGAAAAGAGGAAAAATTAATGAGAAAGAAGGGAAGAATGTCTTAGGGAAAAATGCTAAAAATTAACGATGATGATGGTGGTGATAAAGCTAAAAATTGAAGAAAAAAAAGGAGAGAAAAACAAGGAAATTAAATGAGAGGGAGAAGAAAAGAACAAAGGCCGTAGATGATGAAAAAAAACCCTCAAGCCTTAAAGAGAAGGTATACTACCAATGCATCCACCTCATAGTAAATGTTAAACGTTACATGGAAAGATCACAGAACAGATATCATTAGAAAATAAACTGGAAGTCAGCTTTATCACACAAACAATTAGAAAATACCAATTGGATGTTCATGTTGCAAGAACGTCCGAGATAACAACGCACTGCTCCCCATACCTCATATGAGATACAGTGGCCGGCAAAATATAAAATGGTATGAGTAACATCACTAACAGATAAGTTCGTAAAGTTTTGGCACTGCTATACTCATGAAAGACAGAGTTGGCGAATCTTTTGGAAGCTCTCTGTCCAGCGACAGACGCTAAAAAGCTGCTACTGCTGCTGCTGCTGATGATGATCATCATCATCATCATTGTATTCATGATCATGATCGTGAATATGATGACATTATCGGCGTTTTTCATTGAAGTTCATCTAAAAGAAAGTTGGAGAAAATCTATAAAACATCTAAGTAATGATAATAAACCTTACACTTCAAAATAAAGTCTCCAATAGATAGTATGTCAGATACACGACCCCAAAACAGAACATCCCGATACAGACAAATATGAGCGTCCCAACCCTAGCCATTCACAACACAAAAAAATTAGTATTTCATTTTCCTTTCATCTTTACATCTAATATATATATATATATATATGTGTGTGTGTGTGTGTGTGTGTGTGTGTGTGTGTATAGACATCAAAATCAACCTCACCCAATTTCAAACATTGCACATACCATTTGATGTCATTATGATCTCTTTTTTAACATTACCCCTTTTATTAACATCTTTTGAACATCTGGTTGCTACTCTTACTTCAAGCACCACCACCTGCATGAAACCCACTTTTTACCACAACCTGTTTCTGTTGACATTAACCCCCATTTTAAACAGCAGTTCACTTCTCTTACTGGACATTATCCACCCCAAACATCACCATACTGGAAAATAATGAAGAGGCCAAGTATAAATATATGAACTACTTCAGAAGATTACTCTATACGGTATAAAGAGTTTATGGAAATGAGACACTAAGAGCTCTGTTTCTCATCTCATCATTAAAGTCAAGCTTGAATGGTAATTGCTAATGTGCTCTGGATACTTTTAGCATGTGGTGGTCTTGTAGTGTATACAGTACCCAATACAATATCAAGGTAGCGATGTAAAATACTATATATGGGGTATTGTGTGTGAGGAAATATATCGCTTGAATTCAGCCTCACTGACCGAACAGTTCTGAGCAGAGGTCAAATGCCAGCTTCTGGGTCAGAAGCGAAGTTTTCGATCCAACTTTGTGGTACTGGATGACATAATGGATAGTCTATGGCCATACTGAAGAGTTGTAATGCAACGGATTGGCAGTCTGTAGATAACTCAATTATATATATATATATATATATATATATATATATATATATATATATATATATATATATATATAACACAGTTATATGTATATAGCACAATTATTCAATATAGGGTCAGTGATTGGTTAATTTCATGAAATGATCCATGCACAAACAATGAGTGATAGTAGAGCCTTACAAATGGTGGAATGATAGATATCACACACATGCATTAATGTTTGTGTCTGTTTAGGCTTATTCGGGTGAGTGATTAGATCTATTGGGATCCCTATTTAGAACGTTTTTCCCCAATAATGTTGTAAATAGGGATCCGATTTAACCTAATCTTTCGGCTGAAGAAGCCCAAATAAAACTGACATAATGTATAAAAACTACCAGCAGCGAGCAAACGGCCTGTACAAAAGATGGATAAGATAAACAAATAAATAAAAGCACTGCCTTATCTTATTTGTACATTTTCTTCTTTATTGTATATGATTGTCCCATCCATTGGATGCATGTGTATCTCTCTGCTTGATGTTATTATACCAGGCTTAAATGGACTTGATCACAGAGATATCAAGAAAGTACTCCTTCTTGTGAGATCTTTAGAGGACCTTAAACTTCCCTTTGCCATCTAATCTCCCTCCTAGACTTCCGAAAGTGCTTTATCCCCACCTCAGGGTGGGTTTCATTTGTAGACTTTCGAACATTCCAACGGTGATTACTTCTGTATCTCTGCCAGGATCGAGATTGAACTTAGAGTTTGAAGATGCATAGTTTTGTACACTGAGCATTTGTCTTTTTTTCTCCTCCGTCTTTTCGTAACGAGGACCCGTTTGCCCCGAAATTTCATTCTCCCTTTTGCTATCCAAGGTGTGACATTTTATAAATTTTGATTTGCATGTGCACTGCAAAACGGTTTCGCTTTTTACATGTACATTTATTGCAGATTTCTCATCTCGTGAGACATTTACAATAATTGAGTTTGGTTTTTTTTTCGCTTTTTTGTCACATTGTCCACTTGAGTTCTTCGGCCTTTTTGGCTTTACCTGATTCTGTTGATATCAACCGCTTTTTTAAAAATCTTTTACAGTGGGAATTTTACTCATCCTAAGTTTTTGCCATGAAGGATACTTCTCGAAATAGACTAATCACTAAACGATCAACTTTGTTTGGAAATCCTCAGTGTTCCACGATTTCATATGATTTGAAAATATTCGCCAATCATTGAACGGTATTGTGCCTCTTGTTGCAGGAGAGATAATGTCTTGGAATTTTTTTTTTCATCCAAATCCTGTGCAGTATAGCCACGATTTGATTCGTGTCCGACTGTTTTCGTCACACAATTTCGATACTCACCTGAATATTCGAGTCTCTGGCGCCATTGCTTCTACTGACTTACGTTCGGAAAGTCAAATACCTCTGGGGATGTAATTTAAACATTGTTTTTATGTTGGACAGGGACTCGTAGAAAATGCGATATTTTATTTTTTTTGATTTTATTCCCCTGTAGTTAAGCCTTGCGCGTCTCCTATTTAAATAATCCGTTTAGATCCGACTTCTGATATCATGTTCGATCTTGGTATTAGTATTCGGATGAACAAAAACAGTGAGTTGCAAATGTCTGTTATAACTTGGTGCCTGGGCTAAAGCTTCACAAAGGACAGGTACGTCTGGTTCATTCAATGGTTTGTTTTAAACTGTAACAAATGTAATGAAGGACAAGGTCGAAAGACACTTCACCTGAGGTAAGTAACTCATGCCCAGCTTTTAGCAAAACTAGCAAAACACCCTTTGAGATTGAGAGAGAGAGAGAGAAAGAGAGAGAGAGGGAAAGAGAGAGAGAGAGAAAGAGAGAGACGCACACACACACACACATACACATGTGTGTGTGTTTGTGTGTGTGTGTGTGAGAGTGTTTATGTTTGTTTGCATGTTTGGGGTTTTTTTTGTTATTAAGCCTGTGTGTAAACAGGGTATAATTTTTGTGCCTGACGTTGTGTAAGCACATATTAATCCCCAAACATATTTCTTTGCCTGGATGTGATGGATTGCTATCATGTCATGGAGTGTTCTGTTCACCTTATCCTTCCCACAAACATGAAAGGGGATGCTTTTTTATTCGTTAGAAAATAAAAATGGACGAATGATCAAAACAGAAAAGGGGCAAAATATCCCTAGATCTTCCGGGAAAAGGAGCCAGTAGAAAAAAAAAAAAAGATCATGATAAAGAAGAATAACCTAAGAATCTTTCAGTTTACATTTGTTATATCTAATTTGCTTTCAGGATATTCTTTTTTTATATTTACACATCGCCTTTGTTGTGCAATTGCATTAGTTTATGCTCAACATCTCATCTTCCTGCTTTGCCGTTAGAACATTTATTTCCATTTTTATTTCTTGTTATTTTTTGGCACAAATTATTGGTTATCTGAGCGTGCTTGTCAGCAAAGACGATACTTGGTAAACTCGCTGGAATACAATCTTTAGCCAAGCCTTTTGCATAATAGTATTTCTTTTTTTTTTTTAAATGTGCATTTGTTGCATGTGTTTGCTTGTCAATGGTAATTTTTTTTCCTGCTTCCTAGTGACATCCATGTTGTCGCAAATGTCAACATATTTGAATTGATATGATTAACTGTGAATCGATTACAACCGGTTCAATCCAAGGACTACGATTGAAGAAGCTCTCCCGAAAGCAAAACCATATTGTATACATCTATTCTTGGAATTTACCGAAGCTAAGCCATATTATTACCTGGATTGGAGAACTTTGCAGAATACCGGGTACAGTGAACAAAATGAGGATTTGATAGGCCAAGAAAACCGGGAGTGGGTACTACTGACAGCTACCCCTTGATCATGGTATAAGCAGGTAATAATGGTTCACACATCCATACATAAATACTGCATTTCATTCAGATGCCAAATAATTCAGCATATAAGAATATATATAAGGATATATGATATGTAGGAATATATCATAAATAAGAACATTATGTACAAATATTTGAAGCAGAAAGCAATCCATCACCTCTAATAGCCCCCAAAAGTCATTGCTTGTTTAAATCAAATTTTATATCACTTTATATTAAATTAGATTTTGATACTTTGCATCCATAATTCTGCCACTGTATAATTCAACAACTGCTTCAGCTACAGTCGTCACAATTTCTGTGGCTAGTAATGGGACTCCGGAGCAGGTTTTTGAATATTGATTTTGAAAATTTCCAGATCTTAACATTATCAAATTTTGTCTATCCATAAGCAAGCCATCTCCTGAATATAACGATGGCTTCGGGTAGTGATATCAAAAAAAATTTGGAGAGTACTCGGATGTTGAGATTTCGATATTTTAAGTAGTTGGAATAGAGAGGACTCTCCGCACAAATACACGTAAACACACACACACACACGCACACACACCAACAAACATACACGGAAAACACACCTGAACAGAAACACTTAACAAATAAAAATTATGAAGGATCATAACGGTATAGAAATTGAATGGTTTGAAAATTTTGCAACGTAACTGACCCTTTTTAGGAATATATCATGCTTTATCCTGAATGATATTTATAGCAGATAGAGTATTCATTCAGCCAAAAGTCAATAGAGTCAATACTTTGTGCTCCCTTGCTTGCAATGTTGCATTAATCCTTTAAGCATTTACCTGTATATGGAATATAGGTATTCACCTTCCATTGTCTTTCCCAAAGTAGACGGATTCACAACTGTTAAAACGTTACCAGTCGTCAGTTTCCATCTCTTTTCTTCACTTGAATAATTCTTGTGTTTTTCAACAACGCGTTCAAATATCATTTGAATCCAGAGACTTGGCTAGTTATTCAATCGCTTACTGGAAGACAAATTTTCATCAGAACATGTAGCATGTTAGGGGGCATTGTGCTGAGATATCTCATATCTTGGGTTTGATTTGTATTAATGTCTTTCGGCAATGTTTTATCTATTGTAATGCTGCTCAATATTTTGAAACAGAGCGCATATAGATGAAGAGATATTTACATCTCAGTTGTGAACCGTTGGTTTACATCCGTTAATTCGATCAACGGACAACTATTTTTTCAGTCTTTCAATTTTTTTTACAGCACTGAGATTTTAATTTTATGATCCTCTGTAATGCTTGAGTTACAGGTTGGAAGGGATTATTGCGAAGAGTTTTTGTTCAAAATAATATCCGTTGAGCTATGTTGTGGTTTATTTTTTGCCGTTTGTTTCGTGTTTTGTCATTTTATCTTTGTGGTTAGGAGTGTTGTGTCCTATAAAGTTTGTGATTTTTATTCATGATTGAATCTAAAAGTCTTTTACTGACCAAAGAGACCGATCATTTTACGATATTTCCGGCCAAAGGAAGAAACTCTGGAGCTTAACGGAGACCTATGACTCGGCACAAAATGTTATTGTTCGACTCCTTATTATATGTTGCAGCTTACACTAGAATGTGAGAATAATATTTCAAGACATTTATCAGCAAACTAACCATAGTTTAACTCCTTGTTTTGATATCTTTAGATTTTCCGAACAAATAAAATAGATAGTAAATGCAAACAAATGGAGCGTTTCTCCGAATTATTCTATTTAGCACGCATCTCCTCGTTCTCAAAGTAATTCTAATGTAAAAATCACCGCATATCAAACGAGAAAGAATACTGGTTAAGATTAGGGAAGGGCATAATAGTGGTGTGTGCTAAAGGGAAAAATTCAATATCAACAATTGAAACAGAATGGAAATAAAGTACTACTTGTACGTGAAGAGATGGGAGAGGCCTTTGGTTTGCAGTACATTGATTGTAACTGGTGATGATGATGATATGGCTCAGCTCAATAAGCTAAGCCTCTTTTTCATATCATTAATAATAACAGTGATAAGTCAACTGCAGATGCCACAGTTTATAGTATCACACGAATTGCCCCATGGTTATTGCTGGAGGCTGTGTGACAGCAAGTTTTCTAATGTCTCCAGTTCTCCTTTCATTTCTTTTTTAACCGATCACAGCAGCGCTGTGTTCTGTACTGCCGTAACTTTGCCCTTCCTCTTGGCTGTTATTCCATTGCTAAGTGAAAATCTCTAAGTTATGTATCCGTCTGAAGGGCATTCTAACTGATATGAAGGTAGAAGAACGACTTGAGGTTTTTCTGCTTGAGAATAAAAGTAGGACATCCACGAGGGAAGTGAAACTGGCAGAGGATATGAGGGATAGAAAATAAGACAAATTGATGAACAGTAAGTCAAATCACTGTTGTACACGAATTTGCATCCAGTAGGTAGCTGCCGTCTCTCTTTGATCTGAAAATATCAACATTGTCCTGACCTTAAATTGACCATTATAGGTCACAAGATGTCAGTGCCAACAACCATATGTCCAAATTACACAGATATACAGCCCTTGGGATTGGGAATATATAAACCATAAAGTTAGATAGAAATGAACACAGAAACAAACATTCCTCTCCTTTGAAGTTTTCATGTACCAGGGAAATGAGGGAGGGGATTGTCATATAATATTTCGCTCTTCCCATCTGTCGGTTGCTTAAAGACACGTTCTGTCTGTCTTTCTCTCTTTTATCTTTTGGTCTGCCTCTCTCTTAATAGATATAAACATTCACACTCTCTCATACATTTATTTTTTCTTAAAAGCATGGACATAGAACGTCTTCTAAGAATTTCAAAATTGCTGTAATCAGAGGATACATATTAAACATTATATTTATGTATATACATCTATATTATTTTTGTCTGATACTGTTCAAAGGATTAAACTTCAGAAAGTTATATTCATATTAGAAAAAGTGAATACTGAAGAGGGGGATTTGAGAAAAAATATCGTTCAGAATTTGCTGAGTTTAGAACAGATTGGAATCAATCAACACTAAAACCTCCAACCCAGTTATATGCAGACAAAATGATTTTTTTCGTAAAAACTTTTCAAGTCATATGAACACAGAACAACCTAAAATGTGCAAAAGCTTATAACGTTGATTTGATATTGAATAAAATTCTTATGATTTCTACGCAGAGCTGTCGAGTATTGGCTATTGCGCTATGCTCTCCTGAAATTTTCTGGTAGATAGCACTCTGTTTGTTTAGGTGAAATTTTAATCAATGAGAGAAGGCCGTAGTTGTATAAGCTACACAGTCTCCCAATGGCATTAAGAGTTCATACACAGAATTGGCCTATCATGAAAAGTTTTTCTTCGTAGGGTGTGTGCTCTTTTGGAACTGAATAGAATATTATTTTTTCTGACTCCAATGAATGAGCTGTTGACGTGTCAGCGGTGTCATTGAATCAAACGTCTAAACAAATCAGAGGACAGGTATAAATAGCTTTATAAAAAAGGTGCGATCTGATTTTGTCAATTGTGTAGAGATAAAGCACAGAAGCGCATTGTAACTATTATGAAAGTAGAGGAACGATTTAAAGAGTCAAAGCCAGAATGCAAGAGTAAAACATCCAAGAATGTTGTGGAACATGTGAGGAGGAGATAGTTAGAGACCCTGAAAGATCTGGGATAAAAAGGGGTGGAAAAATGGCCCTGGAACCTATTGATAAGATGGGAAAAGATACAACTATGGTAACTGCATTAATGAGTTTAATTACTAGCGGAAAACTTTGAGAGAAGGAACTGGTGACATTTAAATTCAAGGAACACGACTTAGTCAACAGTGATGACCGAATCAAATAAAAAGAAATAGAGCGAATTTGCAACGTCCCGTTGAAGGAAAGAGACATTAGTAAGGTTGAGGAAGTTCAATTAGGACAAATCAAATCGACCGATACTTCTTTCACTGAATTCACCGCGGATAAAGAGGGAAATTATCAAAGGGACGAGGAACTTGGAGGACATAGATATCGATTTATATATATCATTGGTAGTTTTTATACGATGAATTAAGAGGGTATAGTGCTGGTATTTTTGTTATCAGGATGCATTACCAGCCCTCTTCATTTTACATTAAATTGCGAAAAATTTCTGACTGAAACTAATAGAAATGTGTTCATGCACTGTGTATTGCACCTTCTCATGGACATAGACTATGATATCATCAAAGAAACGATACACCATGAACTAGCTATAACCTAACCAAGAGACAGATCTGCAAAGTGAGAAGCACCCAGCATGCACGAGGAAGAATTATGCTGAACCTCACAAGGAAAGACTACAAGATAACACAACGCATCTGGGAAAAGATAGGAGCAAGACTCATGATACAATCAATCAAAGACTAAAATGGCTTTGAGCTGGCCATGTTGCAAAGACAGCAGGCAACCGATGGACATCACAACTCACGACATGGATATCAAGAGATCTTACGCGTAACCGAAGCCGGCAGAGTATCAGATGGAAAGACAGGCTACACGAATTCAGAAAGTACTCGATCTGCAACACCAATGACAGAGGAGTGTTTAGGGATTGATGATGATGTTGATGATGGCTTTCATGTTATATATATGTGTGTGTGTGTATATATATACACACACACACACACACACACACATATATATATATATATATATATATATATATATATATATATATATATATATATAATGTGCTGTATTGTATCAAACAAAAAATCATTTGACATGATATCCCGCTTTTAAACGATTACTATATCACTCGCCCTAGACAACATAATTAGGATAGCGATTGGAGAAAAAAATATACATATATATATTCATATATATATACATTTATATATATATATATACATATAAATATATATATATATATATATATATATATATATATATATGTACGTATATATATATATATATATATATAGGGAGAGAGAGAGAGAGAGAAGAGAGACAGACAGACTGAGCCAGAGACGGACAAAGACTGACAGAGATTAAGACAAAAAGAGACCTGAATGTGTGTAAGAAGCTTTACGAGCTAAAAGTTCTTCATGAATATTTTTGTGCCATTTTAGTCACTTTTCATTCCGTTATCTATTGATGTTTTTTTTCATGTTTTAAAAAATTTTTTCAACATGTTACTGTGTATAATTTTTGTTTGTTGGGAACATCAACTGTTTACCGTGTAACTAACATATATATATATATAAGACATAACATTCCTATAATTAACTTAATAAGATTGGATATGAATTCTTCCGAGTTGAACTTAACATCTGTCTCATTTACTCACATAGTGTAATTTTGAATACTGTTCTAATTTCATGTAATTGCATCATAAATTCATTCATTATCACATGATATAGGACAATCATAGTATATTCCATATTGGTCTAGGTGATAGAAAAATAGTGTTAATTATGACGATGTGGACAGAACCAGACTGTGTTAGGTGGTTGATTTATTCATGACAGTGCATTGTCTACGTCTAAAACAAAGTCAAAAAATTTCTAAAAGCGCGCCAAAACACCTAGAATATGCAGATATATTCTGAAAATTCTCGGAATATATTGCATAT
The DNA here is from genome assembly GCA_963457665.1 of Thysanoteuthis rhombus. NCBI lineage: Eukaryota > Metazoa > Mollusca > Cephalopoda > Oegopsida > Thysanoteuthidae > Thysanoteuthis > Thysanoteuthis major. Next base: position 22,483,200 of record OY735203.1, on the reverse strand, counting down.
AATCAATTTATCAAACGTGAGTTTAATTGTCAACATTTTTGAGATCAAAATATTGCTTATTTTGTTACTACGGAGCAAATTCAAAATACAAATGCAAATTTAATCTGACATATAAATCTAAATCTAAATAGCAATTTTCGACATCTAGATTTAGACTGAAAGTATCTAAATTGGAAAGACTGGTAGTTGTTGTGGAAGCCTTATGAGAGTTGTTCTGACTGCACAGTTGGAACTAGGAACATGCCCTGTAATTAAAGACAATCATCTCTTCTACGACGCCGTGTAAAAATAAAGACGTTTAGCAATGCCATTCAAGTTTAAAAGTGGAACAAGAGAGTAGTAATGGACAAAATGTGAGCTGGCCTTTGTCGAATGATATTTAAAGAGGACAGATAATTGAGTAGAAAACATTAAGGAATAAGTCAGGCTTTTAGTGGTAGTGATTAGATAGAGGGAAAGAACCAAAGAAAGGAATAAACAGATAAGTAGAAAGAGAGGAAGAGAGAAGGAAAGAAATAATGAAAGAAAGGAAATCAAGGGAGAGTAAATCAGTGCGGTCAATCAACAAGATAGACAACTGAGAAAGAAACGTTGCAATGAGGTCAACAAGACAAACTTGATTTCGGAACCAAACCAGAAGGCGTCACACAAGCGTCACTCTCCCATATGGGCTCCACTAGCCGACAAAAGAGGATGTGTAGCAGTAAATTTCGGCTAAAATTTTTATTGTTCAAAATTTCTTTTACGAGCATTAAAAAGAGCTACTCGCCCCAGTCCTGTATGCTGTGTGTCAATACATCCTTTAGTCTTACCAAAAACTATCCATCATGATACCAAATCCCTCTTTGGTAAGCACATGTGGGATAAAGTATCAACCCCGAGGCTAAACAAGTACGGGGAAATTAAGAAAATTAAGCAACACCTTGTCTGATCAGTAATTACACTGATGAATTGAGTAATACCTGATGCAGAGGTTCGATTAGCCTGGAATCTCTAGAAGAAAATATGTGTAGAAAACCATTTGGGCCATTCGAATGGTAAATACAGAGGTTACCAGATAGGTACACGGTCTTTTAGTCTGTGTAAATTAGTTGGAGAGTTGGTTATTGTGTTCAGTTAACGAGAAAAATTATGGCCAAACGCAGGTCAAAGAGAGATCATATGGCAAGGTGATTTAGGTGTTGTATCTCTTCTGTCTTTAAAGGTCGTTGTTGAAGACACGGTCCTTGTAAGGGTAAGAGATGAAGGAGTCATGGGTTTACCCTGCCATCCTGGCTCCCAACGTGTTGTAAGGGGGTTGAAGTGCATTAGTGCGTAGTAAAAGCAATCATCTCACTGTCTTGCATATTCTGTTAGTGAGGCTTGGTCATCCTTTTGGGCTCTCACTCATTTTATGAGGTATGTATAAAGTTATCATATCAATCATTTGAAATTACTTGAACATTTGTAACTCATTATATAAAAACATAATTTGCACATTTTTTTTTGATTTTTTTCCAGATATGTATACAGTTTATAACGGGAAAAGACTTCTAAAAACATCAATCTTTTTCAAACTTCTTAAGAAAACAAAATTTCTCCAATAAAACCAAACACTGGCGAGCATTTCATACATGTGAGTGTGTACGTATCTGTGTGTATGTACATGTGGTTGTGTGTGTGTGTGTGTGTGTGTGTGTGCATGTGTATGTGTGTGCGTGTGTGTGCGTGGGTGCAAATGCGTATGTGTTTGTAAGTATACATAGAAAGTCTAATGATGCTATATTTACAATAGGAATAAAAAGGAGATTGGACGAAAGAAAATGAGTTAACCTGGACAGAAAAATAAGAGAAATACCGAATCGCCCGTTTGTGTAATGCCTGAGATCGGGATGGGGTGGGGAATGGGGGCAGACAATGGCCGGAAATGAACCGCTGCAATGATGAAGCGGTTGCACACCGCGTCGAGGAGGGACGCAGTACTCGACTTCTCATAAGTGCACGGACCGGATATTGCTTGGCTGGGCATGACAGTCGCATAGTCTCAGAGGTGAGTAGACATCAAAAGGATTTAATCGTTTGAATTGAAAGAGATCAACACAAAGAACAGAGAAAATCATTCCTATTTTAAAACAGAGTGTTTAGAGAGAGGCAATAGTAGAGTCAGAGTTCATAAACAGACGACAAAAACTCGCAATAGAGAAAGAAGATTAAATATATATATATATATATATATATATATATATATATATATATATATATATATATATATATATGCAGTTGTATGTGTTTGTCGGTGAACTTACTACTTTTTTAATGTTTTATGTTGACGTTGCTCAACATCATTTTCAAGCAGAATTAGAAACGTTATATTTTCTGTTAACAATCATTTCGTCATTTGTGTGACGCAACTGTTTAATCATTTTTTTCATGAGCAAAATTAAAAACTGGAAACTGTGTATCTAGAAATATATGGACTAAAAAACTGTATCAAGCTGTGTATTTGCTGGAAAGAAAAGATACATGTATACAAAAATTATTTCCATATTCGTAAGAATGTCATTAAAACAGTTATATATATATATATATATATATATATATATGTATATATATATTGTATACGAGGTTAGTCAAAGCCGAAACCTAAGTCTTTTGAAAACAACTTAATTGCTTTGCGTACGACCTATGAGACTTGAGTCATTTAAAATATTCTTCATTCCTGTGGATACGCTATTTTCAATTGAAACTGTCGTAATGAAAATTGTTTTAAGGATTAGTGCGCAGATTTTGTGGCACAATTTCCATCATCCGATATTGTCGGATTTTCTGGTTGAATTTCATCTTAGGAACCCCCCCCCCAAAAAAAAATAAGGGCTGAATCCAGAGAGTTGGGCTACTGAGGGATGAGAATGATCTCGTGCTCGGCCCAAAAATTGGGGAAATCTGTCAGCAAATTGTAATTCTAAGAATGACACTCATGTCCATTTCTATTCTATTTCGTCCTGAGTGCTAAAGTGTGACTGAACTCAACATTTGATTCCTCATTTCAAGAACGTCTTCGTAGATTTTGGGTATTTTTTCACTTTTGAGTGTACTGAAGATGCTAATAATGATTAGTTTTATAACTGCTTTTAGTTCTATTTTTTATACCTCCTTGTTTTTCCTTTGTGTTTGTCATCAATATGTTTCTTCTTTCTTGCAGCATTTGTCGCTCTGTAAAAGAATTACACGATTATATATCCAGTGAATGTCACCATTTCGTAACTCTAACGTACTCTATTGCAACCGGAAATATGTCTCGTTCTATCTTCACATTAATTTTTCCTGGTGTACGCAATAAAACTATGCGCAGGTGAACTGGATAACGTTTCGTTTTTTGATACATGAAGGTTGACTATTTTATACGCTGTGTGATGCACTCATCGTTCATGCCATTGAAAATTAGTGTATCAACGTAGAGTTGGTTAGCAAATCAATTGCATGAATAAAGAAGGCTTTTGGTTGCCGTTGAAGTGGCATATTGTTCCTTTTTTGAATTTAATAAGGCATTGGATGATAGCGACAATATTTCTATTCTGAATGTTGCCATTTTCTGTGATGGCTAGAATTTCTTAAGTCATAAGAAGATCAAGCAATTACATTTTTGATAGAACAAAAATCATTGAGGAATCAATGCATGATCAGATAGAATGATAATAAAATACGTCATATCACATTGAAACTATTTGTAATGATCTCTATTTATCATGGGCTAAACATGTTCATTTAGCCTGGACAACGTTGATAGAATGAATAAATGAAGGAAATGGGGCTGTTACAAGAATTAAACCAACAATTCATAAAGTAGCATCTTCATCAGCATATATATATATATATATATATATATATATATATATATATATATATATATATATATATATATATATATTGGAGTTAACATTTGCTACTCAAACATGTTAATGTTTCTACCCTCTTTTGGTATTCTCAGGCAAGTGTATTGAGCACTTTATATACACGCGATATTGTGTGGTATTATATTGTTTTGCGTCCTTGATTCGTCTATATATATATATATATATATATATATATATATATATATATATATATATATATATATATATATATATATATGTATATATACATACACATATATATATATACATACATATGTATGTATATGTGTGTGCGTGTATATGTGTGTGTGAGCCTGTGTAGATGAGCAGAGGACAAATGAATATCTAATTTCTTAAAAAATATAGTTTGTATTAATATAAATGCATTCCTTTTGTTTTACATATACCTGAAACCGTTATCATTAACATTATATCCTCTGTCAAAGATTCGCCAGACTTCCTGATCGCTTGATTCATAGAGTGTGTACTTTCTGGAATTGTTTAGTTCATCATTCTGCATATTCAGAACACGATTTTTTTCAACTCTTCCTGAAATTCCAGTACTTTAGGGAAAACATGGTGATCGTATCAAATTTTTTGCACTGACTCTATAAAGACATTGTGATACTAAATAGGTATCCAGAAAGCCAGTATTTCAGGCAGTCTCATAAGATTTACTAGCTCTAGTGTTTGCGCTACAGAAAAAAATGTTAGTGAGATAGAACAATCACAGTAGTCCTAAACAGATCGCTTTGGCAGAGGGTAATATTGAAACATTAAGTATTTACAGGTTAACAGTTTTGATTTATCCGTATGTTTACAAAAAAGTATGTATATGATTGCAGCTTCTAATTCGATTCAGCTTTTTCTCAACAGGATCCGGGAAAAAATAGCGTAATGAGTATTAAATCTCAATTTATAGAGATTAAACTTGAAACAACGCATGACAATAAACGGAATACAAACCACGTACAAAACATGAAAGAAAAAAAATCCGAAATAAAATAGCTGATGAAGGAATATTTGATGCTTGAAAGACAATTGGATCTCACATCCTGCCCTTTGATTCTGGCGCTGGATTTTCGCATATTTAAAATATGGCTACCTAATTTATTGCTTTATCGGATGCATTTTGACAATCGTAATTATACTCAGTACCATACAATAATGAACTCCACTTAATAAGTTAAATAAGAATTTTTTTTTTAAATTCTTTAACTGGGGTAGCTGACAGTGTTGATTCATCGACAAAAGGACAATTGAGTAAATGGAATGTTCTGAAGAAGAAATCAGGAATGGCAAAACATTCAATGATAATTGGAATCGGAAAATCAACCAAGCAAAGATCTGAAGCCCAAAGTAAAATGTTAGCAACAAAGAAGTTCCATGGTGGTGGATGTTGCTGTTTGGTGTATGCTCTAAATGTTACATTTATCCAGTAGAAGCTTTGGCTGATATAAACGTTTCAAAACGAATCATATCAAAGCGAAAATTGATTGGATCAAGCAAAATAAATATTTTGCACGCGGAGGGAGAAATACAGACATAGAGACAGATGTGAAAAAAGAAAGGTAGAGTAAAGTTAGGGAGACGGAGGTGGAAATTGACCACGTGATGGTAGAAGAACCCACACACTTTGATAGGGATTGAACCAACGGATAGGATTCAACCACAAAGGACATGTTATGCGCACATAACAGAAACTGTTTGAAGGAGAAACGGACCTTAAAATATAAACGGATTATCTAATTCTGTTCCATTTCCGTCTGATCGATTCGGAACCAATATTGAAAGAATGATAGTGGAGATATCCTACATAATGGACCGAAGAATATAACGTATAATAAAAGTGAGCAAAATTGTCATACTTAGTTATCATAGTAATATCAAAGGATGGTAGAACCTTTAAAATAAATGAGTGATAGTTGCAAATGTTAAGAGTATGTACAAATCTGACCAGATAAAGATCCAAGGGGAAAAATAATATCAATACGGAAAATAGTACCGAAGGGATTGACAATTACATTTAAGAAAAAAAAAACGATGGACTTTCGAAAGTTTGCAGTCACTTGGACCCTAGTTTTGGCTTCGAGGAATCAACTGAGAGGTAGAAATATCAATGGTATTATTGTTCATAGCTGAAAGTAATTTGAAATTTGCTAAAGAGCTGAAATGGCTATTTCTATTAACACGGAAGCTTTTGGTAACCGTCCTGAAAAGTATTTAAGAAAAATGGAATAAAGTCCTGAGAAAAATGAAGCATTACTGAAATATGTTTATAATGACGAGATAATACCCCTAGTATGTACATGTGCTGTTACTTGATCTTATACGATCGTTACTATATATTATTTGTCCTGGAATTGAGCGAGTACAATATCAAAATTTTTCAATATCTTGATGAAACGTTTTTAAGTTTGATATGATATTATTTTCAAAATGATGTATTGGCAAAATTGAACATAAGATTTAAAAGAGAAGAATTTTTAATATAACATATATATTCATATCAAGTGTTTGCAGATTTGCCAGGTTCTGACACGCATTATTTCGAAGGCTGTATGGGTGATCTAAGCCAGAGCTGCAAATAAGGAACCATCAAGCAGTCAATAAAATACATTTTCACACGCGTATAGTTTTACAGATAGTGGGACAAGTCATAAAATCAGGATTGTCCGAGGCTACGCAGGTACCTCATCGGTACAAAACTAACATTTGACAGAACCATGACCAGGAACTGCAAGTCATATATTCGATGAAGTGGCCGGGAGCATAAAGGCAAAGTGAGCAGCACCTTGGAATCAGAGCACGAAAAATAACCAAAAGTTGGGACATTTCAAATCTGATTCAACTAACTGCACATACAGGTTAATGGTACACACTGATTTGTGTGTGGTTGAAGTCAAACTAATAGAGAAGGAAAAGGAATGGCAAAAAGAGATCTGAAAAGATCTACTTGGATATTATGCTCATATAATCCGATAGCTTGTGGGAAACGTTGATTAAGAGAGCATGCAAGGCTGGGGAGGAATCAACCAATCAAAGCGAGGCAACTTAAAAAAGTCAAGAGAGGATGATCAAGAATACCACGGGATACAAAACCAGAGTTATGTGCAGAGTAGGAAAGGTAAGCTTAGGAATTAGTTTCAATATTTGAGAGCAGACAACAATGGATGAAGGTCAGTTACCGAAGGGAACGTTACAAGGTGTGAAAATAAAAGAAGAAAAAAAAAGTTACCCAATTTACGTTATGTAGTATTTCACTTGTCTTTTTTTTGGAAAGCGACGGGCTAGATTTTACGTCAAAACAGAAAAAATATGCACACAGAATAAATAGATTTAATTTTATGAGGAAAGAATGTTATTTATATAAAGCTTCCGAAAGTACATTGCAAAATTTTGTAGGTAAGAAAAAGACAGTATTCAAAATATTTCCACTAGAAACATAAAAGATGCTTAAAAGTACAATGTAAGTGCACTCAATGCCCAGACGTATTCTGAAATCACAATATGAATGAATCTTTAATTCAGCAATAGGGAAAGTGAAAATGTTACAAGAGTAAGAGTCAAAAACGCACTATATTTTAAAAAGGGAAGCTATTAAATCTAGACGATATAATGTTTCTGAATCAATAGATATTTACATTTTAAATATAAGAATTGATTATATTTGTGTTTTTTCCAGTATCGTCTTAGGAAATAGATTGATTTTTATGTATCATATACTTGATAATGTACACAATATCATATGTACACATATAGACATAGATGATTTGTGGAGGATTGCTAAGCCTGAAATATACATTTACAAGATACGTATTTACTGATTATACATCAGCCGTCATGAACCACCTGGAAGAAATTTTAGATACTAAATTATCAGTTGATCTAATGCCATATTAAACATATATATATATATATATATATATATATATATATATATATATATATATATATATATATATATATATGTGTGTGTGTGTGTGTGTGTGGGTGTGTGGGTGTGTGTGTATGTGTTTGTGTGTGTGTGTGTGTGTGTGTAATATTTGTGACTGTGTGTATAAAACATACGTGTGTGTGTGTGCGTGCGTGTGTATTGACAATATATATATATATATATATATATATATATATATATATATATATATATATATATATATATATATATATATACACATATATATATGAAAATCCATTCAATTGGGCAGGGTCTCAATCAGTTCATACCAAAGGCTTAGATTGATTAAAAACAGGTGGCCCAGATAGGTTTTTTTAGATGTTATCGTAAAAGCAAAAATTAAAACTAAAATCTGATATAAAATCATTTGTGTACACCCGATAGAATCAAAGACATTTTTTGAAAAAGACATAGAGTGAAAAATTCCTATACTAACAAAAAAAAAGTGATCTGCATCAAAAGATCTCCCCAAATCTGTATTATTGATTCGAACATCACCCGCTGATTTTGTTCCTGCTACGGACAAAGTAAAAAAAATATATAATAAAATAACGTATCGTGGCCTTTTGAATGTTGACAGATTTTTTGTGCTTGGGATATATTAGTGCAAACATAGACTAGATAAATGATTATCTATCCATCCAAGATTTTCATCCTTGAAATCATGTCAATTTTGAACGGTCAAAAAGATTTTTTTCGCTTCTAGATTTATGTAACTCTTTGGAATATTGTTAAGAATATACTTTTGCGAAATATCTAAAACATAGCCCTTTTTTTTAAATCGAAACATCTTATATTTAGTATGTTTCCTAATGATAATTAGTTTAGTAAGTCGATACATGGAGTAAATACATAAATGCAGAGAAAATCAAAGCTGGAAAATATATTATCTGTTTACCTTCTTTATTTTTACTTTTCTATCACTAAAGAAAACATCAGAAAGAGCTTCAGGATATTTAAAAGAAAAATATTCATTTTATGACCAATATATATTTGGTAATATATTTCTGAAGATGAGAGTAAAGAGAAACTACAAAATGTAAGAAATAAAGAAAATCCATCGAAAAAAGCCATAATGTCTTTTCTGGAATCAAGACAGTTCTCAAGATACTTGTGTAGCACATGAAAAATGTATTTTGTGGGAAACATTCACCAATGTTCCATAATGATTATCGAATGCAGGAAAGAATAACTTGATCGAACATAAGTAATGTATTCTTGGTGTAAGACAGAATACTACTTACAAGAAATTATACATTCTGCCTGCAAGATTAATGTATTCCGAGAATCACAAGGAATGCAGTATGATAGCTGAGAAGAGTCGTATCTCTTAAGAAATTGCGTTTCCTTCCTTTCTTTCTATTTTTTTTTTTTTACGCAAGCAAATAAATCATAGACTCTATCAGAATGAGGTTTTGATATAAATCAATATAAATAAAAGCAGGCCACACGCTGATAAAAAAAACAAACAAACAAACAAACAAATAAAAAAACAGACTGCCCAAATGAAAAATGAATGAATAACAAAGAAAAAAAAGAGTAAGGGTGGATATATAAAAGGTTGAATAAATAAATATGATGAAAAATTGAAAGATGACAGAAACTAAAAAAAAAACTTAATGAAAAATAGTTTAGTGGGGTTGGAGAATGAAAAGATATAAATCGGTTAAGTAAAAACATCATCATCAGCAGCAGCAGCATCATCAGCAGCAGCAGCAGCAGCATCATCAACATCATCATCATCCTCACCACCATCATCATCATCATCATCATCATCATCATCATCTATCGTCTATCGTCTTTCGCCTGTCGTTAGACATACACCTCCCCCAGGAATCGGCACACCTCACTCATGTGGATTTTGCTGAGGCAATATTTTCTGAGCCTGTCCAGTTCATCTCGCCGCTTCGTATTCTGTTGGCTTCGGTTCCGTATTTTATCTCAAAGGATTCATGTTGTGAGTCCATCGGATTGTTTGCCATTTTTGCAATATAACCAGCCCATCGCCATTTGATTTTCCTAATATAGTATACTATCTGGTAATCCCTCCGTGTGATGTTGAAAATGATTCACTTATGTGCATTTTGCATGATTTTCAGTGTGAGGGACAATTTTGGGGCTGAATCCCATGTTTCAGCTCCAGAGGTGACCATCAGAAGGATGCGACAGTCGTGTACTTTTCTTTTTGGAAGTAACGGGTTTTAGTCAAGAATCACCCTAGGATGGCAATCCTTTGTTAGGGCAAACCAAACCATCAAGAGAAGCAATATGCAGAAAATAGAAAGTGAAAAGTGGAACAAAATGGAATAAATAGATGAAAATGGCATAATTTCAAAGAGGAATGTAAGACAGGTTAGAGGTTGGTATATTAAAAAAGAAACAATGTGAACGAGGTCATGTCACTGGGTCATTTAGTAATGGCTTTGGCCTGACTATGGCTCAGGCAGCCTGTTTGGGATCTATGTATTATATTCCTATTCATTCAGCCCGATTGGAATACATAATTTATATTTGGAGGTGACAAAGATCAGCAGTAGCGTCACTGACTCAACCCTGTGGTATTTTACTCATAGTTTGAGACAGAGAGGGGGGGGAATAAACAGACAACGGACAGAGAGAGAAAGAAAGAGAATGAGAGATGTATTTGCACTTTTCCGAAGGGAGTTAGCGTCCCAGCCAGAGTTTAGACTGAACTCACGAAGTCTATTCTACGTGTTGATATCTTTTCGGCTTCACAAGTTTCCCTGTATGGCAGAGCAAGAATAAAATTTGATATAAAATGGCTGATAAAAATACGAGGTTAGAATCAAGATATCGAAACAAAATGCAATAAAATAGATCATAGGTACTGCTTATTCACTCAATTGAAACAGTCACGCGACTAATGTCTTTTGGCTGCATGTCATGTTTGGGTGAAATGGGTGATCAATGAAGCATTTACTCCCCTCACCTCTTGTTGGGCAGTGATAAAAGAAACTGATCGTAAATGCTGTCGAACACACAAAAATAAGATGCATTTACCATGAATTCACATTGCAAATCACCCCCTGACTAAAAAACCTTTTCACGGGGAGATTTGTTACTTTTGTTTTTGTTTTTGTCTTTAAGCCTGAGACAACTGTTTCCACTAGAAATAATAACTTAGAGAAATATTGAAAACTTCTGCCCGGTAGTTTTGACGGAACACCCTGTATACTTGATACTTTCATACATACATACATACATACATACATACATACAATCAGCTATTCAGACAAACCTGAAACCTACAGAAACCTATATAGCTAGTTTTGGTGACTGTTTAAGGTGACAATTCGTAATACCAAAGATGTTAATGAACGCAGGAGTAATACAATTATCAGAGAGAAAAATGAGTGATTGAGTGAAAAGTGTGAGGGAACAAAGAAAGCAATCAGAAATAATTATACAGATATATCCAAGAACTAATTATATGAAAATACAAATCTTTCAAGCAAAAATCAACACTGAAAGTAGATTTTGCATAAACCTCTGGAGTATCTCTGCAACGAGATGAAAAAAAGGGAAAAATACTAGAAGTATATCCTAAACTTAGTTATTTTTGCACCATGCCACAAATATGGGGCACCTAGAGAAGATTCAAAAGATGTAATTTTGATCGGCTGTGATATTAGTTCAGTAACCATTGTTCAACATCAGGGTAACCTATTCTCTAATAATTCAGTCTGGCACAAGTACAAAAGATATCGGGTCATTCAGGAAATGTATCCATTTGACAAAGTTGATACCCATTTAGCTTCAGTAAGCCCTCTTTTTACTGAGGCCTCATTTAACTTAGCACAAAGGCAGATTGACAGGACAGTCTGTTCGAATCAGACTCTTGACACATCCGTTTGCAGGGTTAAGTTTGCTGAATATCGGACAAATGTACCGCTGTAGTGATGATCTGCAATAATATTTGCTAACTGTAGCTCAAACGCAAGCGCCCAATCACGATTATTATGAGAATAAAGCAATTACTAGACATATAAAAAAAACGATCGGAGGGGAAAATCAAAGGAGAAAGAATCAAGTTAAACGATGAACCAAAACTGATCTAAGAAAAGGTGAAAGAAAATATTATTGGAAAAGTTGAACAAAAAACTTATTAGGAAAATGACAACATAAAAGACAAAAAAAGAATATTCACCTCAGAGAACAGTAGGTGAAAAAAGGATACAATTTATATGCACATCTGGAGAGGAAAAGATAAACACGAATCCAGAAAAAAAGAATAAATTTCTAACATGATAAAACGTTAGACATTGGGATAAATTCCATGCTTTACAAATACAGAAGACACTGCTCTTGAAACCGATAGCAAATTAAACGATCTTGAATAATACTCGATACATAATATATATATGCATACATATATGTTTATTTTTACATGTAACTGTTTATGTGCATGTATAGTTATGAATTAATTAAGATGTCAGTTTTGTATGTTAAGTGTATAGATTAATGTTCATACGTAAGTGAATCAATGACTCATTAGCGTAATGTCACAACAGCATTTATTCACCCAACAATGTATGAAATTCCATCAGATAAACATGTGTTACATACACACACACACACACACACACACATATATATATATATATGAGTATATATATATATATATATATATATATATATATATATATATATATATATATATATATATATATATATATATATATATATATATATATGAGAAGGGAGAGAAGGAAAGAGAGAGGGAGCCAGCTTGTTAGCTGTGTGAAAACTGGATATCAGTTCAAATAGTTACAGATTTTTAAAAAAGATGCATTTATTATTATTTTGTTAGATTATATATCCATTCATTCAGTTGAATCTCTTACATTTATTGGAACTTTTTTGTGAAATAGTAGTACCATGGGATGGATATATATATATATATATATATATATATATATATATATATATATATATATACATATATACATATATATATATATGTGTGTGTGTGCGTGTTTGTGAAAGAAATGGTTAATTTTTTGAAACATTTGATTGAAAGATAAATGCTGTAGACAAGACATTAAAATTTCAAATATGCCAGTGCTTTTTTTTCCCTCTGCAATGTGTAATTTCCGACTTGTACGGGTTCAAACCATCACACACATACACAGATTACGATTTCATAATACAGATATGAGTATGATGTTGTTGATCAAGACGGAAAGAGATCATATGTTCATAAATATAGTTAGTGGCTCACTTATTTATGCATATGTGTATGCATGTTTCCAGATACATATATATATATATATATACACACACACATATATATATATATATATATATATATATATATATATATATATATATATATATATATATATATAAAGTTAAGTTTGCTTTTTGAATATACCCTGAGAGATGGATTGTTTTTTTTGGCTGTGTGACCGTTGAAATTTCCACACTGCTTGAACATAATTCTTCTATTTTGTTTTTTCGTTTTATTTTTTTTTTTTTTTGCCCGTTAGTTTTGCCGTCTGTGTAAGTTCCTACTTCGAAGCATATTCGGATACTTTACACATTTTTTTTGTTCCTTCTAAAACGAAAAAATAATAGAAAGTTCCAAAGTTGGCTCTCCTCATGCGAAATAACTAAGTAATAAAGTACCCAATAAAGAAAACTTTTGATCGATTGGTGTTCGACATTATAGATTGAAGCTGTTCTGATATATCAGGACGAAAACTTCTGCCATGAGTGCAGCTGAGCATGGCTTAAACCCGTACAAAATACACTCGAGAGTTAGAGTGAAGAGAAAGAATGAACGATGTAGCAAGGAAATGAAGAACAAAAACTATTTGGAAAAGTTGATAGCCAGAACTAGACTGAAAAAAGCTAATAGAAGTAAGAGGGGAAACACACACAGACACCGACTCAAAATTTTGAAGAAACCTTTAAAAAATCGGACCAAACCTAAAAACATGGCAGTCGTTAGAATTTATATATATATATATATAAAAATATATATATATATATATATATATATATATATATGTATATATATATATGTGTGTGTGTATGTGTGTGAATATATACGTGTATATATTTATGTGTGTATATATATATACATATATATATTTATATATATATATATTCATATATAATATATTTATATATATATTTTATATGTATACATATATTTGTGTGTGTGTGTGTGTGCGTGTGTATGTATATATATGCGTGTGTGTATGTGTGTGTTGGTATTGGTTGTAAGACGATTCAACCTATATAATGTAATTCTTGGCGAAAATATGAATAGATAGGCAAAATAGAGGAAGTTGAGGAGGGGGGAGAGACAAAGATGAACAACATGGAAATGATGATAGCAGGCTGGGAATCACAAATGCAGCAGAGGCTTTTATCCATAAAGAATGGAAATGATTAATGTCTTGTGGAACAATAAACAAAAACGTGAAGAAAATAAGGAAATCATTTCGAAAGAAGAATATGAAAAAAAAAAAGAAAGAAAAATTGTTAAGAAGCCGCCAAAATACATGCAAAAATATGAAATTCTTATCTGACGTATGTAAAAAAATATCTGCCAGGAACGGGCAAGAAAAGTGAAGAATCTTAATAAATCATTATATTATTCTATTATTCTCCTACGCAAAGTTATATAAACAGATATATAGATTGACGAATTCACAGGAGGATAAATAACTACATAGTATATTGAAACTTTAAAAAAAACGAATAAACATACGCTCCCATCTCCAAACAATACGTTTTATTCAACCAATTAAAAATAATGAATAATCTATCATGTAAATTGACGTTTTGTATCATTATATAGGTACGAATGCTTCTATACTACTCAGATAGATGGATAGATTGTATATCGATAGATAGTTCTAATGAGTCAGAACACAGTCAGTTACATTTCAAAAAGTCCATTGTATCATCCTTATACACATTTGCAATCGACAGAAGTTGGACGTTAGACCTCAAAAATGTGAAAACGAGATTAAACATTGAAAAGTTATGTACTAAAACAAAATGTTTATTTTGCTGTGGTATAAATATATTTGGAATAAACCTTTTCCAAATGTACTGAATACTTTTCTCTTTGTAGAGAGATAGATATTTCGTAGGCACCCTCTGAGAAAGTCAAAACTAGGGGTTAGGAGCATGAGGGAAATCAAGGATCAAAAACAGGATATGGAAGATCATGGGTTGGATGAAAAGAGAGGGAATAATCTGAAGGCGACAGGAAGAAATGTGTATGCCTTTGGTGTGCTTTTCAGATGAATCATCCGTCATCTGGCGTTGTTATTTTGATTTTGGAGAGAGCTGCTTCTCATATCCGTAGGCACGTGTGGATAAATTATTTGAGTCCCTGTGTTGCAAAACGAAGTATCATTCCAGTTACCATTAATTTCCAAAGACCATGGCTCCATCCAATCATTTTTTTCTCTACATTACCGGGGAGTGCACATTCTATACTCTGTATTTTCAGATTGAGAACACTTGTTGACCGGAAACAAAAGCAAAACAAAAGTCTCGATCATCGTGAGAGTAGTCTGTATTCACTCTGTCTACTTGACTTTCATTTTCTCCATAATCAATTACCCTCCAGCCTTTTAACTGGTCATGGTTAGCAAATATGTATGATAAATAGATTCAACGATGTTAACTATATTCTCAATATAATACCATATCTATCGTTGATAAGAAATCTAATCTGAAAACAGTTGTTGCCAACAGCTATTTTGAAAGGTGGCTACTATAGGTGACATTTTGAAAGTTCATAATGGTTCAATATTCAAGTTTTTTTGAATGCATATGAGTGTACTAAATTATATGCTTTCACCCCGAAATTAACTGTTGTTTGGCCAAATCGTCTTACCTGATTGGGGAAAATAGTGTGCTATCGATATATAGACATAGTACTGGGGATGCCGTAGATAAGTTTATAGGTTGGAAGAATACAACGAACAAATAGACACAAAAATCGATATTTAGGTGCATAAACACATTTGTTTGTGAATTGTTGTAAAAAAAAATTGATCAAAATGGTAAAGATCAAGATGAAGAGAAAGCAATAAAATTGCACTGAATATATTTTCAGATAAGCATCGCAGTTAATAGGTCGACAAGCAGAGGATATGTAGATAGATTGATTGATTGATAGATACTTGAATAGATAGATAGATGTGCTTAGTGAACCAATGAAGATCATCACGTGACTATCGTCTTTTGGCGGCATGTTTTATTAGGGATGATCAATCAAAAAAAAATTTAAAGGGGTAATCATTATGAATAAGTTATTCTTCTCACTTTTTATAGTCACCATCATTCCAAAAATAGAAAAAAATAAAAGCGTGAATGCTGCTGACAGAAATAAAAGGACCAATTCAGCAAACATTTACATTGTAAATTCCCCCTTAAAACAATATCTTCGAAGAGGATTTTTCTATATATTGTTTTTCTATAGACATAGGTAGTAAATGTTTAAATTATCGGCCAACTAGTTCAGCTCGTCTGGGCTGTATACATGACACGGATTGATAGCCAGCCAGGTAGAAGCACTTAAAAACTGGCGAAGCCAAAATTTACAAGAGGACAATTTTGGTTGGCTGTTGATGATTTCTAATAAATGGATAGATTGAAAAAAAAAATTGGTGAATCATTATCATTCAAATATTTATATATACCCAATTCACACGCACAAAAAGATTCGAAGATGAAAATTATGCAGAATCTAAAAATGTATATTGCCTTTCTGTAATTATCTTTTCTATTTTGAATTACCACGGAGATTGAAATCGATGTCATTGTCTATAAAATGTATATTTTTGTTTTCGTGTGATGAAAAATACAGTCACACTGACTTTTGAGTAATTTGATTCTTTTTTTCATTTTTCCCGACCAATAAGCGAACATCAAAGAAAACGTTGATGAAAAAATAAACATATAGCAAAAACCTCATGAATACACACTATGCTTTTTTAAAAATATGTTTCATCCCTTGTGAATTGACGCAGTAATCTGTTGTTCTTTATTTCAAATTGTTCTCGATTTGTAGATATAAAAATAGCTATTAACTACACATATACACAAGTAAAATAACTTATACTCACAGATATATGGAAATGATACACTCGTAAATTTATGTGCATATGCACACAAGTTACATATACAGTTATGTCAATGGATATTCCTTTTCATGTATATGTGTATATATCTTTCTTTCGTACGATACGATAACATTCCTGAGAATTTGTATGAATAATTTTGTACTGTATAAACATAAAGCTTTATATCCAGTCCGTATCAAAAGTCATAACACATCTTTTTTTTTTTCTCAGCAGACTTGACAATTTTTGAAATCGAGTCACGTAGACTAAATGTCCTGGAATTTTGTATTCAGTTTTTGCCATGTTCAAATAAGAATTATATATACATATATATATATATATATATATATATATATATATATATATATATATATATATATATATATATACATATGTATATATATATATATATATATATATATATATATATATATATATATATATATATATGTATATATATATATATATATATATATATATGTATGTATATATATATATATACATATATACATATATACATATTTATATATATATATATATATATATATATATATATATATATATATATATATACACACACACAAACAGCCCCCGATTGACCCATGTCTGATTTTTACTTCGAATCAAAGAAGGTGTTGTGATCTTGTAGCATGCTAGAACTTTGCTTGTCGGTATAATTCATATACTGGACATACAACGACACATAGTAAACTAACCTGGAATATATCTGTTCATTTTGCTATTCATGATCAAACTTATTACTAAACATCCATAGGTAGTGATACACCCCCCCCCCAAGAAAATAAACAACAAATGCAAATGGATAATACACGTAACTTATACGGCATTAATTGTAAAACGTATATCACAAATCTTCGGGGCACTCACAAAAGAATCAAGAAATCATAAATTCGATAACCCTTTTCCGAGTCACCCACTGATATTTCAAATATAATCAGCAACTTCGCAACATCGATTAGGTGGGGAATTCTTTGCGATTTCACACCTCGTGCAATATTCGAAAACACCGATGGAAAACGTCTAGATCGAGAAAATCATAAATCCAAAACTTCTGAATATTCTAAGATTCTTCCTATTTTTGAGCACGGCTAAAAGTGTGGATGTAAGCCCCTGATCAACTTCAAATAAATAGATCTACGGACACGCACATATATATCTATGGGTGTGTCCTTAAATCACAATAGTGAAAAACTGGTCGGTAACAACACATGATCTCTCTCTCTCTCTCTCTCTCTCTCTCTCTCTCTCTCTCTCTCTCTCTCTCTCTCTCCCCCTCTGTATTTGGTAGGGGGCATGTGTGTCTATCTAAGCTGGGATATCAATTACACTTGATTTGTTCAGATGCATATAATGAATACGTTCTTGTTGTCAATATTTATAGTGTTGTTCGAAAGTAGAAGATATAGTATTCGTGCATGCATGTATCCACTGATATCCTTACCTGTTCACGCATGCACACTCACACATACCCACACACACGTACACACACACACACATATACATACATACACACACACACACACACACACACACACACATATATATATATAGATAGATAGATAGATAGATAGATAGATTGATAGATAGATAGATATGTGAGGGGTCTTTTGGGGGTTCTTTTTCATTTTTTGGAGTTTTGGAAGGTATGTTTTTTGACATTTTTGTGTGTGTATTTATTTGGCATTATGTTTTTTTATCGTATACATTTCCAGCTCAATCTGACTGAAAAAAAAATCAAGGTCTTTAACAATGAAGTGCTACAAATTACTCTGATTGGCTTCTGTTGACTATAAAAGTTTTTTTCATTCAATACAGTATATGCCGTTATCTAACTCAATGCGAAAACAGGTTTTAACGGAAATTATATAAACGTTTCGGGGAATATATGTGAAATTCTATTACAATAATTTGAATACATTGAAATACACATGAAATAAACAAGGGCTCGTCACTAGACTTCTTTGAACTAACTTGAGAAAATATCTTGGAGAACTGACCGGGATCCTATTCTAAGGCCTCGGCCGCAGTTCTTATTGTCCTAATAGGGATTTTATCGTTGAATATTAATTTTGTTCTGATGCTTTCGATTCATTTTCCCTTATACATCAGTCAGCATATTTTGTAATTCTTCTTCTCCTGATGTCATGCCATAAGATTCACTGATGATGTTTCATGATGTCGTAAGTCATTGGGTGAGTTATAGACTATGTTGGGTGATATCTATGAAAAAAATAAGAAAAAAGGGAAAATATTTTCACAAGTTAGCATTTATGTGAAAGGTCATGCTCATTAATATTTTAGCAAAGACATATCTGTTTTTTATTGCCTAAGATTGCAGTGACATTACAGATTTTGAGCAGGTGATCAACATAAGATGAATCCCTATTTTCTTGATTCAACGATTTAATTCTTTAAAAAAATCTATTTTCCCAGAAATTTAGGATTTAAATCCCAAAACATGATTAGATGCATACCTCAGTCCATTGCTTGTCAAAAAATCTTTTGTTTTCAACTCTAAGAAGCAAGTGCTTGGGAGCAAAATGGCTTTTGTCTGAATACTTATGACAAGTACTGAATGTAAATGACATGTTTTTGTTTGGGGGATATTTCTTATGTTTCCTGAATGTTTTTTGACGTTTTTTACAAGCACAAACGCAAACACAACCCCCTCCATATATATATATATATATATATATATATATATATATATATATATATATATATATATATAGAGAGAGAGAGAGAGAGAGAGAGAGAGATACATATATACATATATATATATATATACATATATTTGTATATATATGTATGTGTGTGTATATATATATATATATATATATATATATATATATATGTATATATATATGTATGTGTATATATATATATATATATATTTATATATATTTATATATATATATATATATATATATATATATACATTGTAAATATTTCATGTTTGGTAATAGTGTTGTAGTTGCTGAGATTTAGATTATTTCCTTTTTTTTACTGATTAGGATTCTCACAATTACGTTAACAAGCACTGTATATGAAAACCTATAGTCAAGCTTCAGAAGCAGGTACTCAAGAATAGGTTATCTACAAACAATGAATCAACTCATCGAAATGTCATTAAAAAAGAGTAAAACATTTCGTTTAGCCCTACACGATTATGAAATAGCCAGTAACTCGGAAAAACAAAACATTCAGAATACATACAAAAGCAGCTTGGTAATAATTAGCCTGAATGAAGATACAAACAAGATGAATATAGTAAGAGAAACAACACAAGTACATCCTGATCAATTTACTCCCCATCATAAAAGTATTTCTCAGAAAATTGACTTGGAGAAAATGGGAATGAGTTTGGACGGGCAATATCTAAACCGTTTGAGATTGACTGGTGACGTTTCCATGACTTCAGGAGAAAGAAGAATAAAAAAATATGTTGACTGACGTAAAAAGAAAAATAAATAAAAGCATCAGAACAAAATTAATATTCAATGATAAAATCCAATGGAGGAGAGTAAGGATAGTGGTTAAGGCCTTAGAATATGTTGACAAATACATTTACCAAGGGCAGGTAATGAATTTGAAGAAAGGCTGTGAAAATCGATTAAGACATCACATAAAAATCGGCTGGGAATCTTTGGTAAGAATAGGAATGTATCAAAGAGCACATGCCAAATTGTTCAATGCGTAAAGTATAAAATAAATGCATAATACCAGTTATGGCGTACGGAAGTAAAACATGAACCTTAACAATACCAATTGAGAACCATCTTAGAATTACGCCAAGACCTATAAAGAGAGAGCAATGTTGAGGATTACTATAGAATTTAGAAAAATATCAACATCGATCAGAGAGACGACTTGAGTAAAAGATACCGAACAAATAATCAGGCGAAACAATGAAGCTTGTCTAGGTACTTAGCAAAAGGAAATGTCAACAAATAGAGAAAAATCTAATAGTATGAGCCAATAAGACACTCAACACAGTAAGAAAAGACCAGGCACAAGATGGAAGGGTGAGAAAGAAAAACTCACCGGTGAGACATGGCAAGGGTTAGCACTATCGTTGGTGTCATGGAAAAAGATGGGGAAGGCCAATATAAAAGAGTTCACTTTTGATGGCTGATCATGTATAATGATGATGGTGATGATGATGATATCCTTGTCACCTTGGTAACACATTTTATGGTTGCTGATCCTGGTATATTTTAAGATTTTTGTAGATAATAATGTCATGGGATCCCGACAACGTTGATAGGAATAAAAACATTAATTTTTCGAATGGCTGCTTCTTGTCTCGTATTTCGAAACTCACTCAAAAATAATATCATCTGTTCGATTCCCAGGCTTTATCTGTGCAAGAAACCAAACATAAACAGCACAAAATAATGAAAAACACGGCAATTAACAAAAGGATTCTAAAGAATCACGAATTGTAAAAAAAAAAATCATTAAATATATTTTTCTACAAAACTGAATAGATAGTCCAACCTGTCTACCTCAATAACCAAATCAAAAATACCATTTTAGTTCATAGACCAGATGTTGTCACAATTCTTTCACTTTGATCTTTTGTTCAACACAGTTATTCCCAAAGCTTGAAACGTGGTCATCTCAAAAGTGCATTGCAGAATATTTAAAGATTTAAATGATTCTTGGCAATTGTGATTCAATGATGATAGTAAGCAAGATCCAATTGGCACATCGCTAATCTCTTAATCATTCTAGAATTATCACGTAATTATCAATGATCATTGGAAGGAGAAATACTTTCATTTCTCTATCTACACGCACGTGTGTGTATGTGTATGTGTGTGTG
>OY735203.1:22446405-22458905 GCA_963457665.1 Thysanoteuthis rhombus | reverse complement strand
ATTTTCTCTTATTTTCTCTAACATCGAATGAGCGAATGAGTGAAAAATTCATCAAAGAAAAGGAGAAGTTGATATGTTGATTATGCTGTTATATCTTGGAATGAATTACCTTCATAATGGTTGAATGGTCATATTTATCTAAAAAAAAAAAAACTATCATACGATGGATGATTTTGACTTTGTATATAAATAGATCATGCTCTGCATTACCTGAAGTCTTTAACCGCTTCAGCAACACCAAATCCTATTCATCGGCAAATTCGATGCCTGAATCCCCGATCAAGAATCATTGTTGATTGATTGGATGATTAAGAAGACCTATGGTGCACTCTTTTAGACTAATATCAATTATTTCTCTGCAAATACATTTTTGAAGCGCTGAAGTTCGATATACTGGCTTTCCTCTCAACGATGTTGTTTTTAGACAAAAATGCTTTAGCAAAAACGATATTCATTAAAGTGATACGGAAAAAAGTGATGTGTTCTCTCTCTCTCTCTCTCTCTCTCTCTCTCTCTCTCTTTCTATATATATCAATCTATATATATATATATATATATATATGTGTGTGTGTGTGTGTGTGTGTGTGTATACATATGTGTATAGAGAGAGAGGAGAGAAAGTGGAAAGAGACCTGCATACATACACACGGTCAGACACAAAGGCACACACTTATTCACACATTCTAACCAAACACATGCACATACTCACTACTTGGATATAAAATCAGTTGAGGTACTAATAAACAAAATCCAAAGAGTTAATGCTTTCAAAAACCTCAAAGAGGATATTTGAGGGATTTTGCAGCTCACTTTTGAGAAAGCTGATGCCTCCGACCGACCAATCACTGTTACACTGAACCAGTCTGTTCACCCAATCGCTTTCCTTTCCAGGACTTTCATCCAAACTGAACGTCAGCACTTTGCTTTTGGAAAGAAAGCCTGTTCTAACATGAGACCAGTGAGAAAGCTGTCGCCCTACCTATCCTGGATATGCTTCACAATCATCACAAACCATAAGGCGGTAAGGTACACACTTTTTTCGGGTAGACTAGAGAAAACAAAAAACAAAACAAAAAAAAACAAAACAGGATCAAACTGTAACAGATTGATTTGCAGGTACTCTGATTACGATAACATTTTACCAACCGGTTGAAAAGCAATATTCGGGCTGACATTACGTGGCCACAATCACTGTAATCTTCGAGCTGAGTCTCTTACGGTATAGGGATTCTCCCGTAATAGCTGTCGAACCACCGGTTTCAGTGGGCTTAGATGCTGGCGCTGATCAAAAGTCAACATATGACGATGGATCTATTGATATCCGACTTAAAACTGAACCATCCTCCCCAGGAACTTTTTTTTACTCTTTCCGAGCCCAATTTTAGAGGGCCTATTGAAAACATTTCAATTCTCAGGAATGTAGCTATGTACAGATGGGTGTTTTTTACTCTTTTTTCCCAGTGGAAAGAATGATGATTTATTTTGAGCATATCAATTCTCCTATGAAATCCTTTTGCATGACTTCATACTCTGACGCTGCGGTTGTTCTATTATTGACTTTGATGGTGTATTGTTTTCCAATCTGATAATACACAAGACGAGCAACAATTAGGTTTGGTGGATGAGTGCTTTCTCTCTGAGCATTTACGCACTTCCTCTCAACTTTGACCAAGTAACACGTGTCGAAAAAAAAATTGTTCGAAACTTGCAAACATGTTAATCTACTTCAATAATCTTTAGTCTTCCAAGCAAAAAGAATTTGGGAAAATTATATTATTCTAAAAAGGTGAATCTTACGTATAGAACCTGATGATTTAATTTGTGAAATATTTTCATTGCATAAAACATGTGAGAAAAATAACCTGCATAACAATGATTTTAAACAAAACAGTTATGGAATAAAATATTTGTGACTACAGAGAATATTCATTTTTCTATAAAAGTAAGAAATCAAACCAATTGAAATTTCATTCTTCCAGATAACCAGGAAATTATGCAATGGACTGAAAAAAAAGAAAAAATGCATTGAAACTGAAATACATCTTAGGAGAGTCTGTAGTTGCTTTTTCAATTTATTTCGTTTGATTAAAATATTTTGTAGCTGTGAGAATAGTCAAAAAATCGCTAACGTTCAACTGACTGAATGTAGTTAATCTTTTTGCATTGGTAGACGAAATCATGTGACCAATGTCTACCGTACCACACGACAGGATTACAAGTGCAAGATTTTAGAAGAAAAAAAATCATTTTTAAATGTATCTATGAGGCGAACTTCCTTCTTTGCAATTTATGTAATTTTTAGAATATTACATATTCATTTTATTATTCTGCATAACGATTGATATCAGTTACAATATGTAATGAGTACTACGCAAATTTATTGTTTACAATTATTAAAAATGGATAGAAACTGATCTGTAATCTTTACTAGACGCCTGTATATTTGTCTTCACGTTGATATGGTAATACTGCACAATGCTTGATGATTGAGCAAGCCATAACCTTTAATGAAATGAAAATCGGTCTGCAGCACAATTTTGCTTAACAGGATTTTCAACTATTTTGCAGTCGCTAAATGGAGTTCAACTGTACTTTAAGAAATGGCAAAGAAAAACTCTTTGAAAATACAGTTCTACATCCAATTTTTACCATCTTTGTTCGTAAGATACAAGCTGAAAACTCTGATTTGGACATTTTGGTTTGGTTCGAGTCGAGAGCCCACAATTCCGACTAAACCGTGTTTTGTTCGAATTGCATTGATTTGGAGCGCGTGCTGATAATTGCTTCGTCACCAGCGCTCATTTCATTTTTCACCGTATATTTTCTGAGGTGTTGAGTGGCCTTTAAGTTGATGACACAAGAGTTTATATTCCAACTGGAATATTCGTACTCATACTGCATTAATGCTCCTGCAAAAGGCATGAACTAATTTCCCTGACAAGCTATGGGCAAAAAGCAGTGAAGCAAGAGACGCTCTGTCAGGTGCTTGACATATTTAAGTCTATTTAGTATATCACAAACGAGAAATGAGTAAGTACTTAGTTGATATATCGAAGCCAAGCAAAAACGGATGGATCCGTAGCAAACAAGATGCACTTTTTATCATTCGGTGTATTCGAGAGTTGCACCTTGATCCAAATGTCTCTAGTACCAGATTTAAACTCAATGTGGTCATTCATAAGGCAAATTTATTGGGAAAAAAACACAAATAGCACTGACACCTTTAACAAATTTGTTCTGGACGTAGATGTTTCATATCCACTTTTCTTCTGTCAGGTTTTAACCAGAACAAAACTGACAAAACATTTCACTATTTAGTGACTGCTGTTTTTATATCAAAGTGGAAGAGTCAATCGATGGGCATAAATATAATTTATAGCTCCTACAATAATTTTTTTCTTAATTATCACTCAAAATTATACCAGTTTAGACTGTTTATGAGTATGCACTGAAATTGGGTGGATCAGATCTTTACGCAGGTCAGGCTAGAGTTTGCCAAATTTCAGCTCAATCACGCAACCTGTAAGACGATTCCGTTGGGAAAAAATGCAAAAGGTGCAGTCTTTTGGCCAAATGTTTTCCGTAGGTATATATCTGCTTTGCTCTGGTAGGTACACATTGATAGCATAGAGTTTTTGTTCATTCCTCACTATTACTGAATATATATAGAAAACAATGACTGAATGATAGAAATTGAAACGGAAGTTTAACTAGATGTTGAAGGTATTTGTAAATAAGAGTCATTCCTGGAAAATCCCCCTTCCTATATGGTGATATTTGTCAGTAGAAACACAGAAAGTTAATTACTATCTATAAAGGTCTTGGAGGCCTCCCTTCATTCATACTGACAATAGCCATCTTACATCACTGATATGTACATACATACATTTATATATATATATATATATATATGTGTGTGTGTGTGTGTGTGTGTGTGTGTGTGTGTATGTATGTATGTATGTGTGTGTGTGTGTGTGTGCAGTCTACATCCTGGCAAAAGAGGATGACATCGTCAAAAATGAATAAAGTGAATTTTTAAAGTGTCCATAGAATGATTAGATGAAAAATGCAATGTTCCAAGCTGCAAGCAAAGAACATAAATAAGCTGAACAACAACATTACAACCTTTGTAATTGAAGTAATCAACATTATTAGGAAGGGGACTAACAAATTTTTTAAAAAAATAGATAATATCATGAAATGATGCAGAATTCTGAAGCCACCGACTACAGTAAAAGAAAAGATTGAAATAACTGACTTTAACAAAACCATACAAAAAAAGACAAAAAGAACACACACAAAAATGTTACAAAACAGCTTGAATTGGAAAAAGTGCTTCAAAACTCTACTGGAAGCGGGCAAATAACGAGTGTGCTTAGGAATGAGAAGACAAGACTTTTCAACGGATAGAGACCAAAATGTCGAATGTGCCCAAGAATTGTATCAAACCTCTATCCCCGCCAAAAAGAGTCACAGAATGATTGACATATATTATATATTGGATGTACAAGCTACGAATTACCGACTGGAACGTTTCCCAGGAGTTACACTGTTGCAGTTGAAGTAAACAAACAAACAAAGAAAGAAACGATCCAAGGACCAGATAACATCACCTTCATTTCATTCAAAAGTTTGGTAAAGTCATCACTAGTACACCAACTATTTTATTCACCCTTTGCGTCAAATAAAGCCCTAGAAGATTTGAATACCACGATCATGTTATTATTATGAAAAATATGGTTAGATACGAAAGTGAATCCAAATGATCTAAACAACTACAGGCCAATAATCCGGCTCAACTTTATCAATAAACTTTTCACCAGTATGATCCATCGAATCAACAAAGTGCTAAGTGAAAACAAACCAAAGGACTATTTTTGCTTCAGGAGAAGCTGGTCGACCCTTGGCCATCTCAATCCAGTGTATTGGCTAAAAGAAAATGCAGCAGAATACACTTTCCGTTGCAGTTGTTGACTTCGAGAGGACCTTCAATGAAGCAATCGTACAACAACGCGTATTCCTGATATATTTCAGCGTATTGCAGCATATCTATCGATACAGCTGTTCTTTTATCAAGCTACATAAAGACTCTTATACCTTTCATCCCACAGCCTGCTTCAAGATGATCATCCGAAACCTAGACTGGGATTATGAAGGATTCTGAATAGACAGACGGCGAATACTTGAATAAATTCAGATTTATTGATGACATCTTACTTTTTTCCAAAAACCTTCATGATCTCAAAATAATGACCGCCGAACCAATAGAAAAAGCAAGGAAGTACGTTTCCACATTAACTTTAGTGAAACAAAAGTCAGGTACCACAAACGTCCTGGGGACAAAAACACTCATGTTCAGATCAGAAAACAAAGAGCCGAAGTTAGTTGACTACACCATCGACCAAAGACAACGCATCTCCTTGATATTCATGAAAGAAGAGGAAAACAAGAAATATCACAATACGGATGGCAAGCTTTCGGTGGAGCATGCTCAACCTTCTGCAACACCACCGATGCAGTACCAATGCACCGTCCCAGTAGTCTCCTTTGGAGCTGAAACATGGATCCTGAGCAAAATATTGAACCCGAAACCCAGAACGAGTAAACATGTACTGAAGGAAATCTTGTTCAATATCATTGGAAAAATCGCAAGACAGCACAGTTATCAGGAAGAAATAGGAGTCAATAACTCATAGAATTTAAGGAAAAAATGTTAATGGTAATGGGCTGATCACGTTGCAAGGATATCCGACAATCAATGGACAAAACGAATGACGACTCTAATCCCCAGACACAATATGCGAATCTGTGACCAAAAGAAAAAAAGAACACGTGACGAACTAACGGAGTTCAAAGAATACTGGTTGCGTGATGCCCATGATAGATAAGTCTATAGAAAGGCTACGGACAGATGCTAGAAAACTGGTGATGCTGTTATCACATCCACATTGAATTAATTATTCATGAGGGTGCTACAATTAAACTTTAATGCTCAAAACATCTACCTGTATATAAATTATTCCAGCGTTTTCTTTTTGTTTTTCCTCAATATTGATATTTCAAATTAATTCCTATGAAGTATTATACATCTGGCAGTATAGAAGAATCGATTATATTTCGATCAACAACCATTAATTTTAACTATTTCGAGAATACTCTGCTGTATGAAGATAATATAATTAAGTAAAACGTATTACAAAGACAACTTCAAGTTTTCATTGTTAATCGATAATCGATTATTGAAGAGCATCTTATTTCCCTATGTTTACCTTCCAAATAGAAAATAAAGTCTATATACGTGTATGTGTGTTTGTGTGTGTGTTTGTGTATATGTATGGGCGTGTGCATTAGGAGAGCAGAATGATTAGAAATTGCGTTGTATTATATGAAACATTTATTTGAAATTATCTACCGACGTTACACGGCTACTGTATCATTTAGCCTCGATAACATGGATAGGATAAATTGTTGAAGAAAAATCGAGCAGCTGTTGGTATTGAACGTGCGACTTATAGGGTAGTCGCCTCAATCATCGAGCTAAATAGCCCCTGGTAGTAAAGTGCAAATAACTGCTTCAAACCCGAATTCGAATCTCGTGTATCCTCGGTCTTTCCGATCCTGTTGACGTGACGTATATGTACTAAGAAATGCATATCCATAATTTCCCACAGTCACATCTGCTGCATCAGTGAGACATGGCAGAAACTTGTACGACAACGATCGGCATGAACGTAGAAGGGGGAATGGTTTTGTCAAGAAACGCACTAATAATCACAAGTGATGATGATGATTTCATTTTCTACAGTAATTCGACCCCTCTTTGTGCTTGATGCATTTGAAAATGACTTTCAAAAGATATGAGCAACAAACCCGTAATATGATGGCATTTGGCGATAAATTGCAACGAACATGATACTGAAAGAACCAGCTGACGTGTAAGGGGCCAGATATAAGGCGAATGGGTCGAAAAGAAAGGGTGTTATTGTTTCCTGCCACTATGTTCCATTAATTCGAATTTTCATGTCAACTTGTCCGTCTTTAAAATGTCTCAAGATATCGGCTTATGTCTGAACAAATAGAAATGGATAGGGATATAAAACCTGTGACCGATTTTTATTTCTTCTGGTTCAGACAATAGGCTGCCCTAGGTCGAACATTGATATATTAAGCTGATTGAACGGAATGAAAGCACTGTCATCTGAACTTGTCATTATTTGACAGAAGACGCCACCAGACATTTTATCATCCAACAGTCCTGGAAGTTATCGGTGTAAAGATTATTACAAATAAGAAGCTGTATGATATAGAATTGAACGTATCTTGTGGTAAAACAATGGTCAGTTTCCATGTAATCTTACATAAGTCACTGGACACCACTGCGAAAATGATTGATAATCACATTTTTTATACCAAAGTATCATAACTATGATCTGAATGCGTTGTGAAAATATATCAGATATTACTTAGGAGCGGTTTAATTACTTTTATCAAATTATTTCAAACAGTAAAATACATTTCAATGTGAATAGTTCAGTAGAACCAGTAATAAAATAAGTAAAAAAAAGGTGGGGTCCAAATAAACTAGATGAGTCAGGTTAGCTATACCATTGGGACATGATTCTCAGGGAACAGGAATGTTAGTTTGAATTCTATCAAAGATGAATTCTTTATCTTGAATTTTCTGGCTCAATATCAACCGAAGAATAGAGAATTGTGATAAAGATGTCTGAAACTGTGATTGAATAAATATAGAAAAGAACAGATTAGCTACACAGTTCCATTTCGAAAATTTGGAGAAAAAAATAAAGACATATATCAATGATATTGCTAGTGTGTGTAAATTACGGATGCTACATTTCAGACGATTCCATTCCTGCAGTTTGAAGGTCCCCGTACTAACCACGTGAAAACATTTTCCCAAACGAACACAAGCTTTTTCTCCCTTTGATACTTGCTCGGTTTGTCTGCCTACGTTTGTTGCTGGACGCCCCCTGATTACATTTTAGGGGCTAAGAATTTGGAAATGTGCATGGGTACACTATTAGGCAACATGTTTTTCTTCAAGAATCTTCTTTCGTAAGTAATCATAGCCATTCTATACCTGAAATGCTGCTAGTCTACGAAATAACGATTTAGATATCAGACGTCACATTTTAGATGAAAAAAATATAATCTTTCAGATAATTTTAGAATATATTTTTTTTAATAATTGGTTCTGGTACACACGTGGGCTACGGCAATTCATGTATGTGAGATACCGAAATAGATAAATTGATATGTATCCCTCTCTCTTTCCCTCTCTCTTTCTCTCTCTCTCTCTCCATATATATATATATATATATGGAAAGTAAGAGAGAGAGAGAGAGAAAGAGAGAGCTACTGAACTAACATACATGTATTGGCATAACAGGAAAATAAATGTAATGACAAATGCACAAAGAAATGTGATTAAAGTAAAAAATAATGTATTTTTGGACATGATTCTGTTAATATTTAATAGGAAATAGTCTGACAGTAAGAATGCAATGTCAATCAATAGAGTGTTAGCTCAATGTGATCCATCAAAAATTCGATCAATTTCATAAGTATAAAATATATTTCAAAAAGTCAGTGACGATTAGGAAGAAAAAAAAAGATTTGAAACACTTGATCGGGTACAATTTCAAAATACTCCATTAATTCCCTTGGGCATAGTGTTGATAGTTTCGATGTAGTTGTTCTATTTTATTCTTACAGGAACCAATGATTTAACTTGAAAGGTTTTCGAGATTATTTGTTGGTTTTGCAATAGTCTCTCCATTATTATGTATTTTTATTACACTCCAGACACACTGGAACTTTTAATATTTCCACTCAATAAATGATGAAAGTGTCTTCATCGTCTCATCTGCTGTGACCATTTACAGATTGAAGTATTCCGTCCGAGGATTTTAAAGGCACAAAACAATAATCACTGTGATGATGTGAGTTTCAAATAGAAAGGTTTGTATTTGTCGTTAGCTATCTCTCTCACGTAGACCAAATTCACCACTGAATTTCCTCACTATGTCTCATCTGATAACTAATGACCAGTCTGATTCGTCAGCTATCAAATTTTGAAGTCCTGCACGAAGTGCAATTTAGCCTACCGATAACATTCTTAATCTCCATACTTCCCAAAAATCTAAGCTCAGGTAGCTTGCTCCTGGTGTTCGGAATAGTCGCTTCTTTCTATTACCTCCTAACAACTAATGGATCATCCACTTAATCTTTTATTGCCTCCAAAGAACAGAGCTTTTTAGATCAGATGACTGAATAACCAACATATCAGGTAGGGTGAATTTCTGTAACAGAAAGACATAGATATATGAATATGGTCGTCACAGTCAATAACTGGTCAAACTTTTTGTCAAAATATGAAGTCGTTAAAAAAACAATCGCATGCCTGAATGTGTTATATAAGTATATATGGATCTCAAACAAACAATAAATAGGTATATATGGACCCCATACAAACGCACACGTACAAAATCATTCATACATGCGAATATGGATATACGTAAGTATACATATAATATACATATTGAATTTTCAAAATTTTTTATGTCAATGTGCAAACGAATTTTTATATACATACACACACACATGAACACACACACACACACACACACACACACACACACATATATATATATATATATATATATATATGCGTTTCTGTGTGTAGTTAGGCATGATATCGAGATACGTACACACAAACACACACACATACACATACACATACATATATATATATGTATATATATATGTACTTTTATATATATATATATATATATGCATATATATATATACATATATATATATATATATATATATATATATATATATATATATATATAATTTTTACCCTAGACATCAAAAGGCCAACCATAATTAAAAATTGATAAAGACGTCGAAAACAATATCGAAAACAAAGATTGTTGGAAATACGAAATGACCAGAAAACGTGGAAGAAAAAACAGGATCTCAATATGTTTTGATTCTTTCATACATCAGAGATGGTTGGTACAATAGATGACTCGAAGGACTGTGAAAAAGAAGACGACAAAAAAAGCAAAAGAACAGAAAAATTATTTTTGAATCAGATGGATGGTAAGAGAAGGAATAGAAATAGAAAGACTGGTGTTTAGAATTAAACCAGAAAGATAAACTAAGGGAGTTTGAAGAGGATACTGGTGGACAGTAATGTGAAATATCGAATATGAAGATCGAAGAAATGGATGACCATACTGGAGAGGCGTCGAAAGGGACACAATGTGTGAACTAGTAATAGGAAAGAGTCCTGGAAGCCAGTTGGACAGAGACTAGTAAAAATCAAAGAGGAAATCGCAAGTAAACACTGAACGGCAAGCATCCATTGCCGGAAGAAATCAAGTGAAATGAACTGGAGAAAATATTGAAAAATGTGGAATTGGAAGATTAAAGAAAATCACGAGTTATGAGGACGGAACATATAGAATATCTGAGATGAAGGGCGTGAACACTAAAATGTTTGGACCTGAAAGACATTGGAAATTAGAGATTAGATACGAGGGAAGAAAAAAAAAAGTGTAGACAACAAGAGAAAAAATCGGAATAAATAATCAGAAATGAAAATAGGTGAGTTGGGTGGGGGGAAGCATGAAATACTCGGCTAAATGATTTTACGAGAAGTACTGAGATAAATGACAAATTACCCGAGAGATAAATAGAAATAAAACGAAGAAAAAAAGGAAAAGAAGCAAAATAGTTAAAATGGGAACGGAGAGAACCATGACAATACGATGAGGCTGAATATCAATGCATGGATAAAAGTCAAACCATAGATCCATAAGTTCTCTTCTTTACATATATGCACACACACACACACACACACACACACACACACACACACACACACACACACACACACACACACACACATGCACACACACACACACACATGAATGCGTTATAATATTTGGGCTTCGATTTGAAATTGCCTCCCATTAGAACACAGAGATTGCACCACTTGGACAAGACAGTGGAAAAAAGTGAACAATTAAAGAATTGGGCTCCAGCAACGATTGATCTTGTCACTGTAATTCCTAATACTAAAAATTTAGGAATACAGCACTAAGAGTAAAAGGATGATATCGACTGAGAATAGGGGCACGGAACAAAGATACGTTGAGTGTGAAATTCTGGACAAACAGGCCTAAAAAGAAAAGCTAGTAATTTTCGATAGGAAGTAATGATCCACGTTGAAATAGATAATTGGAGGTGAAATCTGCCCTGATTAAGGAAGATTAAGAAGTAAAATATTTTAGAAATAAATGATCAATGATTAAGTGAATGAAGATTACGGGTGAATAACAGGGATCTGAAAAGTGAGTACAATAAACGTAAAGATAAAGGAAGTCCCACTCGGGTTGAAGGGATAAGAGTAGAGAATTAAGGAATGGAATATTGAAATGAAACCAAAATTCCAAAGGAAAGAAAGGAATTGAAATTAATGGAAAAAATGGGAAGAGAAAACAAAGAAAAATTAAAGTAAGAAAAACCATACAAAAATATCAGTAGGAAAATATACGGAGAAAAAAGGAATGAAAGAAAATGCAGAAAAGAATGGGAAGCGAGAAAAATTGAAAGCAAAGGAAGGAAGGGAGAAATCTTTCAGATCTACAAGAGCCTCAAATTATTAGGACAAAATAACTTTTTAAAAAAATATTACGCATATATCAAAAACCCAGAAAAGATAGTTTAACACCCTTATTCATTTTCAAAAATTCACATAATTTTGACCAAATATCACAGAACACAGAAATTGGAAGCATATTGGTGCAATACGTTACTTCAGAAACTAATATCCAACAATCAGTAATCCTCTGCCCTTATTCTGTCAATTTTAAAGATGTATAATAATGTTTTTCATTGCATCATACGCATTCCTAACTCACCGTATCTAGAATATGTTACAGGAGAATATAAACCAATCAAGAAAACTGAAGTGCATTCAAATAAAGCAGCTCGAGCAATCCTTGAATGAGTGAGACAATGCGTAGAAACAAAAGACAAAGTGTTGCAAACGAGAAAGAACAAAGGATTTATGAACAAAAGGGAAGAAAGAAAAAACGAATAAAAACAAATCGTGTAAAAAGAACGCCTTCCAGCGGTAGAAAATGCAGCAAGACGCCAATGCAAACATCTGAAAGAAAGGAAAAAAAACTTAACCGAACATTTAGCAGGCAAATCTCCATGTTTGAATGTGCAAAATGCATATTAGGATGCAGTACAGGAAAATCAAATGTTAAGAGCCAATAACGATTGACAACAATTTTTTTATTCTTATAAATATAGATGTGTAAGGCAACACGAACTGTTCCACATTGATCAAACAGGCAATGTGTTGTATGTAAAGATTAATGTAAAGAGATTGTCAGAGATAATAATACTATCTCAAAAATACAGACACGACAAACATACACACGTATACATTTCTC
>OY735203.1:22428905-22443905 GCA_963457665.1 Thysanoteuthis rhombus | reverse complement strand
TGAATACTTACTGTTTTTAAAATGACATCTTGATAAAATGTGTGCGCTCGTATATGTGTTTGTACTAATGTGTAAGTATGCGTGCCAATCTGTGCAATGTCTGTAAGATTTCCAGAGTTGTACTCCTAAACCTTCATTTGATGCAGTCTTGCAAATTTCAGACTGCTTTTTTCAATGGATCATTTTTTGATGTAAACGCTGCAATTCCTTTCTACGAACCTTGACTTTCTGATTTTTGTCTGGTTGCTTTTTTTTTTCTGAATGCCATGTAGCCCTGTTTCACCTTTTACTTGAGCGATTGACTGATTAAAGTTTTGCAACAGTCTTAATAACAGCCTTCTCGCCACGATCCAACATCTTCTTGGTTCCCCCATTCTTTTTTTTGATTCAAAGACAATCAGAACTGCGCCAAAACCAAATTGCTCACTTACACATCGTAGACTCTGATTCTTAAGATGGAAACTCCACAAACTTTGAATCAGACGTATTTGGCAATACTTTGTCGACATCACACTAATCTGACTCTAAGAAGATTAATTAAATTTGTACTTTTATATCACGTCAACTGTCGAATGGTTACAAATTATTTAAAAAGTTGAAATCCAGTTAAAACTATTCAACTCATGATCATTGATCTGATTTTACTATTAGACATTACTTCGAAGAAAATAACGAACAGTGTGGATTTATTCCAAATGATAATATTATACAAAATTTTTAATCGAGATGAGTATCAAAAACGCGATCGACTCAGTAAAAATCCCTGAGGTCATTAAAGCCATCAATTGACAAAGTGTGGAACATATTTACAATCAAAGCAGCTCCCTCATCAGGCTACGTAAAAACTCAGCCCCTTTTCAGCTCCAGGAATGAGTAAGACAAGGTGATACCAGCTCACCCAAACTCTCTACAGCCTGCGTCAAGATGATTGTCAGGAGAATAGACTGGGAGGGTAAAAGGAATTAGAATAGACGGCAAGTATCTGAGCAACGTCAGATTTGCAGATAACGTTGCCCTTTTCGCAGTGAACCTACACCCCCCACAACCAATGATTGATGAACTAAATGAAGAGAGCAAGAAAGATGAGCTTCAGCAAGACGAAAATCATGTGCAATAACTACATCGGAGATAAAAACACCAAGATTAAAATCGAGGACACAGAACCACTACATCTACCTAGGACAACGAATCCCCATGAGACCCTTGAAAGAAGAAAGAATCAAACAATCACACAAGGATGATAAGCCTTTGGTAGAGCAAATTCAACCTTCAAAAATAAGAAGATCCCATTCATCTTAAAAATAAGGGTGTATAACCAATGCATCCTCCCAATAGCCACTTATAGGACTGAAACATGGAACCTAACCAGGATACAATTCTACAAATTGAGGACTCTGCAACGTGCACATGAAAGAATTATGCTGGTCTTCTAATGGAGAGACCACAAGACAGCCATAGCACATCCAGGAAAAGACTAGAGTCAGGGACATCATAGAATCCATTCAAAATCTCAAATGGCAGTGGGCTGGCCATATTGCAATAATGGTAGACAACCAATGGACATCACGACTCACAACATATGCGGAACCGAGGTCGGCAGAATATTAGATGGAGAGACGAGCTAGACAAATGCTGAAACTGGGTCTGCGACGCCCATGATAGAGGAGTATGCCAAACCCTGGGGAAGGTCTATGTCCGACGACAAACGTTGAAAGACTGATGATGATGATGATGATGATGATGATGATGATGATGATGATATATACATATATACCATCAGTTGTTATAGGTCCAATGCTTCACAAAGACCATTCTATATCCTTTCATGTCGAATGTGATAACTCTAATAACTGCCATGTCTTATCGGCTTTTTTTTTGGTACTATCTCATCCGTCAATTATGTGGTTATTTCTAACTCATTCCACCGTCCTACGGGCAGCGATTGGTTAGCCGTTTGCTCCATCTGCTGTTTCCTATTCTTTCAATGTGACCAGCCCATTTTGTTGCAAAACTTCATGTACCACATCCTCCCCCGTAGTCCTCTCTCAGATCCATGGAGATTTTTCTTCTCCCGCAAAGTGATTTCAGGAATGCCCCCCGTATATTTTAAGTTGTTTCGGTGGTTTTGTAAATATCCGGGTTTTGCAACTGTATATTACAGCTGGTACTGTTTATATACCTAATGTTTCAAGATATTTGCAACCTGCTCTTTAGTATGTCTTCATCGATACTAAATGCTCTAAAACCTCGTTTTATGCACTGTTCAATTCCATTGTGTTAGTATTTTCCTAGTTTTATCGCCTGACCTGAGTGCATGTATTCCTTGGCTTTTTCGAAATCTTCACTGATTATCTTTATAGTTGTTTTTAGGACATTCAGATTCAACGTTACTTTTGTGTTTTTTAATTTCTAACCCCTTTTGGACCTCTCTCTATATATATCACTAAATATATTGCAAGTTGTGTGTCGTCTTCGCGGTTCCATAAATTGTTCAAATATTATTCATCTGTGTTTATTTCGAACATGTTACTATTTTTTTCCGCTTTGAAAGATAACTGTTCTGGTGTTATTATATCTTCCTGTCCCACTCCATCCGATATATTCATCTTGCTAGTATTTTTATGAAATCTAATTATTGTATTGACGTTTTTGTTACTATTCTCAATTACACTTATTTAATCGTCATTCATACATTGCATTGAGTTATCTGTTTGTAAGTATTTTCAAGAATACATTGTAAATGTTTGGTGATAATAATGGTGGTAACAACAACAACAACAACAACAACAACAACAACAACAACAACAATAATAATTATGATAATAATAATAATAATAATAATATCGGGATTAGGGGGAGGATAGAGACCGTACAGACCACAGCACTACTGGGAAGTGCACGGATACTGAGGAAGGTGCTAGAGATATAAGGACTGCAACGAATCGTAGCTCTGTCATGATATGCGAAAGAGAGAGGAGACGTTAGCTGAAGACCTGAGGAGACTTATTGTCACTCAGCCTTCAGCGATAACCACTGGGCAACCGGTGTGAAACTGTAAATCGCAGAATTACTGCGACCTATGAGTACTAGGAGAAGAGGGCTGGAGACTTGAGGAGACTTGCTGTCACTCAAACTCCAGCGGTTACCACCAGGCAACTGGTGTGAGATTCATAATAATAATAATAATAATAATGGGAATTGCACTGATACTGAAGAAAGTGCTAGAAATATAAGGACCACAACGTTAACGCAAATTGTAGCACTTACATGATTGGCGAAAGAGAGAAGAGATGCTGGCTAAAGACCGGGGGATACTTATTGTCACTCAGCCTCCAGAAATGACCCCTGGGCAACCGGTGTGAAACTGTAAATCGCGGTATTACTGCGACCTATGAGTACTAGGAGAGAACGGCTGGAGACTTGAGGAGACTTGTTGTCACTCAAACTCCAGTGGTTACCACCAGGCAACCGGTGTGAGATTGCAAATAATAATAATAATAACAATAATAATAATAATAATAATAATAAAAATAAAAAAAAGTTGAGAGTGGTCTGTTGTTTCTTGGAGCTGCACGTGGGTAAGTGGAATTAAATTTAAAATTTATAGTTTAATGCCTAGCTACCCCCGAGTATGAATGAATGGAGTCTGTCCACCCCTGACCGTTAGGACCCCTTACTGCTAAGTAGATATAGGGGGAAGTCCACCATTGGGAA
The DNA here is from genome assembly GCA_963457665.1 of Thysanoteuthis rhombus. Classification (NCBI taxonomy): domain Eukaryota; kingdom Metazoa; phylum Mollusca; class Cephalopoda; order Oegopsida; family Thysanoteuthidae; genus Thysanoteuthis; species Thysanoteuthis major. The sequence goes on along the minus strand of OY735203.1, from coordinate 22,440,191 downwards.
AGAACACAGATTGCGAGACTTATACTAAGTCAAGACTTAGAAGATTTAAGGGAGACGTATGACCTTCAAGGTTGTTAATTTCACCCAGATGAAGCTTAATGTGTTAATTGTTAGGTCTGAATGTAGAAGGGGATGGTCATACCACCAAATAGATATATCTGTGCAGCAGAATGGCCTATCCATGTAAGATTATACCATGGGTTGTAACAGCTGGTGGGACTCCGAGAGTGTCACTGAGCTAATTGCCCACAATGAACCCACCAAGGTCTGGTGCTACCTTAAAAGAACCAAAAAGAGCTGGTGGGGCTCTTCGGTTATTTCTGAACCACATCGGTCTTAACCAACCCATCAAGGTCTGGCACTACCTTAAAAGAACCAAAAAGAGCTGGTGGGGCTCTTCGGTTATTTCTGAACCACATCGGTCTTAACCAACCCACCAAGGTCTGGCGCTACCTCAAAGAACCAAAAACCCCTATCATGACAGTACAACCTAACCATTTTACCGCAAAAAACGGGGCACAAATCCGAGATTTGTGTGTCGTAACCGGCAGGTGTTCCCTTGTTAGCCACCAGGAGGGACCCGGTCGTCATCCTGTGACTGCTGGCCAAAACTCCGGCTCGTGTACCCTTAATGGCCTTCAGGAGGGACACAGTCGTCACATAGCTACTGTTGGCCAAGACTCATATACCACTAATGACACCCAGGGTAGGCGCGGTCCTCACGGAGTGACTGCTATAAAGAGAAAGAGATGGACAAGGGAGGAGAATAGATTAGTTATGTATTGTTACTTTAAAAGCAAGCCTTCAGTGCGATCTTATAGGGAGCGTATGCTCCAGATATGGAGGGAAAAATCTGATGTGGAAGTATCGAACCAACGCCTTGCTGACCAAGTAAAACAAATCCAAAAGAGGAAATGGCTGTCTGAGACAGAACTACTAGAGATTCGCATTAATGTAGAGAGAGACTCAGGTGACACATCTGTAGAATGCCCCCCCCCCCAGCACAACTAGTACCAATAACAAAACTATAAGAATTCCCCATAAGACCCCCACAGTAAACTATGCACCAGAGGGTGACGACGAGGCACCAACAGCAGAAGAGAAAACCAAAATACAAGCTTTGAAAGAGATCATGCGAGGAGAGAAAACAACACTCCCCTCCCTAAGAGACAAAGACAGAAAGAAAGTTGGAGAAGTGACCGAACAGGTCAACTGCCTCTTACAGCACATAGAAACGAACACCCTCCTAGAACTCAACAACCTAATTTACGCTGGGGCAAAAATGGTAGCACAAAGCTTCACAACACAAGATAGGAACCTGAGCAATAATAGGGAAGGGAAACCCAACTGGGAGAGAAGGTTACAAAGGCAGATCTCCCAACTACAGAGAGATGAAGTACTACTTAGAAATACACCACACACAGACAGACCACGAGTAAGACTTTATAACAAATACAAAGTAACGCAAAAGGGCATCGCAACTGTAGTCGAAGAGTTACACCAGAAAAGACTAGCCAAAGAGGCAAGACTAAAAAGATACAGACTAAGAACGGCCCAATACACACAAAACCGCACATTCCAAAACAATGAGAAAAAGTTTTACCAAGATTTAAATGGGGAAAGAAGGCAGGACATGAAACCTGATGCCACAGAGGCCAAGAACTATTGGAATAGCATATGGGGGCACCCAAAAAGACACAACGTAACACCGCAATGGTTAGGAAACATGAGAAAAGAACTAGAAGATATAGACAAGGGGGAACCAATAATACTGAATGAAAACACATTGAAACATACTCTTAGGAAAGTAGCCAACTGGAAAGCACCGGGGCCCGACGGGATCCATGGGTATTGGTTCAAAAAATTCACCACGTTACACGGCAGACTCACTCACCTACTCCAAAATTGTCTAAATGAAGGCAAAGCACCAGAATGGATGACTAAAGGCAGAACCACCCTCATCCTAAAAGACCCGGGAAAGGGGAGCATAGCAAGCAACTACAGACCAATCACGTGCCTACCACTTATGTGGAAAATCCTGACCGGGCAAATAGCAGAGAGAATATACATGTCAATGGATAGAAGAGGACTACTACCAGAAGAACAGAAAGGGTGTAGGATAGGAACCAAAGGGGCAAACGATTTACTCTACATAGACCAGATGATCTTAAAAGAAGTAAGGAAAAGGAGAAAGAATATCGCAATGGGATGGATAGATTACAAAAAAGCATACGATATGATTCCACATAGCTGGATACTCGAATGCCTTAGAATGTTCAAAATTAGCGAACCGGTGGTTAAATTCATTGGTAATTCGATGGAAGACTGGAAAGTAGATTTGACAGCCGGAGGGGACAAACTAGCCGAGGTAGGGATAAAAAGGGGAATCTTCCAAGGAGACTCATTGTCCCCTCTATTATTTGTTCTAACAATGATACCGCTTAACAGAATCCTGAAAAACAGCAAAGGATACCACTTCTCTAAAACAAAAGGAAAGGTCAACCACTTAATGTACATGGACGATATTAAATTGTTTGCAAAAAACAGGGGAGAGCTTGAGACTCTGTTCAACGAAGTAAGGGAATATAGTGAGGACATAGGAATGGAGTTTGGGATAGAAAAATGTGCAATCATGGTGATGCACAAAGGAAGGCTTTCAATGACTGAGGGAATTGAACTTCCGGACAACAACAAGATTAGGGCATTGACTGCACAAGACCGATACAAGTACCTAGGTGTCCTTGAATGTGACACGATAAAACGGGAAGAGATGAAGGAGAAAATTAAGAGAGAATACCTCAGAAGGATAAGGAAAATATTAGAAACCAAATTAAATAGCAGAAATCTAATAAAAGGAATGAACACCTGGGCTGTGTCAGTAGTTAGGTATACAGGACCATTTCTAGGATGGACAAAGGAAGAGCTCCAATCAATGGATAGGCGAACAAGGAAACTTATGACGATGCATAAAGCATTGCACCCTAGGGATGATACAGATAGACTATACGTTAAGAGAAAAGAAGGTGGTAGGGGGCTCATCAGCATAGAAGATTGTGTCCAGAGAGCTGAAGTAGTCCTAGACAGATATGTGCAAACAAATAGTGAAGAAATCATAAAGAGCGCGAGGGATAGTGCAACAAACAATAAAGTAGAAAACAATGGAACAGTACAGCAAACTAGAAAAGAAAAGTGGGAAGGGAAAAAATTGTACGGCGAGTTTAAAAGACAGATAAAAGATATAGTAGACGAGAAATCATGGACGTGGTTACGAAAGGGAAACCTTAAGAGAGAAACAGAATCGCTCATCATGGCAGCCCAAAACAAAAGCATAAGGACAAACTACATAAAAGCAAAAATCGACAGAACACAGACAAACAGCAAATGCCGCATGTGCGGTGAAAAAGATGAGACAGTAAACCACATAACTAGTGAATGTAGTCAGCTCGCCCAGAAGGAGTATAAGCATAGACACGATAGAGTAGCAACGATGATACACTGGGAACTAAGTAAACAAATGGGATTCAACCATGGGGAAAAGTGGTATCAGCACAAGCCAGAGGCAGTTTTGGAGAATGACAACCACAAACTACTCTGGGACTTTGACATCCAAACTGACCTCCTCATCCAGGCAAGAAGGCCGGACTTAGTAATAGTAGACAAAAAAAGGAAGGCCTGCCAAATAGTAGACGATGCTGTACCTGCAGACCATAGAGTAAAAAAGAAGGAGGGTGAAAAAAGGGAAAAATACCAGGACCTAGCAAGGGAGTTAAGGAAAATGTGGAACATGAAAACCAGGGTAGTACCGGTCATAGTGGGCGCACTAGGAACTGTCCCCAAAACGCTGAGGGAGAGACTGGAGGAGATCGGGATTAGGGGAAGGATAGAGACCGTACAGACCACAGCGCTACTTGGAACTGCACGGATACTGAGGAAGGTGCTAGAGATATAAGGACTGCAACGAATAGTAGCTCTGTCATGATATGCGAAAGAGGGAGGAGACGTTAGCTGAAGACCTGAGGAGACTTATTGTCACTCAGCCTTCAGCGATAACCACTGGGCAACCGGTGTGAAACTGTAAATCGTAGAATTACTGTGACCTATGAGTAGTAGGAGAGGAGGGCTGGAGACTTGAGGAGACTTGCTGTCACTCAAACTCCAGCAGTTACCACCAGGCAACTGGTGTGAGATTAATAATAATAATAATAATAATAATAATAATAATAATAATAATAAATTAATTAATTAATTAATTAATTAATTAATTAATTGAAAGAGTTGTCTGTTGTTTTTTGGAGCTGCACGAGGGTAAGTGGAATTAAATTTAAAATTTAAAATTATAGATGTGTCCGATAGAAAAGTAATGCCTAGCTCCCCTCGTGTATGAATGAATGTACCATCCCACCCTTGAGTAGAAATAGATTTGCATGGTGAAACCTACCATTAAAAAAAAGACACAGATAGCGAGAAGACGGTGGAAAAAGCATTTCAACTTTTTGGCAATGAGGTAAATTTCTTTCTCTGGATGAATTCTGTTGATTGACTTTAAAGACTACCTCAGACTAATTTCTAATATGTTTATTGCATCAATAAGGAGACTTGCTGTCACTCAAACTCCAGCAGTTACCACCAGGCAACTGGTGTGAGATTTCAAATGATAATTATAATGTGCAGTGAAAGAGATGAGACAGTAAACCACATAACTAGTGAATGAAGCCAACTCGCCCAGAAGGAGTATAAGCATAGACACGATAGAGTAGCGACGATGATACACTGGGAACTAAGCAAACAAATGGGATTCAACCATGTGGAAAAGTGGTATCAGCACAAGCCAGAGGCAGTTTTGGAGAATGACAATCACAAACTACTCTGGGACTTTGACATCCAAACTGACCACCTCATCCAGGCAAGAAGACCAGACCTAGTAATAGCAGACAAAAAAAAGGAAGGCCTGCCAAATAGTAAACGTTGATGTGCCTGCAGACCATAGAGTAAAAAAGAAGGAGGGTGAAAAAAGGGAAAAATACCAGGACTTAGCAGGGGGGTTAAGGATAATGTGGAACATGAAAACCAGGGTAGTACTGGTCATAGTGGGCGCACTAGGAACTGTCCCCAAAACGCTGAGGGAGAGACTGGAGGAGATCGGGATTAGGGGAAGGATAGAGACTGTACAGACCACAGCACTACTAGGAAGTGCACGGATACTGAGGAAGGTACTAGAGATGTAAGTACTGCAACGAATTGTAGCTCTGTCATGATATGCAAAAGAGAGAGGAGGCGTTAGCTGAGGACCTGAGGAGACTTATTGTCATTCAGCCTTCAGCAATAACCACTGGGCAACCGGTGTGAAACTGTAAATCGTAGAATTACTGCGATCTATGAGTACTCGGAGAGGAGGGCTGGAGACTTGAGGAGACTTGCTGTCACTCAAACTCCAGCAGTTACCACCAGGCAACTGGTGTGAGATTCCAAATAATAATAATAATAATAATAATAATAATAATAATAATAATAATGATCATCTCCTCTGTTATATTGTTGGCTCGTTATTCTTTAAAATCTCATTTTCTGTCGATCATAGTAATTTGTGGGGGTGTGGGGAGCTTCCAAATATGGGAAAATACTTTCCTCTTTTTTAAGGATTCAAATCAATGGGAAAATTCTAAAACTTTTAGAGGTCAAAATTGAGAACATTTTTTTTTCAATTTTAGGGGTTGTAATTCCTTTACAGTTTCGGGGCAGTTTCTTTTTTCGTTAGCAGTATGTGAATAGTCGAACAAATTCGTTGTGATGGACTTTCCCGTATCCTGTTGATGATATATCTACTTTTCATACTACGTAGGAAAAAGCACTCCATCCGTCGTTAAATCTGAAACCTCGCTGTTCTCTCTCGAAATATAGGTCAATTGTACTTTTATATTCAAGGAATGGAAGTTCCAATTGCATTCTTCAGTTATATCTAATATCTTGTCCTTACCTTTGTTGATTTCGTCTTGTCTATCCCATATACATATATATATATATATATATATATATATATATATATATATATATATATATATACACGTGTGTGTATGTGTGTATACATATATATATATATATATATATATATATATATATATATATATATATATTGATCCTTGCTTTCTCTCCATTGATCCAAGAGATTTTACTTGTGTCCAGGTCTCAGACTACTGCATATATAACAACCAGATGTCATTTTTCTGAGAGCTGCACAGAAAAGATTAGGCTTGGACGATTCGTGTTGGAGCGTGGCTGCTTATATCATGCTTCATTGCCTTATCCATTCTAAGCATTGGATAGCCTTGACTAACGTGATATCAGTTTTGTGATAGACAGGCAAACTTTTCCATGGAGAGTACAAAGGGAAGGAGGAGTGGGAAATGAATTGTACTGTTAGCGATGAGTCACTCGGTGCTTGCCTGATTATCACCGACTCTTTAATAAACAATATATAAATATATATATATATAACAAAATGACAGTTTTGCACTAGTAAAGAAAGCGTTACAGCATAGTTGGTTTCAGTGCTTTTTATTATTTTTTCATCATTACATAAATTTTCATCATCATTATGGTCACCATTCTTTTTATACAATCTGCATTATGAATCGATCATCTAAAAAAATGTATAAGTCGCAGCATCATTATACTTTATAGCTTATAAATCTTCAACATTTCCTCCTTTCATACATATTCTTTTATTGTATCATATCTATCGCCATTGTATTGATTATTATAACTTATTATTTCACACGGTAGTGTAGTTTTATTAGTGTCGTTGTGGTTTCCTCTCCAGTGGTATCCAATTGCCTTCTCTTGGAACCAATCGTTAGTAAGTTTTCGATATACTTCAGCACTCTCCTTGCAATATTGCCGATTTTCGAAATGCTTTTGTTTGCCACTTCTATTATATTCTATTTCCCCTGGTTCAAATAAGGATAAGTACAACCATTGCTTGATTATACAACGACATTAAATCTTCATTGAAAGAACGTATATCTTATCCTGCAATTCATCCTTTGTTCGACCTTGCAATGTCCAGGAACATCTGCATCCATAATCTGACGGACATTTCCTCTTCGATTATGATTATAAGAACCAGTCGTCTGGCAATGATGAAGCAATCCATTTGAATTTCTGAACTCAAATGATTATTATACCCTTCAGTTCATCAGGGCATCTTCTGATCTCTGTTTATACCATTTGTTTGCACAATTCTTACTGAATCATCGTGAATACCCAGTAATATCTATGTCTGCACTTTGTCTCAACTGATTTCTATATTTATTCGATTTGTTTATTATTTCCTGTCTTAATTCTGTCCCTGCATAGACGACATTTGGTTATCTTGTCTATTTTAGCTTAGCAGTACTTAATTCTATTACGAATGTTCTGAACTGTGTTTCCTAACACAAGTGTCCTCTGTGATACTAAATCGAGATAATTTCGTCTACGGTTTCTCCTGTGTGTCTTCTGAATTAACGTTGATATTTCCAGCGTCAAATCCATGACTTATTTCATAGTTAGTTCGTTTGTTTTTGCCGAAAATCTTTGGGACCTTCCCGATCGCCCCAGTGATGAAACAAACAATTTCTCAACTATACTATCAAAAATATTGGGAGTAATCTTTCAGTGTCGAATTTCATCAAGTGCCCTCAAATATCCAGTTCTCTTCTCACTCCTTTTGCAGATGTGGAATGTCCTCTGTTATATAACTTCACAATCTCGTTGCGGGTGTGATCGATAAATTCGTAGTATTCTTAATATCATAGACACTACCATCAATTTACGATCAATCACTTATACAGTTGTTATTTAACCTATGAAGAATCATTGTTACTTATAATATGACATCCTTCTTGCCACATAATGTACTAAAGTGACGGGACCATCATTGTTATCCATATCCGTTATTTCTCTTATTAGTTCACACTTCTACTACAACCTTTACAATTACTATTAATAATAAAAATATTGATGATAATAGATAAATAATTGAACTTCGAAACTGATCATTGGAAGACAAGACTTAAAAATAGATATTGCCTTTGCGAAATGGGAAGTCTCACTTTGGAATGGGATCAATTTCTTCAAAACATTGGATTCTAAACATTCATTACTGCCAAGCAATTATGCAAACGTCTGGCAAATGTAGATATACCGAATGGATTAAGAAGTTAAAGAGGTATCTAATCCAAAAAGGCAATCAAAAAGCAAAGGATAGCAAGTAATTGTAGGCTTATAACTTGCTTACCTACGATGTTGAATACTAACAGGTAAACATACAAATAAACTATTACTCGTTAGGAAATATTCTATTTTTAACAAAGAAACAGAAGCAATGTCAAAGTCGGGAAACTACAGAATATAGCAAACTCCAGGATGACACGTACGTGTGTAAAATCATCACGAGAAAAAAGTTTTAAGGATAATCATCTTTCATCCCTAATTATTCCCATCAAAACACCGCAGGAAAAAAAAAACAACCGTCAAATGAACATGAATGATTTTTTCTTAAATTGGCAAGAATGAAATGGAAAAAGATTTGGTGATTGTGATACAAGATGAGATTTTTGGATTGAACAGACATAAAACAATATTTCTATTCAATCGTGTTCAATCATTTGACCTTGGGGTATACTGAGCAATGCTCAGATATCTACCAGCTGGACCTGCAATTACATCTCATGATCAATTCCATCCGGTTATGATTCTCGAAGCATATATGAAAGCACTAATGAATCTAATTCTGAGCTGACTCCTATGCGATTGAAATTAACCCTCGATTTATCGAAGCCCCGTTATCAGAGATACTGGATTTGATGGACCAGTTTGATGGATATTGTATCTTAAAAAATGTGTATCAGTCATTAATATGGTATTATGAAATATCTTTAGATTCTTTTAAGAATAAGCAATAGTTTAAATTTTCCATCCCAATCTTGTTATTATATGCAAAACTGTAGCTGGCAAACAGTGAGTTGTCTTGATAATTTAGATAATTAAAAAAATATTGGTATATTGACGCTCCAGATCTAAAGGTCTGATAAATTCTGTTTAAGTTCAATTCATACAATTGACGTTAAAAGTATGATGAGTAGAAGTAAGAAATGGGACTATTTTTGGCCGGCTCAAAAATAGTGTTTCATATACTATATAAAGGCATTTTAAGATACTAAATTATAAACCAATAAGCATTAATACGTGCAGTGGTAGATTAAATATCACATGTAGCGAAATCTCCGTTTCTTCTTCCTAATCCCCCCAATCACTCTCTCTCTCCCTCCCCCTCTCTCTCCCCCTCTCTCTCCTACTTTCCGAACTAGTTGTTACTTCATTCAACATTATTCTGAAACAGTTATACTGAAAGCTGTAAAAGGTAACACCAAATAACACAAAATACGACTTCATTTCTATAGATGTTCTGAAATCGTTTTCAATTTTTGAATTCTAACGTGGGACGTAAACTTCTTTTAAGCATCGCTAGCCTCACCTTCTGAACTTGTCTAGTTAGTTTTGCCATCCTTTTTTTCTGCTTACCACGGCTCTGCCTATGATCCCAGGGGAATGAATTGCAATATTTCAGCAGTTGTCTGACAATCTTGCAACATGATCAGTCTATTGCCATTCGAGTTTTCTGATGATTTCTATGACGTTTTGGACATGTTTCCTTTTGATATACCGTTGCATCGTGTGAATTTTCCATGGCATGTTGAGCATGATTACCCTCTGTAATTGTTGTATAGTTCTCAATTAGAGGGTCAAACTCTTGGTTAGATCCCATTTTTCAGCTTTATATATGACTATCGGGGGGATACATTGGTTGTGAACTTTTCTTTTAGGACTAATACAAAATTTCGTAATCCTATTGCGGTTCTTTGCTTGATGTCCTCATCGTTTGAGGATTTCATGGATATTTTTTGCCTGAGGTCAATGTATTTGTCTACTCTCTTCAGCTCTGTACTTTTTGTTTTGTCTCCTTGTTTTTACACGTTTGTTGTTGATCATTTTTGCTCTACTGAACTCTATGTAAAGTCCAACAGTCTTGCTTTTTTCATTCAGTCAGTCTAGCATTACTTAGAGGCAACGAAGATGTGTCAGTATTCCAGGTTGGTCAGGAATTTGTTCGCAGCTTTGATTCCTTTATTTCCCTCATTCAAGTTCCGAGAGAGCATGTCGAAGCAGACTGTAAAGAGTTTGTGTGTGTCAAAATAACTTAGTCTAATAAATACGATTCCAAGAGCAATATATACAGGACAAGCTATTGGTTTCTTTGCGCCTGAGAGAAACTGAGGTTCGGTGACCTTTGAAGTACAGTACTGTATTATATCTACCCAAAAAGATTTCACTTATCAATGATTTTTTTAAAATTCTGACTGTTGTTAATTGATATTCTCCATTTTCATTTTGCACTTTACAAAGTCAGACAAATACCTAACGAGCGCCAGTTAGCTCTTGGCTTCCCGGGCTAAATCCCGTCTTGCTGGCATCTAGGGCCGTCCCCGGATATGCAAGTAATAAGACTAACATTACATTTTGATTGTATCACCTGTAACTCAACTTTGATCTGTTTAGTAGTTGCTAGGTGCATGCAATACTCCAACATACCCCCCACCTCCATGATTAATATCCAATAGCGACCGGTCAGTGTGTTCATTGATCCAGTCATTTTTAGCTGCTGAGCAATCATTTTATTGTCCAGCGAGGGTCAAACGCATGTCAAAAGCCAATCTGTTTACACTATCGGTGATAGCAACAGTGAATTTTTTCTGTCGAAATCCACATGGACACTATTACAGACATACAAATATAAGGACCCGCTCCTCGTACTCTGTCTGTCTATCTGTCAGTCTCTCTATCTCTCATTCTCTTTCTCACTCACTCACTCACTCACTCATGTACATATATAATGTCACTTGTTAATTGATTATATGGACTTATATATATATATATATATATATATATATATATATATATATATATATATATATATATATATATATATATGTGTGTGTGTGTGTGTGTGTGTGTGTGTGTGTGTGTGTGTACCTCTCTTTCACAATTTAGATTTGCATGTGCGTTTGTGCCCGTGTATTACATACTCAAACATGCAAGTTATATGCAGATATTGTCAATAGATGTTATCCGAGGAGCAACAACCAAACCACGTGGACTGTCTGGGATACAACTGACCTATATGCACACGTGACAAGCATCGTGATTTCTGTCGGTGTATTAGTAAAGAAGTCTCCCAATATATATATA
>OY735203.1:22420673-22428705 GCA_963457665.1 Thysanoteuthis rhombus | reverse complement strand
GGGTAATCTGTTTTCAATATGTTGTCCTTTTTGTGCAAGAGGTATTCTATCCAAACAGTTCAGACAGTACTGAAAATTCTTGCAGCTGAAATTCAACTTTAGTGTTTAGTATTTCACACGAGTGATACGCTAATTTCAGCTATTATATAACTTCTTCTCCAAGAGGGGCAAACCTCCCCTGCTGGAGGGGTCAGTGGACAACTGACTTCACTATTATCGAAACTCTCAAATATTTCTCTTTCTCTTAGTCGATCTAAAATATTTAGCTGCATCACTCCCTTAACAGGTGACTTGCCCCCTTTCCCGCTTTTTATCTTTAAGTGCATGTGTTGATTCTCCCAAATTCATATCCCACCTTTATCTATATGTGACACCCATAACACACACATGTTTGTGAAATTACAGTGAATGTTTATCCCACCCGTCAGATCCTGTTGAAAAATGAATCACTGAGTGCAAAATTATCATTTTAACACTCACCCAACTAAAACTTAAGCTGGAGGGATCGCAGCCTACCTCTCCTCTCTCTTCTTTCCAGGCTAAGACAACAGAATACGCACACACATATTTTTAAATTGATACCCAATAATGCACACATATAAGAGCATTGAACAACTGTCTATGTTGATGCATTTCTAGATGGTGTTCTTCCCGCTGGTCTGTTGTGGAGGCTATCACTGCTTATGCTTAATACCCAGTTCTTCTTCCGGGGAAAATAATGCGGTATCTTCTTCCAGAAAAACCTTGTATCACAGGGGTTTCCCTTGATGGATCACCATACACTCGGTTTTTTAAATCAGAAATGGGAAGGTGTTCATACACTGAGTACAAGCTATAGGCATAAGTTTTATTTTGTGGCTGCAAGATCGTAATTTAGTCACGATATGACCGCCTGTGAGTGAATTCTGCTTTGATACCGTTGAAAGCCAGATCAATCAACCGTTCCTATGCCATTGATGAGTGAAGGTATGTTTTGAAAAGATAAAGTTTTGAAAAGCTCTGCTCAACGGAGGTAACTTCGATTGGGAGAGTTGTTGCCATCTTCTGATCAATCCAGAGGTCTTAGTAAAGGACTTGAGTTGGTTCTCCAGTGAGAAACTCCAGGGCAGCTGGCAATACAGTCGTTGGAATTTCATTATTCCACCAAATTCCAAGTAGTACTAAAATACGCAACTCTCCCTCAGTGACTCAAAACATCTTTAACACCAGGATTAAAAATGATACCCGTCAAACCTTTTGAAGGCATTAATGGGGGTGGAGCGTCAGAAAGCTTTCAAACTACTTTTTAATGCTTTTTTGCTTTGTACTCTTCAGGACTGCTTCTGCTATCATGGTGTCAGAGAGGTCCTTAGCAGCTGACACAACCTCACTAGCCCAGAATATATGTACTTGGAGAAGGTGGTTTGGGTAGCCTTGATTAGCTCGATCGACGCGTCAATCTGCATTGTACTAGACTGTAACAGCTTGCTCACCAGGTTTCAGATGGTGAGAATAGCGCAACATGCAAAAGAGAAATTCAAGAATCTGGATGAAACCATATGTTCTGCAAAGGCTTGAGTTTTTTCTTTTGATCACTTAATCTCACATTATGTCTAGCCTTCAGCGTCGTCGGCTGGGTCTTTGACAGCCATAACACTCTGAAGTATGTTTCACTGTCTAACATCACTTCAAGATTTCAGCGTTTGGTTAACATGCTTGGGAAATCCCATCACAGTGAGACCCCTGGGAAAATAAGATAATAGCTTTGATATCCAATGAGCAACATTAAAGCCTGATGTAAGTACCCCCAAAGACGAAACAATGCTTTTTAATTTTGTTGTAGCATTTGTACCCAGATACTTTGCTTCTTCTTTTTTCATATTTGCTCTGATGCCCTGAGTTTTGTCTTTTATAATTTTCAGAGGGAATGCAGAGGTCCCTTAATTTTCCAACACTGACATAGCACAGATTATAGTTTCCATCACATTCAAATACCAAAGGAAGTTTTACATGACGTTCGGTTTTGGCCTCAAATAGTCAATCTGCACGATGATTGGCCTTTTTTAAGCTCACATGTGGGGTACAGTCAAGAATTATGGAGTAATATTTCACATCTTCATCATGGGAAACAATGTTTTGTGTAGTTTTTATGGATCAGTATATTTGCAGAATTGAATCTATTCATTTTGTATCTGCTGTTTAAGATGATATATTTGAGTTTTCATCCTTTATTTGCAATGAAAGTCACACTTACTCTAAAAAAAAGTATCGGTGGAGAACTGTTGAATCCATAGATCAGACTTCCTTATAGTGTATAAGGACTTGAGAGTTGTAACCATACTGAAATTGGCAATACAAGTATTTATTTGCAATGAATGTTGAATTCATATCAACTAGCCGGTCACTATAATTATGTTCAAACGTGAATACTGAATACACTTTCAATCACTCATTAAGAAAACCAAGAAAAAATGTTTGAAGCTATTAGTAGCTTAGTGCATAAATATGTGAACACTTATATAACAGCCCTGCATTATAATTATTGTTATTTCTTTTTCATTTTTAGGAAAATAAATATCTTGCAGTAAACAAGACTGCACTATGATACTCGACTGTCTACTTTGCCTAATGCAAAACACAACGGTTAATTGATTGAAATAGTAGGTTTTCGTATACACGCCTTTTCACTCTCCAATCATTTAACGCGAATTGGAATTAAGTCAATCGACAGAATTCTAAATATAGAAACTAGTTGGAATACAGGCTGCCTAAAAATCGATATTCATGATTCTGTCTCAGACGATACGGCCTAGTTAATTAAGCATGGCGGGTCGCATTTCCTGCTTTCGAGATGAAAGACTGGCTTGCTCAAATTTGGAATGTGTCCCATTTAACCGCAGGTGAGAAAACTAAAATACAAAGAAGCAACTGAATTCTCAAGGCCTCTTAAACCAATCTTTGGCTTTTTAGAGGATTCTTTTTTTTCCTGCCAAAGTGCTCTTAACAAAATTTTAAGAAAAACGACATCATCTTGTGGAGAAATTTATCCTATGTAACTTTCGTAATATAACCAGTCAAGGAAACTCCTCTGAAAAATGCTACATACAAAGTTTTTGTACATTCCATTCGATTCATTCCAGTTATACTGTCCGTTGAAAGTTGATGCACCTGTAATATGCTATGCTCATTTTTTAAAAACTCAAGAAACACATTCAATGACCGGATGAATAGCATTTTTTTCCTTTTCTATTCTTCATTTTGCTTAGTTTTTAACAATTTGAAGGATGTAGAAACATATTTGGTTGAGATTTAAAAATTACGATCTTCAATCGGAATCTTTATAATAGTGATTTTCTTCTGTATGGCTGTTATGCAATGTTACGTGACACAGGGAAAATAATCTTATACTCTAGCTTTGGGATACTCTAAATAAAGAACTCCAGGTGATTTCAACCCACTCTGAGCTGTTTTAGTTGCGGTTCGATTTACTACACCAAAGATATACTGGACTGGATTTTATCTTTACGCCCCTTTAGCAAATTTGGAATTTTTATGGCATCATATGAGAATTTCGGGATTCAATCAAATTCGCTCTAGCAACAGTTTCCTCGGGATATTAGTTCTTTTTTTTATTTTTTACTCTCCTGCAGATATATATATATATATATATATATATATATATATATATATATATATATATATATATATATACATACATATATATATATATATACATATATATATACATATATATATATATATATATATATATTCACACACACACACACACACACACATATATATATATATATATATATATATATATATATATATATATATATATATATTTATATATATATATATATATATATATATATATATATATATATATATATATATATGGTAAACCCTATGGGTGGATGACTGTCCGTCCATTGTAAATTTCTGTCGAATCGAATCTTAATTTGCTTACCTCTTTTCACCCCTTCATCATTATTTTTAAGAAATGATGCAGGAATAGCTTCAGTACAATATTAAACATAGATTCATCAAATTATAGCACAGAAAAATACAGAACAAGTTGGTTAAAATCACAAAATACCAGCTTCAAATCTAAACTGCCTAAAATTATCCTATTTTTCAATTAACTTTAATTCCTGTGCCACATTCAAGTTTAACGCTCTTTCTAACTTCTCTAACAGTCGATGACATTTTGAGTTGTACCAATTGAAAAATTATTTGATGAATAAAAGCAAGCATTCAGAAACTGCCGATAACATGACAGATAAGTAAAAAAAATAAAAGGCAAACGAGATCCCAAAATGATTCTTTGTTTGAAAAAATATCTAAAATACTATTCCAAGCTAACCAAGTTTCCAGAGAAATTATCAGGAAAACACTGCATCTAATCATTTCTATCAATGCATTCTATATCAAAATATTTAAAAAAAAGATCAGCGAAAACTGAGGGACTCTCAAATACAATACGAACGTTGTTTTTGTTCTTATTACGATGCTTTGAATTATTATGAAACTTTAATTCCATTGGGAATCTTCTTTTGAGAAATATTAAGGTTTGAATATATGTAGAAGTATGTTTACTACAAAAATTAAAGATAGTTCATGGAAGCCCAACCTCCGTGAAAATTTCGGTACATGAGTGTCGACTTTTGGTTTGTAAAAAGCATCAAATTTCTGGAAGGTTTCATAGTGTAACTTATTTGAAGCATATAGAACTGAAAAGGGGTAAAAAAAATTACTCGCTGGAACTGCCAAGTCCATATATACGAATCTTCAACAAAAACATTAATCCTCCATTGAAAAAAAAGATGACGTACGTCAACTTTCATGATTACTTACACTTATATTTATTAGTTAGTATTAATGTACATTTACAAGTAAATATACACTAAAAAAAATGTAATAAACTCAGGTGCGAAAGTATTTAAAGTTGGTCAACATGACAGCTTTTCTGTGTAACTTACATTTGACATGGATTTTAAATTGTAAAAAAAAAATAGAATATAATAATGCATGAAATATCAGTATTCTGAATATAAACCATTTTTCTTAAACAGTAAAACAAAATTTGTAAAACTAGAAACATTTTTCTATGAGACATATGGACAAGACAATAATTTTCCAGCTTCAAAGCCTAGACTCACTGTCAAAAATATCACGTACACCAACTTGCACTTACCAAAAAAATATTCTGATTTGATACACCTTAATCAATTAGATTGTCTCTTTATCTATATTTACGCGTAGGTTGATGAAAGAAATGGCTTTCCTTTTTCTTTTCTTATTTGTCAGTTGTTGTAATTGAAGAAGGAGCAAGTGCAATACTTGGGAATTGGCAACAACTTAATCTTTTCGATGATTGGTAAACTTCATGATCTGAACTTCATCATATATCCAAAAGATTTGATTTTGCCAATAAACCTAAATATATAAAGATGTTGCAAAAACAACTAAAATTATCAGAGCCTCATTTAAAAAATATCTTATTTCCAATATCTAAAAAAAATTTTTATCGAAAAGAAACATAACATATCAAAATTTAAGGAGAAAATATCTGAGCTGGAAGCTATATTTTGCGTGCATGCACGATTTAAATAGCCCCTGGATTTCAAAAACCATTTTACCTGGGGCTGTTAACCCGTTACAAGGTTTTCTGTATTCATTCTTCTGTTTATTCTATTGGTATGTAATCATACTGATATTCTTGATCCATCCATTGCAGAGAAGTACAGATTCTAAGCAATTCAGTTACTTCATTTAACTTCAATGACGATTCATTTTTCCAAAAGGCTAGATTTTGCGTGTGGGTTATTCTGACGATGTTTGCACTCAATAAGTCATGGGATTGTCTAATACATACATACATACATACATACATATATATATATGTGTGTGTGTGTGTGTGTGTGTGTGTGTGTGTTAGAAACTGAATTTTTTTCCGATGATGTGTAATTTATCAATTTGATGATACAAATAAAAAACATCCAAGGAAAACACACATATATCCTGCATTAGCAATAATAATTTCGAAATAAAAAAAAGACATTGATAACGAAGAAAAACAGAGATACAAACCAACATTTTCAAGTTAAAAAACCCAGATATTTTGAAGTGTCTGAAACAAAAAAATAGTTGTATATTTTCCAAACGGAGTTTTTTTATAAATTGCTTTATACTATATACCTTATTGTTGGTAATGAGAATTTCCTTCCCGAATTGTTCTATTTATCTTGAGTACAACTGAAATAGTTAACTTTCAGATATTTCCGAAAAAGACTTCACAGCGGAACTTTTTGCTCATTTTGACCATTTGCCTGTTCAATTTCATGTATTTGTTTTCTCTATTGAATTTGGAAGTCTCGTGACTCATGATAAGTGCTTGGCTCGCTGGGCCACTTTTTGTGTGGCCGGTAGCCTGGACTTGCCTTTGCAGAATAGTCTGATTATTATGCGTATCCGTCGGAAATATATTTTCGATGTTTAACGTTGCTCTCTGTATGTAAGAGGCCTTCCTTTCATTTTGAGGTTATTTCTCTCATCTTCCAGATAGATTAGCTCAAGGTAGCTTCATGCTAAGTGATGTAAGCTTGAGCAGCAAAAATACCAAGAGATGTCAAAGAAACAGGATGTACAGTTTGATATAGGCATATTCTATACTGAAACGTTTCATTATATGTCCAGGTGAAGCTCAAAATATAAGTAAGGAACAATAGGTCAGAGCTTTGACTGACCGTGCTCGAGTTCAATACACCTTGAGCATGACTTCGTCCATTCAAGGTGGAACATGGAATTTGAGCCAAAGTTGTGTCGTAAAGACTATCCAGATTGGGGTCTACCTCTATCAGTTTTGCATCCTAAGCGATACGCAAGTACGCGTAATAAACGAGAAAGGCCAAGCAGTTCTCTTTAGCGCAGCTATTTGCTGAATTCTATTTTAAGCACACTCCCAGCCAGGGCATCGTATATCGATAGATCATTATTGATTGAAGACTATGAATCATTATGAGTTTTTTTCTTTTTGTTGTTTATTTTACTCAGATGTTTCGCGGTTTCATTATTAAAGTCGACTCAAGGTTGGGACATGAAACATTTTAGGAAGAGCTGAAATTGGTTTTCCAATCGCTGTGACTAATGGGCGCTGATCCTGAACAAAACATCATCACCTCATGATAGCAAAATGAAGAGGTTAGACAGCTGGAGAGGAGAGTAATGATGAGCAAGGTGATGAGGATGCAATCTCTTGGGGACGATTAAGTGAAACGAAGCTTTCACGTCAGAAGCCTTGGAAGTGACACACGAACAAAATCAATCTTTTTTTTTTCTAAATCATATTTTCTTTTTTTTTCTACTTTATTTTTCAGTAGTGACTAGTGGAGGCATGACTGGGATGGGTTTGCTTGGGGGAGGTATTTGAAAATACCACTGAGCCCCTAATTGGCGTTGGCCCAGGAAGCTTCATAAATAGAATTCATACAGTACATTATGCAGCCATGGATGTTTGAGGAGGCCCCTCCAAGTCCATCATCTTTTAGTACGCCTCTTTTCAATCTGTTCAATTCTTTCCCTCCTTTCCTTGATAATAGAGAATCATACCTAACCTCAAATAGAGAAATCACAAGACTGCACAGTATATTACAGGAAAGACAAGGAAGGAAAAGTTGAATATCAATAAGCTCAGATTGCTAAAATATCAGAAAGCTGCAAGACATCACAACGCAGATCTCCAGATATCACACGTGAAACCAATTCCAGCAAAATATTAGATAGTATTTCGAAAGGAATACGTTCAGAATGTACTCGTGCCATGACGCCACAGATTGAGGAGTCTGGAGAATCTGAAGGAAGTTCCATGTCTAAGGATGGACGTTAAATGTCTGCTGCTAATGAAACAGTGATCTTTTTCATCATAATTTGCCAAGTATTTTACGAGTGAGCTCCCCTACTCATTTGCATTTAGTCTTTTGTATTGTTTTTTTTTTTTTTTTGTTTTGTCTTACCGGTCTTTTTTTTTTTTTTTCTTTAAGTTCCCATC
>OY735203.1:22148173-22415673 GCA_963457665.1 Thysanoteuthis rhombus | reverse complement strand
TTCTTTCGTGAATATGTTGCTTGTTGGTTGTGTTCATTCTTTCTGCAGGAAGCATTTTGTCTATCAGAAGACACTTATAAAACACACACTACTACTTGTTGTTCTTATGGATTTATTACCATTTTTAATTTATGTATTTTCGATAAAGGTTCAACGCTGTTCACAATATCTCCCCTGTATTTATATCTTTAATCACATTTGTAATATTGAATCGGTATTCTTTATTACTCATGTTTGTTTTGTGAGGCTTAATCAAAATTTCTGCTGATAACCGGATGTCTGCTTCATCCCTGTTGGCTTCTGTGGATGAATCAATCAACATTTTTGTCGATAATCTTCAGTGAATAAACTCGATTAACAGATTTCAGCTAAAAATAGTTCATAATAGTCAACTTTATGAGAAAACATGTCTATTCATAGTATGTATGAAAGCTGTATTCAGTCGTCGAAGAGTCTATATCGAATATCTATGCAAATGATCTATCCTGAGCAATATGTCAACCAAATGTTCGTAACTACATAATGTCAATGGTTGTGTCTGAACAATCTGATTGCAGTACACTATGTGTAAATTTTGCGCTGGTGCGATCCCGAGACCAATGATATATATATATAGCTCGGTATTCCTTTGCGTAAGAGGCTTCAGATCCAGCCCATTGCTACATAAAACAAATTTCGGGCGAGCAGTAGGCCCTGGGGGAGCTTCTTCCCATAGAAATAAGAAGGATAGGGTGGGCTTGCCCTGACGCCTTAAGAACGCAGTATGGACTGGAGAAATTCCTCCAGCTTACCCATCACTGGAACCCCACGTCAAAATCTACATTTTATAATATCTTGCTGTTGTGGGGAAGTTTGTAAATATGAATCCATTTGCAGTACGTTCTGTGGTAGCCTTGCACCGGCGCAATGCCGTAGCTGATAATGGCTCACTGAGCTTCAGTATTGCAAGGTGCAGTGGTGGACGATTGGCTTTGTGGCTATAATAATTACCATGCCCACTTTGAGGGGATCAGTCGGTTACGTGGCAATACTTTTTTCTTTGCACTGAGAGAGAATGGTCCAGATCACCCTGACGCTTTTGCAACACTAGTCACGGGACCGGGGAAATTATTTCCAACTTGCCGTATGTTGAGTCCTAAGTCAAGTTTGTGTCACATTTTGCTTCTGTGGGGAGTACATACATCGTACGAAGCACGGAATCTTAACTGAGGGGTGGAACTCAATTAATGGACAGACTGGGAAAAAAAAAACATTCATCTTACATACTAGTTTGATCTTCCGTTCGTATTACAAGTATTTGTCTTATTAATTAACAGAAGTCTACGATATATGTGTGTGGTATATTTTCCACCTTTGTGGCTGATAGATGTTTGAGGTCAATTAAAACCTGCGTGTCTAAACAAAATTTACAAGACAGGCAGGTTGTTTGCAAGTTCAATGTAACGCATTTTATCAACCTTCTTCATTTTACTTAATGACATTTGCTACTAGATTAAGTTGTTATGATTTCAAAAGCCCATTTAATTAATCCTGATTTAATGTACAGTGGATATCATTATTAACCACTGATAGAATTCTGTAAGATCACGTGATTTTATCATTTCTCACTATGAAAAGATATCAGAGCTTTAAACCAGCAAAAATGTAAGATTTTTTTTTTTTTTCTCGTGTAACTTCCAATGTTCATAATGATGTTAGACTTTTCACTGTGTAGATGATACCAAATTTCTGTCGCTTCTCCAAAAATTCAAGTATAGTGACGGCACTGGCCACCACAAGTATATCGGCCCCCCAGGAATGCTATTTAAAAGTTTTTGAAAACCCTAAATCAAACAGAAGTTCAATGTGGTTATTTCAATTTACAATGTAGTATCGTGCTAATTCGGCTCATTTTATGTCTAGCTACGTTCACGATTGCCAAAAATATTTTTTATTTATCTGATTCAGCAAAACTCAATAATATTCACAGCTTTGGCCACCAAATTTTCTGTGGAATGTATGGGACTTGAAAAAATTTTTCTTTGCATATTAGTTTTTGAAAATTAGAAATAAAATGTTTCGTCTTCATTTGCCCTATCCCTATTAACTATCATCTAATTTCCATGTGTTCATCCATCTAAATAATATTAAACATCTGATTCCATTCAAGTGTGTATGACCTCTAAGTTGCCAAAATAGCATACTGTAGCCAGTGCTCCAGAATCGAGGTGAACCCGTAAAAGCAGTTCTGATTTCACATCATGACCAAAGGCACGATTTCGGCCTTACAACGGAGCAGGCCGAAAACTCCTAACCTAGAAAGTTTATCTAGCTAATTTAACTAATAATCAATTGTAAATTCAGTTTTAGTTGTATGAGTGTTTCCTGTACTGTCAACGTTGGTTGAATAATCGCATTCTTGTTTCGAATTCAATCTTTACGTTTCATTGAAAGTGAGCTCGGCTTAGTAGATAACAACAATTGGATTTCTTTAAATATTCATTCCCATGATTTTTCAAAATGTAAGAGGAAGTCAATGTCCACCTTTCCTTTTATACATGATTTTCTACGAACGAAAATAAGTTTCTTAAGCTGATTCTTCTTTGATCTTGAAGTGAAACTTCCTATTCTGTTCCTAATTTAAGCGTTTTCTATTTAAAAGCAAAATAACATAATAGGTACTTTGGATAGTATATTTGAAGTCTTGTCTTTAATCCAAGTTTGACTCAGTATCCCCTTTTGAAAACTTTGTGTATATTTGGTAACCGATTTAGATATCTGTGTGCCAAACTTCAAAAATCACTTTTACTTTACGTTGGCGTGTTTGAATATTTGTTCTGTCATCAAAAACTATTCTAAATTTAGATTTATTTGAATGTACAGATCTTTCTATTCATAAATGATGATGTGTTCAAGAGTAGAATATGCATTCGTAATGTACTGAACTGTCTATATATTTGTCATACTCTTCGATTGAAGAAAACTTTAGTTTGTATATATTCAATGGCTGTCATACAAGGATATACTAGTTTAGTTTGTTCTGTTTTTATCAAATTTCAGTTTCTCCTGAAGTTTCTGATACCAGAAATATTTCCTCGAGATATAATTGTTGGAATGGGCCAAAAGGTTTCTTTATCATATAATCATAGTCTGACAGTTGTGAGTGAATATTTCTTTGGTAATTTGAAAACAGATGATTACGGTGTAAATGACATGTTCCAATGAACATTCTTCAACTATAAGTTTCTATCAACATCTCAAATTTATGCAAACATTCCCTGAATTGGTAGAATATTATTGGATTTACAATTAATTGAAACGTGTCGAAGATGCATTGATCACCTGATATATTCTGTAGATATATTTTCAAATATTACTTTAAAAAAGGCATTTCATGAATCTAAGAGTATTCCCAAAATTCCTTCCTTGATGCTCTTTAAAATGAGTGTACCGGGGTGAGCTGTAGCTTTGTTGAAATCTTGTTGTTGACTAAATTACGAAATCGATTGTGTTCATATATTCAAGTCTCAACTAAAAACATGATTTACATCTTTACATGAAGATAACCTGTGATCAGTATAATGAATTATCTTTTTCCACAGTAATGATTAAGTCGTAAGTTGGATAGGCTGATCAAAACTTCATTCTTCAGATAGCACCTGGCAATGTCCAACGGTTACCCTTCTAGGTACTAACTAAGCTCAATGTTGCTTAACTCCGCTGATATTACGAGAACCAGAGTATCGAAAGTGATTAGACCGTAGCCCCTCAGGCCCAATTTGATTCTTAATTAGTAATTAGGCAATAATCTTCATCACAGCTCTAATTCAGCGTCAGAGACGGGATAGAAGTGAAGGACTTTCACTCGAAGTCACTAACAGAGGTCAATAGGTGTCTGAAACACTGATTACTTAGCAGGTGCACTGGAGATTCCTAGCTCTGTTTCTCCTTATTTCGTTTAAGCCCCGAGGAAATCTAGCTCTTATCCTTCTGCAGCATTTACAGAGACAGTGTTAATACAGTTTGACTCTCACTTCATTCAAGCTCATGCTGTTCGTCTCCATGTTTGCCCTGTCTTTCTTAACAAGGGAAACTTTTGAATTAGAACATAAAATCCGTTCATGTTGATAAACATATGATATGCTTATCAATTCCAAAGTGAAAATCCACAGGTATGCAGATTTTTACGTTTTCATTAAAAAAAAAACTTTGGAAGATTCAATGACGAAGAGAATCAATAACCAACGACCAATATGTGAGAAGGTTTCAAATGCTCTTAGTCCAACAAGAAAATTAAAATGGTACATCAGGTTGAGTAATCAGAAGTTTTGTCGATGGGGAATTTAGGAGACCAGGGTGTAAATGAGAGAGAAAGTGGATGTTTCTTGCTTCTATAATAGATCGCTGTAAGAAGAGCTAAAAAGTATTTTTGTTTTTCATCTTTTTTTCTTCGTAAAAGCAAAAAAATTAGCATGAACCAAACTTTCAAAAGGCAGATACTACATGTATTTGAATTCTAATAAATGATCTCAGTTACTGGAAAAAATATCAATTTTTCAAGACAGAAAACAACATAATTTCTCTGGTTGGTTTGAAGTATTTGCTCATCAAAAAAGTAAAATATAAAGGAAAAAATATCGTTCCTTTTTCAATATATCCCGTGGATAATCATAGATAATGCATAGTGTTGCAAACTCGGAGTTTTTGACTTGATTTCATTTATTTCATATTTTTTAAAAAGGATAATTGCTATTACGTTGTATTCTCATTGTTATCATTGTTTCTTATGTTGTTGGTGTTTTAAAATATTTATGTGTAGAATATTTGGGGAAAAGACCTGTGTACCAGCATTTGCAAACCAGCAAAATGTGCATGTCATTCTCAGAGAGTGTTATATTTGCTTAAAGAGACCCAAACTGCCAGATAGGTCTCTTGTGCAAATGATTGATTATTTCTAGTGATTTCAAAAATAATCTCATGGAGAATCTCAGCGTCGTGTTTGGATGGAAAAAAACACT
Source organism: Thysanoteuthis rhombus (assembly GCA_963457665.1). NCBI lineage: Eukaryota > Metazoa > Mollusca > Cephalopoda > Oegopsida > Thysanoteuthidae > Thysanoteuthis > Thysanoteuthis major. Next base: position 22,410,676 of record OY735203.1, on the reverse strand, counting down.
TATATATGAAACTGTATAGTTATTTGTATGCATACGTATATAGCTCACATAATCTCCCGTCGTATTATCGAAGTTGAGCAGCAATTAACCCGATCAGTACATATATTAATGAACACTAAATACTGCTGAACAGCCTTTCTTTATACCAAACCAATTACAGATCAGTGTTCAGCTATACATCTATACACACATGGGGATACAGCAATATCTGTAATCAAAGATTCATCGGCTGAAATTTGATCTGTAACTTTCCTTGTATAACAGTCGATCATTCTTTTTTTTTTTTTTTTTTAGCAATATTCATAACTGGTTTAAGAGGAGTGCCGGAGGATATCATTTTGAAAAATGATTAATTGTATGATATTATTGTTTTCTCAAACCATCAGATTGTATACCTATTGATCTACATACATATATCCATATGCATGCAACCATATATATATATATATATATATATATATATATATATATATATATATATATATATATATATATATGCGTGTATGTGTGTTCAAACAGTGTTTTGTGTGCGCGGAAGCATCAACTTATAAGATTATTTGAAAGCAGTGGGTGATCATGTGTTTAAATAATCTGTGTTGACCAGAGATATTTTTTAACACATGACGAACTTCAGCTCATTCTGATCTACCGAGTGCCATTAGCAAGGAAAAAAATAACTGGCAATCATTCCAAAGTATATATATATACCATAGATCTCCGCTTTTAACCCAATAGAATGTGTTACCGATTTGGTTACATATGGGACAATAGTTAGTAAGTCCCAATTAGGACTTGACAGTCGTATCGTAGTTCTGTTCAGCTTGCAGCACCTGGTATCCCCAAATGGCCAACCACTGGATACTGACCTGCCTCTGCGTAGCTTAATATTGGTCATTAGCCCGTGATCTGTCAGCCCCGAGTTTAAATCCTTCAGCCGAGCTCTTAGCTGGGAGGCATTGGAAGCCATTTTGGGGCTTCCGATATGGCTGGGCGGTGGATTGAACCACGATCTACTGAATCGGAGGCAGGTGATATGGTAATTGGCCATGGTGATCAGACTCTCCTAAGTATAACATGCTAAAAAGGTTATTCAGCAGACACTTTACTTCAAAGTTTAATTACTCTCTTAGGGGATTCTGATGTTTGCTTTGTCGGTAGAACCCTTTCTCATATATCGATAGATTTAACAAGTAGCAGTACTTGGAGTCGATTGTAACTAGCGAGATAGAAGAGAAAAGATTCCATAATAAAATTATTCGTTTTTATAAATTATTTTATGGCTAAAAGGCGTTAAATGCGTCGTAGCGCTACTAAAAACACTCGTCGCAGGAGAAGATCAGCGGACAATCAATGAGTTTACTCAGCTCTGATTTAAGGTGTTAATTGATAACTTGTGCATATTTTATGGGAGCTAAAATGCAACGAAGATGTTGATAATACAAATAATAATGGGAAACAGGGTGTCCTTGAAATTATCTGCAAATGGTGTTGATTAAAGACTGCGTTCAGTCACTTTACTTAAAATCAATACTGCGTGAACGTATTTAGGAGGGAAGTGTATGAAATAATATTTAACTACTTTCGATGGTATTTAATCCTCCACGATTAAAAAATAGAAAAAAATATCATTGATAACTTGAATATGGTATAAGTTTTTACCTGAATCTAAGAAAAAACGTCCTTATCAAAAAATTACTTGACCATTTAAAAAAAAACAACAAACACGAAGCTGTAGAAATGAACATGAATTTTTGTTGATGATCGTATTTAAACATATTTAAAAATCGCTAATTAGCCTATAGTTTATTTTCTTGATATAAAATAGAACGTATCCAATACTTTTTGCTCGATCTCATGGAATGCTGCAGTTTTGTGTTGTAAATATTTTTAGTCGTTTTGATTGTCATCGATTCAATGTTTCATATTTGGCTTTGGCTAATATGAAATATGATCCCTGTGACATTTTATGATACTAACTGCATATATCAAGTAATGCATTGAGCTCAATAGGGATCGTATTTGAATATTATTCTTCTAATTACTCAGGTTATCACGAGGCCACTCATCTGTGAGTAAGGGACTTGGATACACCATGACTTACATCATTACTGTTATGGAGTGGGCACTGAAATTGTAATCGTATTGTTTCAGGTTTATCAATGATTTGGTTCCAGAACTTTACTTTTTCGTAACTATAGATCACTTTTATTTATTGCGATGCCCTCATTCCTTCGATCTCATCATCACTATAACAAACATAATGATCATTATCACCATCATCGTGTGTAAGTCTACTGTTGTACATACGTCTCTCCAAGTTACTTCAATATTGACTGTGACTGCGCTTCACTCTGCCGTGTCCTACCAACGAACCGTTCTATTCTATCCCCCCACCCTCTTATGTCTAGACTTCTTAATGCGTTCGCTATCTTGGAGGCACCAATTTGTTTACGTTCGAACCATTAGCTATCATTTTTTTTCTGCTAGCTGTTCAGCTTATTTCTTTTTTGTCTATCACCTATTTAGAACGTTCCAATTTACACTTGAAATTTGACGTTATAGCTTTCAGGGTTTCGTCCCATTTTGTATATTGGAGAGAATGAATTGATAGATGTCAGATTTATGTCTCCTGCAACGATCGCTAAGTAACATTATAAGTTATTTTAGTATCTACATGAGTAGATCTGTGACCTAGATTTGTGATACATAAATGAAAATAAAAAACTAAAATTAAGAAAAACATGACACATTTTTACTCTGAGAAAAAGACTCGATACAAAAGCAATAATTGATATCTTTCAAAAGTTATGAATAATCTCCTTGTTTATACGGAACGTGTGAATCTATTGTTTGTCCATAACATCTGCCAAAGATAACTATTGAAAGTGAGTTCTAAAGTAGTCAAATTCCTAAATTCATTCCTTTTTTTTTTGTAGACATGTAAAACATACAAGTTCCTTTCGTAGTACGTAGTAAAAATCAGAAAAACTTGCTGTTTTCGATATGTCATAAGTGTGTTGTTCTTGGGAAATCACTTGAAGACTGTTGTCATTTTTTGATGGCACATTTGGAATATTTCATGATATAAAATTTTGGATGTTTTAATGAAACTGAATGTTTTATCACTCCTATTTCGAATCTCTAACAAATACCCAGCGAGTGAAGAACGCAATCTCGTATACGATGGCATCTCCTGAATGTCTAATGCACCTCCACAATTTGAACCGGTAATTAGTGAGAAAAGATAACTAATACATGTGCAATTACTATTCCAGTATGATACCAGATAGACCCCCTTCCCTGACAGCAGGAAGTCCTGCGTCACCTCACCTCTCTCACACTGCATTGCTAAATGCTCAGGGTTGTTTGAAGTTTGTTTGTTCAAGAAAATGATTACCTCACTTAAGAGTAAAATCCCCTAAAAAAAACCCAAAGAAAAGTCAGCAAAATCATCAGCTTGAAGTGTACTAAGTAACAAAGTAGAGTCTTTATACCGGCTAAAAATCAGCACTGATTTCCCAGGCTTCACTTCTCTCTATCTTGGCAATTTGTTTGATGTTTCGTGGGGTAGACGATAACCACATGAAATGGTGCCAATCAAATCAGCATATACTATCTTATCAATGCTTTTGGGGGTGACAGGATGGATTCATGACTTTTCCGTAGGTAATAATGCAAGTGTCAGTCCCTGTAAGAGTTTGAACTTGGCTTGTACAATTCATTTTTTGCGCCTCTAACTGCTTGACCTCCAGCACTGCCCAACTGGAAGCGTACTTTTTTCAATTTCCAGTTGGTTGTTGGGCAATGAAAATAAAAAAAAATTAAAACACAACATTCGAATCAGAACAAAGAAATTGAAATATCTAAATACGTCACTGGCGTCTATAATCGCTGTCGGCGGGAAAGAAAAACAATTTTTTTATAAAACTAAAGAAAATAAAATGGGTTCGAGACAAATGAACGGAGGAATAAAATTTCGATTACCAGAGAATTTATTATGGTTGGAATATCATTCCAGTTTAGCAACAGAACCGAGTCAATTGCGAAAACATGCTTTTCAAACAAACAAAAAAATATAAACTTCTTGGTCGGTTAGGAGCAGCCATAGCCACTAAAATGAATTCTGTGCCAAATTGAAAGCCAAAAAAATGAAAGGAAAATGATTTGAAATAAAAGTTTTTTTTTCTCAAGAAATTGGAGACAGTGATAAAGAATACAGATTAAAACATTAAAAAACAAGAAAAATTATTGATCACCTTAAATCAAACAAATGGCAACTACTGTTTTTATGCTTGCTTCAAAAGTTCTAAACATTAGTTGTTCACTAATTTCGTTGATGTTTTATTAGTTAATATTTATTTTCTTTTTTCTTTCATTTAAATGAATTTTTAATTAATTTGTTTTTGTTATTGTTCATTTTTTTCCATAGATAGTTGTTGTTCAGGTTTTATGATTTTCCGAGACATGCACTTTTATTTTATATTGCTTCTCTCTATTTTCCTTCTTCTTGGTTTCTTAATTCTTTTTGTGTATTTATTCATTTATTGTTATGTTTAGTTTTTATTCCTGGCAAACACCCATCTGCTCTCCACAAATCACCTTGCTATTATCTATAAGAAAGTTTCACTGGAATTTTTAGGCATATTCCCAAAATAAATAACAACACAACAAAAACGAGTAACATCGTAAAACAAGAGGCAAAATAAATCAGAAATATTTTTGCTATGAGAATGTATCTAATACTATCCGATAGGTTATGTATGGTGAGAATTAGGAAACTATCCAATTTCCATCAACAGCATCTTAACCTTACAATCGTTCTTGACTCTTCAAAAACTTGCAAATACTACTTACTCGATGTTATAGCTAGGGTACAATGAAACATCTGTAGGGGTATTTTACAGTATGATACGATGTATTCAGTTGAAAACAACTTTTTTCAAGGATTGAAATCTGATTATTACCATTAAAAGAAACATGTATAAAAAGTATAGCTTGAGTACACCTTTTGATACGATATTTTATTTTCCAGATCTTTATTATTTACATTTGTTTCTTGATTTTATTGCAAATCGAATAATACAAATTGCTATGGACAAATAAATAAAATCCTTGAAACACACCAGAATTTAATCGCCCAGCACTTCTAGATATACATGCAAAAAGGTGGAAAGAAAGAAAATGATGGAAGTGTTTTGCTATGTCAGTCTGTCAGTAAGAATGTCAGTGATTGTCATCAGTACAATAGATGCTTGTGTTTGTGCATGGAGAAGACTGTCAGATTAAGTCAACACTATATAGATAGCAAATTTATATATTGACAGCTAGAAAAAGTATATCTTCATTTTCTAGTTCTATGCTGAGGCAAAGAACAGATATTGCACTTTCATGAATTTGGGTGATTTGCTTAGCTCGATTGATATATCTGCTGCAAACTCTGTTTTCCTCATAACTCTTCTTTCTTCTGATCTAAAACTATTCTTATCCGTTCATTTGTGGCTTAATAATGGCCCTATTTCATGTAATTGCAAATATTCTTGGAAGAAAGCTTGTTTGTCAAAGAATAGAGGAGGAGATTTGAATTTGGGTGAAAATACCTATTCGAAGTATGTGTATTTTTTCAACAGAACTACCGGCGATGTGTAATAATATTACTGTAAAATGTTTTGAAACTCAAAATCAAGCTGTAACGATCTGAATAACTCTGATCAACGAGGGTCAGTGGAAGAGCGTACGGCTTCGCTTCCATAGTCTGCAATTCATCATGAATAATACTCAATACCTCTCGGCTAAACACTCAGTACAATTCAGAGATTCCTCGTTGATCATCGCTGTAATGTTTGCGGAAGCTGTTATAGTTGACATATATAAAACTAAGACTTTTAATTAAAATTAAATAATGCGAAACACAGCCTCCATGCTCAAAATATTGATTTGGGCATTGTAAAATACTTACGTGACCGCAGTTATCCTGATTGCTTTGATGTGTTCTTCATAAGTTTAACAGAAAAGAAATAGACCGCACTTAAATGTTCCATTTCTAAAACAAATTCTGGCAAGCGTGAAAAATTGATTCTTCACGACGAATTGGAATGCTTACATGTTCAAGTGGAATAAAACATCCTTCACCAAACCAAAGACGGTCTATCTTCATTAAATCAGAAGAGCGTTCTATATCAAGAGCTAATCCCTTGTCATGCTCTCAATGAGACCAACTGATTCCAACCATAAAAGGGAAATCAACTTGAATGTGTTCGCAGAAAGGACGCGATGCCCCATCGGAATGACGAATGTTTTTGAGTTGAATGGCCAAAAATTGATACTGTCATATTGAGCACATATTAAAACCTTCAAATTACTATCTATTTAGGTTTTTACCAATATTCCTTCATTGAATAAAATCAATTACTTGGAAAATTGTGGAGAGCAGGTAGAGTTTTTCATGCTAAGAAAAGAATAAAAGTCCTTGAAGGATAGAATTTTATTAAAAAAAAACAAACTTTCCAATATTCAATATTCTTTCAATAAGTGTCTGATTTTTTCTTTCAATCCTTAGTCAGAACTGTGTCAGTTTTGTAATCGTATAAAGAGCTTGAAATGAACTATTTGAAATGCATCGTGAACTTTTGGCATTCATAGTATCCAACAAGTCTTTGCATCGATATGTCGCTCAAAGCAATCGTTAAAGCCGTTTCTAATTCCAGTTTCAAGCCAAGGAAGCAAATAATACTTTCCAACTTCAATATGTGCTCGGAGGAATGCTATCAAAATATACCTGAAACGCCAAAAATATCCTAAAGTAGACATTTTTTTAGCAATAACCTTGGGCTTACCTTAGAAGGCGAGACAATATAGTACAGGAACCTCTCTCCCCTTCTCTCTCTCTTTCTCTCCTCCTCAGTTGCAGTTTCTCTCACTCTGGATGGATTGACTGTTTCTTGTTTAGTTTTCCAATTTTTGGAAAAGTATATAAAACGTAAGTAAAATCACTCAACGGTGTAGACGAGACTTTGCCTCTTGAAATAGATTCATTAATCGTTAAATTGGTTTATATGCATTGGCAATAGATCGGTTCGCAGGATTAAGGAACTACTCTCTGTTGGATTTTTTTTTATTTTTCATAATATGACAAGGAATGTGTTGATGGTATTGAATTTTGATGCTGGTATACACCCGGCGCCACTGTTGACTTCGAAGCCTATATGACACAAATAGATACTCCAGGGCTGCTTGAGTTCATGCGATCGACACTAAGAGCTAAAAATGGATTTCCATATTTATCCAGCATAGTATCTCTTTATTCACTGGTTTCTCCTTGCCTCTATGGCTCTGTCCGTCTCTCTCTGTCTCTCTCTGTCTCCCTTCATCTCTCTTACATACACACACTCACACACACGCACACACACATACACACACAACCCCCCCCCCACACATATATATATATATATATATATATATATATATATATATATATATATATATATATATATATATATATATATATATATATATATTATATATATATATGTATATAATGATTGACAGGAGCTGTGAGAAACGAAATGTATCTCCCACTGGTAAAATCGTAAGTCAACCACGGGGTTAAAGTTAACCCCAAACTAGAGTAATGATTTTTTTCACTGGTTCATTACACATTATATATCCTGTTTCAACTTTTGAAACAATGCAAACCTGCTGTGAAGAAGCATTCTTTGGTACCAATAATACCGTTCAGCTCACGTTTTGAGGGCTGACTGAGAATGTCATGTTATTGGTCGGTCTAGTTAGATCATTTTTCTATTTAGACCTTAACAGAACGCAAAATATCCTATTTTTCCATATAAATTCGATTTTGATTTCTCTGTTTTCTATGTTTATATCATTCCCTGTTTGTTTTTATACTAATTATTTTCATATATTTTTATTCATTTCATTTTTTATCATTGAATTTTTTAAATTTATTTTGATGCTAATTTGTATATCTGAATTCTTTCTTTTTTATTCTCAAATTTAGTTTTCATTTTTGTTGTGCTAGTTAAACTTAAGTGTCCTCTTTAATATCACTTTCTATGAGTAACACTCCAGTCTAGAGTCGGATTCATTTTCACTGCTTCTTATGTGCGTGCGCTACTAAATTTACGTTTACCCTGGCACTGTGGCTATCATTTTTGTGTGTGGGTTCCCCACCTATTTTTAATGTAATGAATGGAGAAAATCGTTAGTAATACTTCACTGCAAATATGTTTGTAACATTGTTCGAAGGTTTTTGAAGTGAAACGTCAGCACTATACTTCGGGCTAAAAGATTGCTCTTCTATATTATATAATGTAGTTAGAATCTCTTCTATGTCCACATACCACGTCTATTCCCTATCTAGAATGTTAGACCTTATTCCTATTAGTATTCCTTTCTATTTCTAATTAGCCTCTAAAAACAAGTCACCTTTCGATGCCAGACTGCCAATATTATAACACAATAGAGCACCCCAGCAAAAATGGACTGAGTGGAAATTCCCTAAAGAAATCACTGATGAAAAAATACATTGATTATTCACTTTAAAATCGCTCTACCGATGGTATTCAGTTCAATTTTGAACCAAAGATCTATTTAATACACATACCCGTGCCTTGCTGTTAATCATATATTCAAAAACACACAAGCACGCACACACAACCATACCATATATAACATGTATTACAATGCACACTTTCCATCTAAAAACTAACTATCAAAATTATTCTGCGTCTTTTGTGTAAGGTTTTATATTGATGAAGGGAAACCTTAAATCTTCAATCATCCCTAAATGGGATCTCCAGCTGAAAATACAATATCCAACGATCTCATTTATCTAATATACATCCTACTTTTAGGTACGATTTATTTACCAAATGGGGAAAAAAACATGGATTTTGGAGGGGGTCAGGTTGAAGGATATCGTACGAGTGATTAGTCAACAAATTTAGATATGTGCAGGAAATATAGTGAGAGGAAAAGATAACAGATGGAGCAAAAGGTTTACCGACTGTAGCCTGTTGGAGGGTTAACGCAATGAGAAAAGGCTACAGACGAGATAGGAAGCAAGATGGAAGATCTGCTCGGTCAGAAATTAGTGCATTCACGTTGTTTGTGGCAGAAGAATGATGATGTATACATGAAGTGAACGCAAAGGGTATCCGGTAGATTTCAAAAAGTTTATTTTGACATACTCATACACCATTGGTATTAACATTGATATTCATTCAGGACCCTTTTATCTTGGTCAATATTTCATGCTTTTTTGCTGTTAAGTCACGCTTGGGGATGGACAATTTTTACAATCGATTGCATATCAGTTCTTGATACACGTGTGTATATGCATGTGTGAATAAGTATTGCGACGAATGGATATGATCAAGCAATTACCAGGTCCAGAAACAAAAGGGGTCGCCCAGGGCGCCAAGTGCTTGGGGCAATTCCAATGTGTCTGAGACAGTTGGATTTTCAAATTATAAATGTGGGAATGAGAAAATATATGAATAGAACAGGAAAAAACAGTCAAGATAAGAAAGTTCCCTGATGTGGAGTCAGGAATGATATGGAGTATCATAATCTAAAATTAAAATGCTCTGACGTTCAGGTAGCCTTGGGCGACAGGAGCCTCAAGCCAAGCCACTGCACCGGTTTATCTAGCACGGTGTCAACCATTTCTAAAAATGATATTTTCTAAAATAACTGATGTTTAACATTCTTCCCGCTAGGATCACGTTGAAAAATGTAACTTTCAGGACTGTTTCATTTTGCCCTTTAGAATATTTTAGATGAAACTGTGACCAGAAACAGTTAAATGGTTGATCTACAAACAATTTGTTTCTCTCCACAATGTTAACTATGAACATAATCTTGTTTAATATAATTATCAAAATCCTTTTTCGTTAGAAAATACAGAGAATTTCTGTTATATTTGCTCTCAGGGAAAAAAACCACAGGGTTGTATCTGTTAAATCAATCGTTCCAGGAATCATTTTCAGAGGCGAATAGAAACGAGGCAGTGTTTACGGAACTGTACAAAAGTTATTATGAGAATTTTCAATATTCAGAACTTTCCAGCATTCTATAGTTTCATCATCATCACCAGTCTTTTAACGTCCGTCGTTGGACATAGAAATTTGTTAACAATGTATGTCCTCTGTTTCCCTTGTAGCATCGATTACGCCAGTCCATAGCAAAGGTCTACCTCACTGTAGAGTGCTGTTTCCCTTTGAAACTTGGTCAAGCACAAAATCCTGTGGATTTCTACCTTTCTACGTACAGAGACTTAAAGGCTACCACGGCTCATTTAGTCAATCTATTACTTCTCTTTTAGTCTATCACTCCATCCATCCATCCATTTATCTTTATATATATATATATATATATATATATATATATGTATATTTCTCTTTATTTCTCTCTCTCTATCCCTCTCTTTATATATATATATATATATATATATATATATATATATATATATATATATATATATATATATATTAGTCACACACACACACATACATGTTGAAAATGACGATTGGAAGGAAAAGTGAAAAACTCCCAAGATAGATGTTACATTCAAAAATGCTATTTTATTATTATTCCGTTTGATGCATTATGAGTTTGATGCATTTCGACGGAGGTCATCCATCTTTTTCTGAGGAAAATATTTTTTGTGGTTCCACAGTGAAAAAGATGCTGTTTGCATTTTAAAATGAGATTGGTCAATGAGAGGAGGAGGCATTACTATATTGTGAGTGTTTGTCTTAAATAGGAAAGGCAGTGATGAACTTTAATGATCATGTCTCAGGGACAGCTGGATTTTGTTATAACTCATTTCAAGATGGAATGGTGATGCCTAATAGTAGATTGGTAGGTGTTAGAGTATGCTGGGCAGGGTTGAAGTAGGGGTGTTGCTTTCATTTAGTTTTTTGGGGGGTGGGATGATGGAGGGTAAGACATCTTTTACTTTTTTACAAGGGGTAGTGTATGTTTGCCTGTATCCTTCTTTGATATGACTATTGGTTGTTAGCCTATAGTTCATATGTTGGTGCTGTTAGTGTTGAAATATATTGAGTCTATGTGGTTCATTCAATATCCACAATACACACACATGCACGTATCTTGAGACATGGATGTATAATCCGACGGAATGATAATGAATAGCATTATGTTATATTGATACTCTTTTTAGAAATGATATCTTGTCACTTGGCCAAAACAACGTAAATAGAATAAGCATTAAAGGAACTGAAACAAATATAGACTGTGAATAAGCAAAGAATGTGAAGCGGAGTCGAAATAGTTATTTTAGCCTTTGCTTTTCAGATGGCTGAAACAGTAAATGCAAAGCCAAACAGTAAATGCAAAGAAGCTTCATACCTATCGGTCGCAGGCTCGATTCCTGCAGGCCTTTTTTTAAAATCACACACACACACACAAACACACACACACACACACACACACACATATATATATATATATATATATATATATATATATATATATATATATATATATATATATAGTGTCATCTACAGATAGCAGTTTCAGTATGGCTTTAGACTATCCATTATCCCATCCTGTGCCACAAGGTAGGGTCGACACCTTAGCTTCAGACAAGAAGGCTGGTATCCCTCTCTACTCCAGGGAACTGGACGGTCAGTGAGGTTGAATTTAAACGACATATTTATTTATCGTGTATATTCTTCATCCACCAATGCTCAATTTCCTGTTGGAAAAGCAATATATATATATATATATATATATATATATATATATATATATATATATATATATATATATACATATATATATATATATATATATATATATGTATATATATATATATATATATATATATATATATATATATATATATATATATATATATATATATATATATATATAACCCCCTCCGAAATATGTATAGCACACTAATTTGTTCATTTATGGATTAATTGAGACAGATTAATCTCCACGTAATCTTACTCTTGAGTCCGTCTGTCTGTCTGTCTGTCTCTCGTGTGTTTCTCTCTGTCTCTCTCTCTCTCTTTATATATATATATATATATATATATATATATATATATATATATATATATATATATATATATGTATGTATATATTGTCGTTTTCCGAACCAACATCACAGAATATGCAGAAGAAATAATCCTCAATTCAATATATCTCCCCAAATCTATCCGACGTTAGGTATACACTATAACAAGTATACTGTTGAGCTATTCTTATTAAGCATTTAACCACTGTTTCATTCATGCATCACCGAACAAAACGAGAACAATTTTCCTCCAAACATTAATAATTGTACATGTACCTATCTCGCTTTTCCCAAACTCTTCCTCTTTCAATCTCATCCCTGTGTTCGTTCATTCTCAGCGCTTGGGTGTCCAGTGTTGCATTGCAGTTTTTCAAGACAATGACTTTGTTCAAAATTCTCAGTTTTATTGATTTTTTTTTTCTTTCGGTGCAATAATTTGGGTCATTGTTAAAAATTCAATGAATAGAAAATGACTTGACATCGATGAAATAATAATAATGATAACAATAATAATGATAATAGTAATAAAAAATACTAATACTATAAATAATAATAATAATAATACTAATAATAATAATAATAATAATAATAATAATATCCCTTCATTTTCAACATCTTACAAAGGCGGAAATCTATATTGCGTGCCAGACCAGTAGATGTACGGACAGACACACGCAAACGATACGGCATTTCACACACACACACACATATATATATATATATATATATATATATATATATATATATATATATATATATATATATATATATATATATATATATATATATATCTGACATACAAAAAAAGCATATGCACCTTCCCCACCTTATAATGACTACAACACAAGACAATGCACACAAACAGTAACAACAAAGAACCACTTTCTCGCTAATATAAAACCACCTGTACACATAAATATACTCTCTCATCTCTGTACTGATGTCCACTCGCATCAACACATATTCATACACGGACATCCCTCTTCACAACACCCTTAAACAAGATCGAGAACTATCAAAGGACCTACACCACCTCAAAATCAACAACTAATCGTACACAAGGAAAATTTCTTGTGATAATGACAAACATTATTGGACCCATGACTCATAAAAAAGTATATCATTCACTGCACATTACATACCGCACACACAACACCTGCAATCAAGCAAAAAATAAACCGGAACTACCATTATGAATGGTAGGGTTGCAACCAGAAATCCACATTAATCAGACTAAAAATCTCAAAAAGCAGCTTCGACGAACTATTAAAGTTAAATTTTACTCAGAAAGAAAAGTATGTAAAGTAAATGTAAGTTCACTGGAGGTGCATTTAAACTACTCAAAAAGGGCCTAAGATTATGTCCCTGTCCCCACACTTTTGCAAAACATGACTCAAAAGGGATCTAAAATCCTTTTTTGGATGGAATAAACGTAGACCCTACTTTCGAATCACAGATCATAAACTCGACATTATGGAATTGCTAATGAATACTAACAGCTTATTAATCCCCAAGAACATAGACACTACAATCGAAATGTCCGAATTGGTAGTTCGAAAAGATATAAAAAACTATAGTAGCAATTTATATGAACCTAACTGATCACGTTGTAACCTCTTTATCAAACTACGACAATACGTGAAAAAACTCAAGGATACAGACAACCCAATTATGCTCCTTCCTGTGAAGGGAGTCCGACAATTATCTTGGGTATTGAAAAATACCTTGATGAAGCGTATACCCATCTAAATAATACCAACTTCTACTACGAAGAACTCCATAACCACCTACCTACTGACCACCTGTACATAATGTCTTCCTAGAAGAGTTAGATCGGAATAAGATCATTAACCAAAATACCTTATCGACAAAAGAAAAAAAACATGTCACACACCAAGACCCGTAAATGCAAAACCAGCACGATTTATTAACCCCTCAACCCTCCCCCACAAAAAAATTCCCGATAGACTTCTGATATTCCCAGCTACTTGCTACATTACGAAAATATCGAAATATGTACCACTTCATAAAACCTCTAAAACCTGCAATACTCACAGACACTCAAAATTAGGAGGATTCGCTCCAAAGTTAGTGAACTCGATGACCACAATGGTCAACTCAGTCAAAACTTCACAAGTGGATACTCTGACACGGTAATTGATAATCAGATCAAAAGAGCGATTTCAAACCCAAGAATAGATACCGTAAAACTGAGTTTCAAAAACAGATCAAACTACATACTTATCATCACTACCTTCCAAGACGCATATATCAAATTATCGAAAATAATTCAAAATAGATGTAATATCCAACATTAGAACTTAGATACAGCGAGGTATCTAAGGAACAAAGAATTCTTTCTTTCTCTTGGCAAATGACACTAATGACATAATTAGCTGTGAAAATCATCACAGATAGTAAGTGTCCCGTAAAATGAATAACCCCTGAATCCTGTCAAATATAAAATAGCAAAAAAAATGTTCATACTGTAATCACCACGAACTCCACTAACCCTTTCACCAATAATACCTTCAATATCTACCATGGCACAAACTGCAAAAGTAGCAATGTTACTTACCCATAGAAGGCACACAGGTACTTTTTTTATCATGGTATGACTTGGGCAGGAATTGATCCTAAGATTGTTTCGGCTCTAGGTTGCCCCACACAGTCAATCGCCTAGGTAAAGATAAAGCTCAACGTTGCTCGATTTCGATTTTCTTACAAGAACAGGCATGGTTATCGTGACTTTACCTCGGGCCAACAGATTTATTTGATAATTAACAGAAGTTCTACAATCCTCCAAATAAAGTCAGAGCAGAAGTGGGTATTCTTACATGTTCATATTTTGAGGAAATCCCCCCCAAATGACTGGTTCAATCTGTGAAGACGTTTTTTTATGTGCGTATCATTGTTCTTCACTTATTTTCTTGCCAAGGTAGCCAGGCCTATCGAAGCCCCGCTCTGCTTACAGTTCCTGGTGTTCTCAAATAGTCACTTATTTAGGTACTCACCAGGGGCAGTTGTTGCTCAACTCATCCGATCTCAAGTGGGCAGTTTTGTCCTATATGATTTAACATTAACTATTAAGCATCGGGGAGAGGTTCTCCAATCGTAGTTACGAGTTATCTGCTTAGCGTGTATCATTTTCAAAGTATTTCGTATGACTAAGTGATGGAACAGGAGACGAGCATTGCTTTACTGAGAGACACTGCCTGATATAAATTTTTTTTATTAGTCCAAAATGTCGATGTGTCATTTTCGAAAATCACCAGAAATTTCGAAAAACGGAGACAAAGAAATTTGTAAATTACTATGATGAAGGGTAATATTTCCTATCCTTTCAACAGTACTCATATGGTGTGTCCTGCTAGAATGAATTTAGACGTATGATGCCTGAATGTATACCTGTATTAATTCACATTCAGACTTACCTATGCACATAAGCCTTAACGTATTCATTCATTCTTCGAAAGATGCTCCCTGTGCTGTCATAACTTACTTTGTAAAATCTTAATTCTTGGTTCTATCCAATGAAAATTAGTAATGTTTAAGTTAAGGATTTCCATGTACAGTCATTTATATTAGTGATACTAAACGTGCAGCCGGCTCCCTTATTCATCAGTTCGTTTTTTTTACAGATGGAAGGCACTGAAAAATTTAACAATTGAAAACTTTGATCAAACAAAGAAACAAAGAGAGTAAAAAATATATTTTTGATATATTTCTAATATATCTTCTCCTACCATAAGTTTGTTCATAACTTTTGATTAATTATAAAAAGATAAGACAATATATAAAAGAAAGAATGATATTCTTTTTGGTTTTTGTTTATTGTCTGTAAAACAAATTCAATTTGATTTGTGTTCTCAACTTATTGCAAATATGCGCAGTATATTTACCACGTTTCCAACATATATGTCATTCGTTTAGCACATTACGGGTTTGTCATTATGTTTTTCAACATCGACATCTCCCAATGGCACGTGACTTCAGCTATCTGCAACCCCAGTTTTTTTTATACATCTAAAAAACTAATATTCCCTTCATCTACTTTGATAATTAATTGCAACCGTACTTTTATAATGCATAGCTTGTTTAAAATCTGCTGCTTTTTAAACTGCTCAGGAGACAGGGATATATTATGGCTAGCCTTTCAGAGGGGAATTGACGATCGAATGTTGTCCATCTTTGATGCGCTAGCATCTTTAGTACCGATTTCCGTAACCGACGGACGGATTAACATATCAGATAAGAGCAAGGTCCCTTGTGCATTATGGCCAATCTGGATATTTTTCATCTAATTTCAGGTATCCTTCGTTGCGTCTAGGTGTCAGAAATTGTTTTTTAGATGACTAAACAAAAAAAGTAATGTTTTTTCTCAATTAGGATTAATAAAATAAGTTACATTTTTTGATAAATCAAATAGTATTTAGATTTAAATGGTTCAGGATCAAAGTCACTCTTAATCTAAGATGATATTTGATACATTCCCTAGATTTTAGACATACATCGGGTGAATCAGGATGTTTCTAGGTATTCTAAGATATGTTTTGACTCAATTTTAGATGTAAGCTTGGAAATAATGTTTGCTACACTACCCTGGCTAGATCTTTGCACAAGATTAGAAGCATCACATCTCTTGTCTGACTTCCAGGCTTGTTAATTTATTTAAAAATCTCCTGCTATAAGTGTATCGTTTTTAAACCTACCATGTTCACATGATAGATACATTGAATACCATTTCCTCTTCACTAATACAACAACAAAACAACCAGAGCACAGCAAAACAATAAAATTCAATACAATTAGATGAAGTGTCTGGGAAGAAACGGCTGAATTGTAATATACAATATATCATACATATTTGGAGCTAAGCCAAGCCACGTGGAAAGGATCCAGAAATTTTGAACAGCACTGCGACGTGGGCATTCAGGAACAAAACACTCAGCATATCATTTCCGTTTTCATCCCTCCCCCCTTCGAACCTGCAGAACACTTCCGAGGCTGCAATAGACCAGATCTGCTGGGTGGGTATGGTAGAAGGGATTCGTGGAAAAAGTCGAAACGGGAATGGGGAAAGAAAGAATAGGTTAGAGGGTGCAGGTTCGCTGGGTCAGGTCCGGTCCGGCTAGTCCGAAGCTGTTGAGTCATACTTTTAAAATTCATGCTTGACCACACTATCATCTAAATCGTCTGTTGGTTATCGACTGATGTGATGGAGCAGGACAAGACGAAGTCATGTGATCACACAATTTGTATACATAGCAAAAATCGGACCATCTCGGGTAATTTAATGGTGGTTGCAGCCATATTGGTTATAGTGCTGGGTTGGTGCTCAAATTGGTTGGGGGAATCGGGACGTCAGCAAGTTGCAACACGTTAGTGTCGCATCAAGTCAGGGCTGTACTCTAATACGGGAACTTATTCTGATTTATTTCGTCAAAATACGTAATTAATTCTATTTTCTTTGAACTTTGATGTTGATTGCAATACAAGTTTATCCATTCAACGTATTGTCAGGTCATCTCACGTACACAAATAGACATACACAGACACACACACACACACACATATATATATATATATATATATATATATATATATATATATATATATGGCGAGCAGGTCACAATATAATATGATATAATATCTGATGTGTAATGACTTTATTTCATGGGGCGCTTGATACATTCAACAGTAAACGTTTATCGTGAAATAAATAGAAGGGGTTGTGTAGCAAATGCTTCATTCCATCATTTATTCCATCATATATATATATATATATATATATATATATATATATATATATATATATATATATATATATATATATATAACCCCCCTCCAAAATATGTATAGCATACTAATTTGTTCATTTATGGATTAATTGACACAGATTAATCTCCACGTACTCTTACTCTTTAGTCTGTCTGTCTGTCGGTCTGTCTTTCCGTCGTTTCTCTCTCTCTCTCTTTCTCACTCTCTCTCTCTCTGTATATATATATATATATATATATATATATATATATATATATATATATATATATGTACATATATATATATGTATATATATATATATATATATATATATATATATATATATGTACATATATATATATATATATATATATATATATATATATATATATATATATATATATATATATATATATATATATATATATATATATATATATATATATATATACATATATATCCAACGGGAAAATTATAAATGTCATTTATTACTTGAGGAACTCTATATGAAAATTTATGATTGAGTAGCTACCTTAATTTTTTCCTCTCAATCAGTTCTATAATATTTTTTATACAGACTTCGCTTGGGTCAATGTTGACTACGCTCTTTCATTTATTTTTTTTCCACTGGACTTTGTGTGACTTTGAGTTGAAATTCATATCGGCATATATAAGTGTGTGTATATGTATGTGTGTGTATGAGTGTGTATGTATGTGTGTGTGTGTGTGTGTGTGTTTATGTCCAAATTATGTCTATTTTTACCCTCATTTTCTAAACGAACCATCTTTATAAGTATTACGAGTGATGTAGGTTCATATACTACCTCTAATTCTATGCCTGTCCATTTAAAGGGAAAGGGCCCTTTTCTGCTGCTGTCAACTGGCATTTCCTGTTGATTGGTTGCACATTTTGTGCATGTTGTCTTACGGGATGCAGTTCCATTAATGGCACCATACTTTGGAAAAAATTTTGGACCGGAGCATTTTCGAATAATAAAAGTATACAGCAATGTTCCCAATAATTTTTATGGCCTAGGTGGGACTGCAAAAGCAGTGAGAAAAAGAAGAAATGGAATCTGCAGAAAATTTAGTTCCAATTTTTGTGACGACCATTGATTGTTGTCTAAGGTTCACAAAAAGATCAGGTGATAATAACAAGAAGTAGATAATAGAAGATGTGATTTTTTTATATTGGTTATTCTCAATCATTTGATCCAAAATTTTCATTCATTACTGGAAGTATATTGGACAACGATTTGATTCCGTATTATGCTGGCATCGAGTTTCTCAAGCGAGAATTCCGTTACTTTTATTTCAGGAAAGAATCTCTTTGGTTCGATGTTTAAAAAGGTCATGTTAATAACGAAACAAAAACAAATCTTTAGACGATTTCGTGTTCAGCCACTTCCAGTTCCATTATGGAATTGTTTGCTTTATGAAAAAAGATCGTGCATGGTATGGACACTTCATTGCAAATTCTCGTGATAGCATCCTTTGTGCTCTCACCAACGCACTCTCCACATTGCGTCAGTTAATTTTGGCATCATTTTCAATACGTATTTGCGTTTTCTACATTGAGTTATTGTGAATATCAGCTAACGGGCCATTTTGGAGAAACTTGGTAGTGAAGATGAATCAATAAGGATGCCTGTTATGTCTGAATGAAAAAAAGTCAAAGAAGTAGTTCTTTTCAATTTTTCAATTCTTCTATATAGACTGAAGCACCAATCGATAGACTCTTAATATATGTAGCCTCTTACCAGCCGGGAAATACGACACTATAAATGTACTTATACACAGAGACGGAGACAAAGAGAAAGAGTGCGTGTGTGTGTGTGTGTGTGTGTGTAAGTGTTTGGGAGAGAGAGAAGCAAGGAATATCTAACCCTCAGAAAATCGGGATACTCAGTCAGCCATTGTCAGTTTCTGACGCGATCAATTATTCAGCCATGGATAACAAAATAGCTGCTAGAAGGAACTATACGTAAGCACCATTGTTCTCCTCTGACACTCTCATCTAGGAGGTCACGGGGAGAGGTACACAGCTGTAATTATTAATAAGACCCACTTCTCTCTTGCCATGTTCACCCTTCTGTGTAATGAACAGGCTTCGGTGAACTCACGAGAATCGGTGAATTTGGCCGTAACTCTTTAGCATCAGAGAGAGGTTCCTGAATCATTGTCGTTGCACTTAGCGGAGAGACCCTGAGTACTATTCCTGATGGCTTCGTTATGGTATGGCTCGGTGATGGCTCAGATCACTACCTAGAGTAGCGGAAAAGAGGGCTACCACTGAGCTATACTGATCAGTAACGTAAGTATCTATATTTGCAGAATATTTTGTATAAATTGCACCTCAGATAGCTTACAGCGCCCTTCTCTTAGAGTAGAAATCACAGACGAAAGTTCTCCCTGTCATCATTCATTTTAGCAAAATATGCGTTTTGTAACTCTTTAACGAAATGGGACAGTTTAAAAGCATTTACCTACGATAAGAGTCAGACATGTTTACTCTGAACAATATAGAGGCTTGATATCACTGAATGGTTTTTATTCCTTAGATTTTCTTTATTGTATATTTATTATTTAGTATTATTTTCTATTGAAAGTAATTGAATCCAACAATTCTACTAATCTCTTACACAGGTTTATGATTATGTTGAAATTGCTTATCCCTGTCACATCCTGCTCAGTACTCAGGTCAGTGAGCAGGTATTGTTAGCAAATGGAAGCCTAAATTGATAAGCACTATTCTCGTACACAGGTTAAATGAATACAACGATACACTTTTATTAGCATCAAAAGGTCCAAAACAATGCAACCCCACATTTTTCTTTTGTATTACGGCTCCTTTTTCAAGCTGATATATACTCAGTCAGCGGCCCCCACCGAGGGGTGGTAATAGATGATACATTAAGAATTAAATTTTGATTAATATTTTTACTTTTTCTAAAATCAAAAACATAACAACCAGCCTGTTGGGGATGATCAATTAAAAAATTGGAAAAGGAAGGATCAATGAAAAAGCTATTTATTTCCCCTTTTGTTTGGCAGTGATCACTAGAAAGTTTGAATTTTCGAGAAACAAACATAAATATATATACTAACGGATCAATCCAGCATAAAACTTTTTTCTAGCCAGATGGAGTGTGTGATGATTTTTTCAGTCCTTTGGCTCAATTGTTGCTGCGTGTACGCATCATACATATATTAGTACATGTAGGAGGTATCCATAGTTATTCTCTGCTCCTTGCCATCTTCACCATCCGTTGCTTTCCAACGTTGCCCACTTTGGCAACTACTGGTCTAAACAATTGCCTCTTTCAAGAACACGAAGCCAAATCTCACAATGCCACCGGAGTGGACGGTTAAAAACTAATGTTTTCTTTTTTGGATAGGGCGCTGGGATAGGGCGTTGTCGAATCAGTCACACCACCTGACGGTGGTTCCGTCTATTGCGTCCCAATCCGATCCCTGGATAAGCTGGTCAACGGATATTTCACGATTGCGTGAGTTGCCAGAATACAGACACGGTCAGAATGAAAATCCAAGTGAGTAAAAACTTATAAAAATCAATCGTCGCTCACCGAACAACTGTCTGCAATACCATCGGGCGGATAATCTGCTGGGGGATCTCGACTGGCACGAAGGGCGTGGAGCGTTGAACGGAAAATTCCGGTGTTTACCACGGAGAATGTGCGGTAGCAAAGCACGCGATGTCTTTAATTTTCAAGCGCGATGTTTTAATGGTGCCGTTCTGTGGTTTTTGTCCGAATAAATCGACCGTTGGTTTTGTTATTGATGTTCTTCAGTAATTTTTTTAGTTGTTGTTGTTGGTGTTGTTTTTTCATGTTGTTTTTCCTTGTGAGAAAAGTCCCTCAGTTCTCGTCTGGATGCTGACAATGAAAGGTATGCTCGGTTGGAATATGTTGAGATAGGGGGAGAGGCATCGGTAGGATGGAATCTTTGGATTAGGAAGATTTTAAATGCACAAATGGGAAGATGAGGAGAAGAGGATGGTGAAAAGTTGATGATGGATGAGACCGAGTGGGGGATATTGAGGTTAAACGAATATGATAATGAGAAATAAAAGAGAGAAAATAACCAGCTTGAAACAGCTGAATAGTTTAAACGAGACTAATGAATATTGACACGATGTGAATGAAATAAAAATGACATTCTCTTAAATATAAATATATATGCATACACACATGTATATAATATATGTGTGTATATATATATATATATATATATATATATATATATATATATATATAGATAGATAGATAGATATATATATATATATTATGTGTGTGCGTTTGAGCGTGTTTTTCTAAAATATATATATATATATATATATATATATATATAAATGCATCACACATGCACACACGCACACACACACTTATATATATATATATATATATATATATATATATATATATATATATATATATATATATATATATATATATATATATACAGTCTAAAAAGATTTACAGCTTTAGACACTGAACGTTGGATATTTTTTTCATTTTTCTTTTTGTGTCACTTCTGTCTAATCTCCTATTTTACAAACGATACAATATATAAATTCAAGTTTTGATCAAACACCATATTCAGTTTAGCTAGGATTTTGATATATAACATATACATGTAGTGTGTTGCTTATATTAGGTATTAAAATGATGTGTTACGTATGGATATGATTCTATGATACACAAACATTGATATTTACGTAGGTTAGCGTCCAGAAAACGTATTTCACAACAGGGTATCACATTTACATACACACATACACACACAAATATGATTAATGCTCGTTTATTCAGGGTTGAGCACTCTTCAAGTGAGGTAAATCATCCATTGTGAGCTTAAGCAATACTTTTCCTGAGGGATAGAGCGCTCTTGTTGATGAGGAATTTCTGTGTGAATGAATATATCGCTTAGATTCAGCCTTACTGACTGTCCAGTTCCGTAGTCGAGGGGTTGGATGTCGGCTGACAAAGTCTAAAGTGAAGGTTTCAATCCTGCCTTGCGGTACTGGATGGAAAAATGGAAACAATAATTATCTAATACATCGAAACAACTCTCTGTGGATGATATAATGAATCATATATATATATATATATATATATACACAAAAGTGAAAATTCCGAAATGAAACAAATTCAGGAGTAAAAGTGATATGGACACCTTATATATGATGACTACACATATGTATATAAGTATTTCACTTGTCCGATTCTTACTACAGAGCCATCTTAATTCATTTTATTTACGTTGTCTAGGCCAAGTGATACATTCAACATGTTTCAATATGATATGATACGATACACAATTTTTTTATAGACATATAAATATAGATCCACCAGAGATGTCACTGCTCCATATAGATGGGTGGCCTCCCTTGGAGAGAAATTCTATTTTTTGGTGCTTCAGCAAAAAAAAGTCAATAAAGAAAGTATGATGAAAGAAAATAAGAAAAAAAGGAGAGAGCAGAATGTGTGTGGATGAAAATAAAACAACAAACAGAAAAAAGCGATCCTGAAACGTGGTATATGATGCTAAGATAAGTGAATAGAGTACCGGATATTAATTTGTTCTTTTTTAAATGGATAATGATAGGTACATATACCAAGTTTCATAGAAATCTCAAGTATGCTTCCTGTACATTGATTAGTTATCGTAGGTGTCTTGCTAAATGATTGCTAGTGTTGTGATTTCGATCTTCATAGAGTGTCATATTTATCTGGCCTGATGCCAGGCTGAATCGATTGTAGGAGATTGTCATACGCTCAGAGAAGAGATATAAACAGTTCATATATATCACATTTGCCACGCAAAACGAAGTAGACAGACGAGCATACGCACATAGATAGATAAGTAGATCAATCAATACATTGATAGGGAAAAATGAGGTGCAAACAGATATTCAGTGAATCTGAACATGAAAAAATTACTTATCCATAACCTTTTTCTGAACGTATCCTTTGCAAGGAATATATAAACTGGGTCTCAAAGAATAGCAGCATATATATATATATATATATATATATATATATATATATATATATATATATATATATATATATATATATCCGCTAATATTTCGTCATATTGATTTTGTACCTCGTTCTAAATCAATTCTCCTTTCTACTCATATAGGTGGCCATAATCCTTTTTACTAACATATTCCATTAAAATTTCATACAGGAATCATTAAACAATAATGTGTTAAAAAAAAACAAAAAAAAAACGATGGAAAACAAATGTTATATCATTTACCGTTCTGAAGTATGACTTATCTATTCAAAATTTCTGTGCCTGATTAAAAAGGAAAATCCACTTATATTTAGGTAATTTAAGTATGTAAAAATTAAGTGAAATAATGAAGCCTGCCCAAAACATAGTTTTCTTCGGTTCTATTACCTAACTTGATATCTTTAATTCTATCTGATTATAAACCGGGTCTCTATCACGGTGATCTATATCTAAATACGCCTGAATGGTGCATGGGTTAATATCAACTCCTATTCCTATCCCTACCGAGTATGATTACTGCAACATTTTTATGGTACATATAAAAAGTTATATATCCACACACACACACATATATATATGTATACATATATTAGCGTGTATGTGTGTGTGTGTGTGTGCAAATAATCATGCCATCCACTGACAACTGTTTCGTTGCATTACTTTTTTGGCGTGGCTATAGACTAGCTAATTTCACATTCAGTACCACGAAACTGGATTGAAACCTTTGCTTCAAACATAGAGACTAACATTTCATGCAAAACTATACATATATATAAATATATATATATATATATATATATATATATATATATATATATATATATATACATATATATATATATACATATATATATATATATATTTATATATATATATATATATATATATATATATATATATATATATATATATATATATACATATCAGCATAAGCGTATTTATTTTCATTATCAAGTGAGTCCTTGCATATTTGTAACCTGAACTCTTATGAATTTGCAAGTTTTATCAGTTCAGCCAAATTGTTTAAAAAGTCTTCTATCGATCAAAGTCTGTAATTTTGTAAATCGGTTTGCTTTGAGCTTACAAGATGGACAAACAGATGTTACTCTCCCAAAATAGGTGAGGGTTACTTTCGTTGATGTTGTTGCTATTGTTGTTACTTGATGTCAACTTGAACGTCGAACTAGAACTGGATAAATTTTATTCGTATCTCGTGTAAGCATTTGAACCAAGAGTTTGGTAAGTGTGAAGTTTTGAACGAAGTTTAAAATAACCACATCTATAAGTGGAAATAGACTAAATGAATAAAAATATTCAAATTCTTCTTTACGTTATTATCATCGACCAGACACATATTTTATTTTATCGTTTTCATATCACAGCTGATATGTCTTCAGTAACTATCATAATAACATTTTGGGCACATAAATTATAATCATAACCACGTTGTATATATCATATTCAGAAAGGCAATATACACTCCAGTACACACACATTGATATGTATATTTTATAAATCATGATTTATGCTTTTACTCTCCTGGGGTTTTTATAATGCATACAGGAATAAATCAATTTCGTGAATGATATGTATTCAGCTATAAATAAATACAGAGATACTGATATAAGTTTATGTTACTCATTCGTCATTGCCTTTTTCTCTCTTCTCTCTCTCCATATATGCGAAAACAAATAAATTTGTGACCGAGAGTTTTATAAGTACTGTATATTCCCCTGTGTAGGTCGAGTTTTCAGACGGACGTAGGGGATCGACCTATACATGAGTAATGGTTTTGAAAGGTTGAAGTTGAAAATTAATGGGGGGTGGGAACTAGGAGCTAACTGAGCATTATCGTAAATCAAGGGTCGACTTATACACGAAATCGACGGAATGTATTCACTAGTACATACTTATTTCACTTGGCTCAGTTTAGTAAAGTCACCAGACGTCATGGCGTAAATAGATAGAGATAGAACTGATCAAACAGTGTCTATATAGCAGGCGGTCCTGCAATTAACGTGCAAAAAGATAAACTGATAGTTAGATATAGAGATAGATAGATGAATAGATAGAAATTATTGTTACTTAAAGATTATCATTAATATCTAATATTTTTTGTACTTGCACAAACACTTACACTTATAGTCACGAGAATCTATATTCATTCATCTACCTTCATGCACGAAGTTTATGCTAAGATTTCCTTGTTGACTTTATTATTCATACTGATATATTCATACAGAATCATTAATCTCATTCATAATTTATCTCTCGGATACATTATCTATTATATGATAAAAAACGGTTCTAGTTTCGAACGAATGATTTCTTCAAGGATATGCCAGTATCATGAAGTCGTTGTAACCGCTGACATGACAATAAGGGATTTGCAGAGTGCGAAACAAATGAGAGTCTGAAATTGAGAATTCTTGGAGTATAGAGCATGTTGCCGCTCCCCATCGCTCCTACTCCCCATGGTTGCTTGTTCTATTGCCTTTGCTGAGGACGGGCACTATCATATTGTAAAATCAAGGGTCGACTGCTTTGCAAGGGAAAGGTCATTTCAGTCCCAATGCAACGTTCAAATCAACCAATTGCTCACCATAGCCTCGTGAAGCGACAATTTATTCAGTGTCTAGCAATATATAATCAAGAAGCCAAACGGAATACAACCAAACACAGAGGCGACCTTTTTCTGCAAATAGATTCCGTTTAGGTTGAGTTATAAGAATTTTTATTTCCTATTTCCAATGACTATCAACTTGTCCAATAGTCATTTGTTTCGGCATTGACCAAGACTAAAAGACCAACCGATTTTCCTTTCGCTCAGAACCATTATTTTAGCTCCTGAAATTATTGTAAGGATTATGCACGTCATACTGATATTTGATCCTTTGAACAAACAATATGGGGCTGAGTAACCAACGAATAGAAGACGTGATTTTTACAAAGAGTATTTTTTGTGATTTCCTTAAACAAATATGTATCCGGATATTTACACAAACATTCATCAAGATATTCTCCGGCATGAACGTAGTTCCATGAAACACACACACGTATAGAAAGCCTGATATATATATATATATATATATATATATATATATATATATATATATATATATATATATATATATATATATATATATATATATGTATATATGCACAAAAAATACCTACCAATCTGTTTGCAAGTAGGGAGCTAAAATTCTGCATAACAGTACATCTTTCACGACATAAGACATTGAATGGGTAATTTCTTAGGGTTTTACTGATGACTTCTGTTTGCAAAGTAATTACTATTCTAAAATGAAACCTAAATTTTATTTCATAATTTTTGTTCCAGTAATTACAAAGTATTATTTCAATATTTACTTTCGATTTAACTATGTACTATTTTACGCATACTTGGATATATGTTTCACTTAATTTATTATTAAACTAGTGGGGAAGCCCAGGGAAAAAATCGACGACAGTTAAAAGAATATGTTCTTTAATGTAATTATTTTCCTGCACAATACAGACAATTTGAGCATAAACTGATTAAACTGAGTGTTTACGTGGGTACTTGGGATGATTTTTCAGTAATTTTGCATATTTTTCTGATATGTGGTGTCTGATGCACTAAGTTGACCCGCATCGGTGACTAGTCACTTTTGGGAACAATTGATGTTTAATCTCATAAGAAAGAGGGGGGTTGGTTCTATTTACAATGTAGCTAAAATGCTCAACTTGACAAATACTGAACTAAAACGAACAGTTTAATGTATGGAAACTTTTTATAACATAATTAGCTTCCCTATCTAAATATAATTTGAATTTTTTTCTTTCCAGGGCAATACCTTAAAGTATATATATATATATATATATATATATATATATATATATATATATATATATATATATATATATATATATATATATATATATATACAATGATTTAAATATCAATATCAATATCAATATCAATATCAATCGATATATATATATATATACATATATATATATACATATATATATATATATATATATATATATATATATATATATACATATATATATATATATATATATATATATATATATACATATACATAATCATTCTCATTTCAACACGTGTTTCAGTCCTCCAAGAGCTCCATCAGATTATTACCTTAGAAGTGTTGGAAATGAGCTTTATGTTTTTACGTAAATATCTGCATCAAGTACTTTAGGGTTATTATCCAGGATATAATCCATAAGGATGAATTTATTCTCTTTTTTTACGTGTCAAGTTTCTTGTGTAGGTGCATTGAAAGTTTGCGTAAACGCGTTCAATTGTAAGTGCTTCTGTGTCTTTGTAGTTAAATGAAGGAGAAAATAATCCCTAAAAAATAATTCGAAATGATACTCAAGTCCAATACACTTGCGAAATTCTTTTAAATGATTTAAAGTGTTGGATCTATTTAACTTTCCACCTCTTACTGCGGCGAAAATAAGCAGCAAACAATATCTTGGAGATACACAAAACAAAACAGAAATAGCAAAAAAAAATCAAGAGGGACTGGAAAAAGAAAAAAAATGAAAAACTGTATGCTTCGATAGACCCTATATACTCGATATGCACTTAAGAAAAACAAAATGCACTTGACAACTACTTTAAAACCTATTATGGATACTTAAGAGAAAAGGGCAGATTCTACATCCAGGAAGGAGATTTCACAACCAGAAAACAAAAAAAAAATTCTGGATGTGAAAGAATCTCTTGAATAAGAGAAAGTTAGAATCCTATAACACAATAAAAAGCCGAGAAATGGACAAAATATATACAAAAAAAAACTTTCTTTTTTTGGAGTAGAGGGAATTTATATCTTAAGGAAATACTGGGAAAGATAATGCCTCAAGACACAGAGGAAAGGAGAATTAAGATTGAACTCAAAATTACAAAACTAGAGCTTCGCGTGCATTTTCTTCAGGATAAAACTTTACACTACACAGCAAGGCATCTGGAAATTGACCAATAACTACGAACCGAAATCAAGGAACTATGTCACTAGGGAACGCATCCCTCCCTTTCTCAGCAATGGTAGTAAAACTCTTGAGAGAGAAGAGAGAAATCTTCACAAATCCCAGGAAAAAGAAAAAAAAACATTTTCCGACTATTCTTCCGGCTCATGAAAAAGAACCGCAGAGAGAGGAGGAAACGTGTATATAGCTCTACGGGGAAAATATAAAACAAGCTGGAGAGTAAATCACAAAAACTTTATCATACACGAATCAATTATCAGGGTATCAATTATTACCAAACTAAGTACCAAGTGGAAGACCAACACCTAAACACATGATGAACAAATTGACAAACCAAAATCAAAAACCAACGGATTACTAAGAAATAAAACCGGTACCCAGATGATATAAAGATGGAAGTACATACAAATGAAAACGGATATTATAAACCAGAATATAAAATGACCAGCAACATCCTAGATGTATCAACCATACACTTCACATTGACCAATGCTTCAGGAATAAAGAACGAAAACAACAATTTGGGGGGTGGGGGTGTATGTTACCCCATAAAAACTGCTTATACATTAGTGTAGTCCAACCAAATTTCCCCTGCATACTCAAGAGGCATATGTTTTGAAATAGGAAACGAGAAAAAATTTAAAGGATATGAATGGAATTCATGTTTACAATCTATAATGCAACTAAAATGCCGAAATGGAACCTTACTTTCAGTCTATATACGCACCTCACATTATATGCTTATATATAATTCTTTGGTAGTTCTAAAGTGAAAAGAAACCCTTCAAGTGATCAGAACTGAAAGGAAACTTTTTTCTCCTCTCAAGTGGTCAAAAAGGAACAAGAATTCCATCCCTCTTTTATGGAGTGAAAAATTGTAAGTGAAATTCTATTGCTTTTAAGGATTGGAAGTGAAAGGAGAATTCTTTCCCGTTTAAGGTGTCAAAAATCAAGGAATTCGTTCCTCCTCTTGCAACTATAATCATGGATCTTTGACGAAATGTTCAACGTATAGTGGCTTTCATTTTCTTTTATCAGTTTTCCCTATCCCCCCTTATAATTGCATCCTCTCTTTAGATTTGATCGTTTGCAATTTGCATTCAAGACTTCATCTTATGTATTGTGCATACATAAATCTGCACACGTCATTCATATTTCAGTTACAGAAAAAAAGTATCTGATAAATTGCAAAATGTTTATTTCAACATACTTATATATCAACGAAATTCAAAGAATTTGAACCAACGATCTTTAGTGTTTATACAGAGCTTTCCAATAATCTTGTTAAAATATTTGCTTAATCCTTGTTCTTGTTAGATCTTTGGTAAAAATTCTGTCAATTTCGAAGATGTATATGGACGTTAAAATGAGTTTCTTTTTTCTTTCAATCCATCAGATACTTTTTTTACCCACTGTTTTTGTCTTTCTTTTCTCTTGTTCATTTCATTTCTGTTTTTGACTTTTTTTCCTCTTCTTGGCTGACAGTTTATTTTCAATAGGTTCGTTTACAAGCTATTCGATTGCGTGTCCTAAGGTGAATGGCGTGACTCAGATTCCACCTTGAATATTTTGAATATTGTCCTTTCATATTGAATATACTGACCACAGCACAATAGCCTATTTACAAATGCAAGTGTCCATTCGAATTTCACTCTTGGTTTCCTGCCAATATTGGCCTGGAAGACATCACGGTTATTTCACTTATCAAACATAACTATTTTTACATCGTTGTTGTTTTTGATATTGTGTTACTACTACTGTTTCGACTATTTGAAACAGTAATGTTTCCTTATTTGAATATGCATTTATCATAACTCTGATATACGCGCACAAAATGATAACAGACCTGGAAATGGCAATTAATACATTGAATGGGATCGTAAGTACACCAGGAACTGTGATTGTATTAACGCCATGATTCATTTTCCAAACGCAAACCATGAACTCTTCGGAAACAACATTGGGAATAACCTTCTTGCAACAAAGTTTCTGATTTCAGAATTATATATATATATATATATATATATATATATATATATATATATATATATATATATATATATATATATATATATATATATATATATATATATACACACACACGATCCGACGGAATGATTATAAATTGCATTCTATTGAAACTATTTATTGATTTCTCCTAAAATACACGGTAAATATCAACAATCTAGACACCGCAAATATAATAAAAAATCAATTTAAACAGGGCTGCCACAGGGATTGAACCTGTAACAAATTGGGCTGCCACTCCAACAAAGCGTTGCTCTTACAACTGAGCTAAACAGTTGCCGGTAATGTAAAGCCCCAAATGTTATGAATCCAAATTCCTATTTCATTTAGTCACGGTCCATATCTACTATATTTGTTCCTTTCAACACAGACAATTATGTGTGTCAAAAATTGCTTGCGTGTTAAATGATTCAGGATCCCTCTGAAAATAATTACCATGTTACTAAACTTCCTGCTGAGAATGTTTTTTGCCATTGATATTTCCACTTTATAGAAAGATATAATGTCTGATGATACAAGTATTTTGCGATTGCTGGACTAACACCAATTCCCTGGTGAACCTGACAAATAAATAAAATGGACGAGCCATTAGTTCGGATGCTTCACGAACGAGGTGAAAATTAAGATGGAATCCAAGCAGAATTGCTGTCTGTTCTTTTGAAGTGGTAAACATTATAGTACGATGCTGTAAAATACTGAGACTGTCCACTTATATGGATAAATGATTCCTGTATTAATTCTACGAAGTTACGATCAAAGCTTATCTAAAATCCAAATTGCTGATTTGCTCTGGGACACACAAATTGTGTAAAAATAAGTCGAATATATTTCATTCTTAGGTGAGTCACGCACTGACGTTATTTCCAAGAAAACTAATGGGAGATTTTTATAATTATTTTTTGAAGCCAAAACACATTTTATGAAGAGTTTTCGTCAAGTTTCGTAGTCATTTTTTATCACTTCATTTAACATACAATGATTTAATCTCGCTCAGAAAATGGCTTCCATTTTTTTATTTGCTAGGGAAAATGGAGAGTAATAAGTGAGAGCACCATCACTATCAAATGTTTCGCTGTTTGAGAAATTTAAATAGCAAATACATTTGGGTTGAAGTTTAAGATTAGTAACTTTTAGCTAGGAATATCCTGAAAAAATATTTCGTTACTTAAAACAGGGACGGCAGTTGCGACTGGAGGATTTTATGATGGCTATCCAAAGAGAACTCTGGACATCGATGGAATACAACCAAATATAATTCACTTTATGTATTTTGGGATAAGCCAAGACAGTCATAAGCATATACATAAATGTAATTCTATAACCTATTGACAAAACTCTGACAGGAGATTAAAAAATGTGAAAAGGAACAGCAAAAATACGAAATAAGACTGAAAACTGAAGACGTATATACAAAAAAAAACATTTTTTTGTATATGCTGCCAATTTTTGAGATGTGTAAGCATGTTAGGATGAACTTTTTGAACTGTTTTGGATGAGCTTTCCACTCATTGCACGTTTACTACTGATAGCAATTTTATGGAACACAGCACTGATTGGATGTCATCTGAGTCTGTTTTTCTTATTTCGGTGCATATGAACAAATCACTGATACGACACGAACAATTTTCGTTTAATAGCTGATTATTCTGATTTCATGAAATATACTAAACAAACTAGATTATAAGATTACCATTTCCAAATAAATCAGAGGAAGTATATAGAATCACTCGGTAGAATATGTTTGTGGATGATGATATCATTGTTCAGGATGATAATGCAGCCTGCCACAGAAAATAGAGTTTTTTCATCGGGGAAAGCATATTAGACGAACGGCATCGCGAGCAAACATTCTACATATCAATCTCATCGATCATTTATGGTAGAAAGTCTTGAAAACGGGCTATGACAAGGCTCCAATCTACAAAGATTATCAGTCAAAGTTTGGAGCAGCTTGATGAGGAATACTGTTTTTCATAAGTGAAACCCATTCCTTAAAAAATTCTGACCCTCATAAAAGTTTGACAAGGAGCAATAATATACTTATCTTTATTGGTGTTCCTGTAATTGCTTGCAAAACTTGGATTTCAATATTTTCCCGTACTTTATGCCATTAATCCAGATAATTCAATCCGTTGTTTTAGGTATAGTCAAACTCCAAGAGTTTGCTTTATTATCATGAATTGGTCAGGCCATGAAACTTCAGTCATCATGGACTGCTCAGCCGAAGAAGAAATCAAGCGAAAAATCACTCTAAGGTGGTGACCTCAACCTTCAAAGAAACAACAAAATCCCATTAGTTCCCAAAATACGAGTGTACAACCAATGCATCATCCCGATAGTCACCCATGAAGCTGAAACATTGAATGAAACTGACCACAAACTAAGAACTGTGTAACATACACATGAGAGAATAATGCTTTCCATCTTAAGGAAGAATCAGTAGTCACAGTATAATTGGGGAAAAACAGGTGTATGGGACATAGTAGAAACCGTCATGTAACTCACTGACAATGGCTTGGCTATGTTGCAAGAATGGCAGACAATCAATGGACATCTCAACTCACAACGTAGATCTCAAAATATCAAATGCAGAGCTGAGGTTGACAGAATATAAGATGCCAGGATGAACTGGAAAGGTTCAGAAAATATTGGCCCCGGGACACTCAAGATACAGAGATGCAGCAAATCCGGAGGTAGTTCCATGTCAACAGCTGTTAAAATGTGGTGGTGGTGGTGGTTGTTGTTGTTGTTGCTGTTGTTGATGATGATGATGATGACGACGACGACGACGACAACGACGATGATGATGATGATGTATTTTATTTGTTTTTCTCTTTTCCGGTGAGAGGGAATACTACTAACAATTTCATTAAAACAGTCAGTATGATAAGAACCATTAAACAACGTAAAAACGTAGGAATTTTAGAAAGGCTGTATATCCATCAGACATTTTTAGCAATTTTTATCCGAATCATATTCATCATGATCACAAAGGAAGTGCAGATTTTACAAGATGGTCAAGATCCTTTTACTAGTCACCATTAAATCTTGGGATCGATTCTGACCCAGGTGACTCACTTTTTTTCTTTTGAAGTCAGTGGTCGATAAACTATCAGGTTGAGGGTAGGGTTTCCTTTTTTTTTTCTTTCTTGTTTTTAACGCTGAGAGTGGATCAACCATCAAACTGAGTAGACGGTACATTCTTTTGTTAAACTTTTTTCCATTAATTTTAGGCTTTATTTTCGTTCGTAACAACAATGGCAGATGACAATGACCAGACCAGAGAACAACTGACGCCATCGACGAATGATGATGACACAGTGACAAACGCAAGCAACTGATGATGAACTCAGTCACACTTCTGAAGCTTGAACTGGGTTGACTTGTTCTGCTAAAGTTTCGAAATCGTATTTATTGGAACTATTACTGGAGAAGTTGAGATGGGACACGTAGTTTTGGACTGATATTGTATCGAGATGTTTTTTTTATTTAGTTCAACCTTTGTATTTTAATGGAAAAGTGGGGTTGGTCTCAGCGCAACTAAGCTAGTGGTTCATGAAATCAAATTTTTACGTAGTGAAAAAAAATTCCTGTGCTGCAGCCAAGTTTTGTATTGCTATGAGGTAAAAAAAAACGAACTTTTAGTCAACATCCTCAAAGTGTGGTCATTTCTTACTTTTTGCCAGAGATTTATATATACATATATATATATATATATATATATATATATATATGTGTGTGTGTGTGTGTGTGTGCATGTGTGTCTGTGTGTGTGTGTGTGTATGTGTGTGTGTGTGTGTGCATGTGTGTCTGTGTGTGTGTGTGTATGTGTGTGTGCGAGTCTGTGAGTGTTCGTATAAATGAATGTATTGAAAGAATAGATATGAAGAATCAATCAGATTTCCAATGCTTTCTCAGCAGACGAGTAGAAAATGGATGTGCAATCAAAACAGACGGTCGAGAAATAGAAAGTTGGGACATCAGCAATAAAATAATCCTCTTCGTGTGAGGCTTAAATGAGATTTCACAGAAATAACATCATTAATATCGATTTAAATAGCCATATCTCCGAGAGGCTGGTGTATAATTAAAGTCCTGGATAAATATATTGCCTGGTTGCAGTCTCGCTAGTGATCCTGATTGAATTTTCACTGACATAAGTTCCAATAATGCATAGATACAGACCCTCATTCAAATACCACAACCAGAATGGTCTTTGACTGGAAAATAGGTTTTCAAATCATATATATATATATATATATATATATATATATATATGTGTGTGTGTGTGTGTGTGTGTGGAGAGAGAGACAGACAGACAGAGAGACAAACAGACAGACATACTGACAGAAGCAGACAGACGGACAGACAACGAAAGAGGGAGGTCGGGGGAGGTCGGGTGGGGTGGTTACTAAAAACAAAAACAAGAAAATGTTGACGTAAAAATAAGAAAAAGAAAACAGTCGTTAATTCATAAATGCCTTAAAATTTGACAAGTCGTGAGAGGGGAGAAAGTAAAACAGGTTTGGCAATTCAATCAATAGAAAACGTCACGTGACTGGCATCTTTTGGCAGCGAGCATATCTCGTTCGAAGTGATCAATTAAGAATATTGAAAACTAGTAAGTAACCCTGGCGTTGACTGGGATGAAAAAAAAATGAACATCGGACATCACAAAAATGAGGAATGTTCTTTGATAGTTATCTTGCTAGACAGCTGAACCAAGCTGGGGAAACAAATCTTAACACAGGTGTGGTACAACCTTTGGCAAGTTCGTGCATACTCTCAGGCATGCCTGCACAGGTGCTGACGTACCGTCAGAATGGTCAATGTAGTCAACACCGTCTTCAAAAACAGAAGTTTTGGATTTGGTCTTCAGATTGTATAAAAATTCGATCACAATCTATTTCCACTTTGAAAAATATGTATTTTACAAATAATGGAGGTAACGGAATACTTCAAAGCTGAGTATCCGTAAGAGTATGGTTAAGCATTTTAGTCACAGTATAACTTTTTTCAATTTCCTGGTGTCTTGAAAAAATGTTATCTGATTATTTTTATAGAGCAACTTTGTTGACATTATGAATTTAAATTTTGTTTCCTTATCGAATCGTAAAAGAAAACATTGTTGACAATAAACGTTACCTTTAACATTAAAAATGGAAAAGTTCGTGAAAAAATTGAACTTAATGTTGAGGAAAAAATATTTATTCATTGTTATGCCAACATACAAAGGTTAACAAAATAAAATGAAAATGTTCATAACAAGACAGAAATGTAAAACACTGTTTCAAAGCAAATGAAAATAAGAGAAAAATCTTTAGAAAAAAATGTTTATAAAAAAACATTGTTGTGAACTGAAAAGAATGAAATAACGTCGACTTTTAACTACGATTCAACTCCATCTTTCCTATTTACTATTATAGTTCATCAGATTTTCACTATATGTTACACAAACATACGAATGACAACTAAAGATTTTCATTGGATAAATTCGAAAAATATTGGCCTTATCAAAACGGAGTAAGGTTATCCAGCTGAACTGTTTTTACTCACTCCATTAGCCACGATTTTTGGAGCAATCTTTTTCTACCTGTCTCTGTTTCTGTCTTTCTGTCTCTGTCTATCAGTCTCTCTCTCTTTTTATCTCCCCCCTCTCTCTCTCTCTCTCTCTCTCTCTCTCTCTCTCTCTCTCTCTCTCTCTCTCTCTCTCTTTCACTCTCTCTGTAAAACCTGCACACAAACATAGAAAGTAGCATCCAAATTCAAATAGATAAAGAAATGATTGATTAAAAAGTTTCTTCTCATGCATTTTGGTTGGCACTGATTGGTAAAGGGAATTCTGAATTTCTGGTACCAAGATAAATGCTGCAGAACACACAGTATGGATTAATTTAGCATAAATTTCCATTGCAAATCACTCCCTGCTTAGACTGAAAAATCTTTTTTTTTCCGGCAGGGAAGGGTATTGATGAACAGAAAAACGTTTTTCTATAGACATAATAATGAAAAATATATTGACATGTCAATCTTTCCAGCTCCATTGGTCACGCTTGTACGCATGAAACATTGCCAACCAGCAAGCAACACCTTCTTGAAAAGTTAGGAAACTTATGGTGCCAGTCTTGGTGACAGTTTTACTTGAGGGTTTCCAATGAAGAGCATTGTAAGAAAACAATGCTATATTTGAGTTATGGAAGGCAGAATTATTTAAGTTGAGATACAGAAAAAGGGGGTAAAGTCCCCATAACCAAAATGCACCTCTTTGTGAAAAATGTTGGCTTCGCTGAGGATGATGAAGAACACAAGAAGTTTGGCAGTAATTTGGCTAAAAGCATATGACATTCTGGCAATTAAAAGGAATGTTTCAAAGAAAAAAATATGAAAGAGTTTGTACGGTGAACTTGAAGTAGTTCGGGACTTTACGTATAGACTTAATCTCATCAATGTCAGAGAAAGAAAAATGAAAAAAAAGTTTATAGGATTAAAGTAAGAAGGAGAGAGAGAGAGAGAGAGAGAGAGAAAGAGAGAGAAATACAGACGGTCACAGAGGGAAAAGGAGAAAGAAAGAAAGAGAGGGGGACAAAGAGAGAAAAAAGTGTGATACAGACAGGATAGGGAAAAAATAGAAATTGAACTGTCCATGAAAGATCATCTATAATGTTACCTGAAATCAAACAATTTAAATCGTATCGTCAGATGAGAAAACAAATGGGGAACAGGAGTTAAAAATAAAGGTCAGGAATAACGTTGATAACTCGACTTAAATAGCCTTATTTCTGGAAGGCTGGTGTCTGTTTGAAGCTGTGTGGTTTCATTTTGGGTTAAATAAGAGGAAATCAATGATGACGGTAATATACTTGCCACTAGTTTTTATCGATGGATATTTGCAAGGAATATCAAAAAATCTGATACCACGAGGATAGAAGGACCAGTTAATTCATCAAAAACATCATTCTCCTATTTCTAATGCCTTAGTGTTTTGCGAAAAAATTGAAAAATTGAAAGCAGGCTGTGAGCACGTAATTCTGCCAGCCCAAATCTCAGTAAAAACTGGATAAGTTGAGAAATCGTCGGAATACAATGAGGATAACAGGGAAAATAATTCCTTTATCCACCCCAAATTTCGATATTTTTTTCTAGTTAATTTTGCACTGTTTCCTTAACATTGATTCAAATTCATTGAGAACTTTGAGAGGTATTGAGTGATGTGGATATAAAACAACTATCCAAGCAGGTGGTATTCCTGTATCCAAACAAAACTGTGATCGATTTTTCTGTTGTCCATTGCCCACAGTTCTGCCAAGGTGAGTATGTTTGACACTCACAATTACTTATTTAAAAAAAATTAAGCAAAAAAAAAATAGATAAATAAACTCTGTCTTGATATGATCAGAGTGCGAAACAGGTTCACGAAAGCGAAAGAGCTCGGTCGTAATCACTCGACAGTTGCAGCTAACAGTCAAAAATTAAAGAATGATATTCAAATACATTGAGAACTGTGTCAGTCATGTATGTCAAAATTGTTAGATCAGTTTAATAAAACAAAAAAATCATTATTTGCCCAATCCTCACCTCTCCATGAAATTCTATACAAATTCATCGAAATTGACAGGCAGGAGTTGATACATTAACAAGTGATAACGAAAACAGATTATAAGAATTTCCTGCCGAGACTTGTATTCGAAGAATGATTATGGTAGCCGCTACATAGGACACAACTTCTAAACAGTTACATTTAACACTGTGAAATTCGCTTGTTTTACCTTGTTTCAAAAACTCACAAGACATTGACGTTCATTAAAAACAATTCAAAATGTGTGATATGTGGCCATATAGTCTCCGCGGCCGCAAGGAAATAAATAGTGGTTCCGCTTCCAAATTTGATGATTTCTTAGTCAGCTTATTCCCAATTTTACACAAAATTGCATAAATTCATTGCAAAACGTTGAAGATTTTCCGTGGACAAACGACAAAAACACGTTTGAATACAAAAGTTTCTCCAAAAACCTTCAACTGTTATCGAATTATGAGGCGTGAAAGACGAACCAGGTTGGGTAAAAATTATTTTCTGTGTCATCACTCAGCCCCTTACATTGTAGCAATTTTGTATCAATTATCGTTTCTATTTATCTTTATTTATTTATTCTATTTTATTTTATTTATTTATTTATTTTTGTTGATGATCTCGTGTTTCGAGAAAACATATTCAGAAACTCTTCCATGCAATCCCCTGGAATAAGATAATCCTACGTCATAAGAATGTTATATAACGTTCTCTGTATTTTGTGCCCGAGAACAGAATTCTTCGTTGAGCTTTACTGACACGTGGAAATAGACTAAAAGGCGACAAGCAGCCGACGTGACGTCCATTTTTCCGGAGAAAAACATGTTTGATGCACCTGCTGCCTTACAAAATCATCGACGATACATTGTACTGGCAACGCAAATTTCAAATCATGCCATTAAACCCACTCTCAATACCGATATATGTGCACCATTTTGATTTTTAAACTGCTAAGCAATTATCCTATTATGCTTTTTGGGGGATGTATAAATCATTTTTGAGTCCTATTTACCTCAGGGGCTGAGCCCTCCCTTGGTCCCGTAATCTCTCACAAATTCCTGGCTGCATTACGGGAAGAAGGGGAAATATAGGAAAACAAAGGATGAAATGGATAAATAAAAATTTGAATGTGACATAAATAAACAAAGATGGACGAATATAAGGGATAGGAAAGAAAAGAACATCGCACGAAGGTAGCAAAAATGAATAAATAAAATTGTGTATCAAAAATTGAAAGGCAAATGAGAGGGAGAAAAACGAAGTAATGATGAAATGATGAACCATGAAAGAAAATATAGAATTCAATCTTTGAAGAGAGGGCATAGTATCATTACTAACGGATAGGAGAAAAAAATGAATGAAGAATAAAGCAATGGAAAGAGAACAAAGATTTATTTATTGTCACGCGCGACTAAGCCGGATATTCTTCGGGGGATGGGCTCATGTTATTGAACATAATTCTAGAGATTGATTTCCACTTTTGGAAGATTGACAGAATCGCCACAGGACATACGACAGGATGTCAAGCTGCTTAGAGCACCTGTTTCCAGTTGGTCACCCACTTGGAGCAGACCAGCATCAACGTTGTTTAACAAGTGTATCCAATGCAATTTCGCCTTAGAGAATTTAAGAAAGAAATGTTGTTGGGTCGAATTTAGTATGTGAAATGAAATTGAGAGAATGAAAAGAAGTTCTGATTTCATGAAAAAGTAAATAGGTGTCAGTTGATAAACCAACTATTTATCCAATTTAAAATGTAATATTCATTATCAACGAACTGTATTTCTACCAATAAATGTTTTTATATTAATTGATTATGATTACGATTGATGATAGTATTCAATCCAGTTATTTTTTATTTCAATATTTTTTTTCTTTCATCTACGCATCTTGTTGGCGAGGGTGTGAAACTTTACAATTTAAAATCAGAACAACCTTGCTAACATTGTGCTGAAAAAGCTTTTACTGTCAGCTGTTATTTGCAGACACTTAAATATTTTTTGCCCTTTTGTGCATCCGTAGTCGAATCTTACAATGGCAAAAAGTTGACAGGGCACAAAACGAATGAATGCCGGAAAAAGGTCGATGTAGAAGGAGGATTAGGAGTGTCTATCCCCTGAGACACAAGCCAGTCTCTGAGCTGTCACTGACACACGCTGTCTACGCACTGGGTGAACCGTGCCAATAGGTCACGTGACTCCATTAAGATTAGTGATTCACTCAAACTGAAAGTGAAAGTCATTCCTCAGTCTCTCCTGTGTGTTTCCTGTATCTTTTCAATAATCCCTACCTTTCTTCTTTCTGTCTTCAAGATTGCTCAGACAATCATTGTTCAAGTTTTGTATTCTTGCCAATCTAAGGAATCTATCTATCTATCTATCTATCTATCTATCTATCTATCTATCACTCTATCTATCTATCTACATGATTGTTTGTCTGTATGTCTCCCCATCAATCATTTCATCTTAATATTTTCATTATCTATGCATAAATCTAGCCATCTATGTATTTGTTTGCCCGTACATCTATTTATCTATCTATCTATCTATCTATTCATATGTATCTCTCTCTCTCTCTCTCTCTCTCTCTCTCTCTCTCTCTCTCTCTATATATATATATATATATATATATATATATATATATATATATATGTATGATTGTGTATCCTGAAGACAATCCATCAATATCGCTTTGCTCATATCTATCCAACTATTTAATTATTTTCAGCTCTATCAATCTATCTATCCTGATGTCGTTTTATAACTCTATTGGATTTAAAATCATTGAAGAATTCCTATGGACAAATGAGTCCACACACACACGCACAAACATATATATCTATCCATCTATCTATCTATCTATCTATCTATATATATATATATATATATATATATATATATATAGATAGATAGATAGATAGATAGATAGATAGATTTATTCTAATTTAGAATGCACGAATTGGAGATTTCCTGTTAATTCATATGTGTATGCTTGCGCACTTTTCCGTGTGAGACTTGTATATATACACTCGAACTATCAAACAAAAATGAATACTTATGATAGGCATCTCTTAGTAAAAGAATAAATAGATATATATTCATTCACTTATCCAAAAATATTCATATATATATATATGTATATATATATATATATATATATATATATATATATATATATATATATATATATATAAAGCGAGTGGGGAAGAGGGAGGTAGAAAGAGAGGAGTAAGAGATAGGTATATGATTCCAAGTATATATATATATATATATATATATATATGTATGTGTGTATATATATATATATATATATATATATATATATATATATATATATATATATATATATATATATATCGGTTTCTTATGTTTTATTTATGTTTCCATTTATCTAAAATAGAATCATCCATTTACGTTCACCTTTTATTTCTATGAATTGCAAATGTATTTTTTTCAGACAAATAAAAAAATACGTATAAATGACAGCTTACTCATTGTACTGGCAGATCTATATTCTATATATTGTTTTTACACTTTTTCGATAAAATGTCTTTTTGTACCAATGTTTTTAACAAAAGCAAATATCTTCACATTATAGTAGCACACACAATCTATCGCTACTCTATCTACCACCATCTTTAGTGGAGTGCACATCATATTAGAAGTAATAAAATACTTATTGCACATCTTAAAGCCAAACATTACTATAATAAAAGCTCTAAACGAGATTCGTAGAAGAACATATTTCAGGTCCAGCATTTGCTGATTAGCGTCGCTGGGTGACAGAGTCCTCGCTTGCGGTTCAGTAGGCTATGATTAACCCTACCAACGAATCATACCAAAAATTTGAAGATGGTACTCTATGACTCACTGCTAAACTCTTCTGCTCGAGGACAAGGATTAAAGAACCTTTCCCCTGAGGATGGTAGGTTTTTGCAACACCCCGTTGTTTATGATCGCTCTTGTAAGATTCCCGAAGGTAAGCAATACCAATTCAGTTCAGTGAGTTGACCATTGGAGAATAGCAGGTTACTTTGGCAGACCAAATCATCGGAATGTGAACATCGGTTTTACTCACAATTTCTCTTGTGTACTTAATCCAGTTTCACTGGCAATGATGGTATCAATGGATAATTCAGTACAAAATTCCTATTTAAGATTTTTTTCTTTACGGGAGGTCAGTTTTTTTAAGGTATTGAGCCTCCCTCTTATTCTTTTTATTCATATTTTCCTTCTTTTTTCCGTGTTTTGGAGTTCGTCATCGTTTCTTACTTTTTTTTGATTTTACATAGGGAACATACTACGCTAGCTGGAAATTACTAATTATAAATTGACAGAAAATACTGTAGGAATTTTCCTTAATAATATGCTGTTAAAACATCAGCGTTTATAAATGATGATATATGGTTAGCTACCATTAGTTTAAAGATATATAAAAAAATATGAGGAAGGGTCCATTCCCTTAACCTCCCCCCACCCAAAAAAAACGTCCAAGATAGGGATATAAAATAATTAAATCATTAATCGTCTGTGCAATGCATCTTTTACTTTATTATTTGTTGAGCTTTACTCCAAGTCAAAGTTATGTTTAATGTTGAATTATTGGGCACTTCATGAAATAAACCAAGCATACATCAGATAGTGTATTATGTTACATTATATTGCATTCCTGATTTGTATTATGTATTTATATATATATACATAAAGACAGAACAAGAGAGAAAGAGTGTGAGATTACGAGATTCATCTTATAACAGTTCCAGTTCAGCATTTGGTTCATGTAAATACTACATTGTTATTAGAAAAAAGAACGATGGATTTTCTGCTTCCATTCGTAGAATCTGCAGATGACTTTAGGAGCTGTTCTGGTAGTATTGTCTCGGTGCATTGTTTTTTTCTTTCTAAAAAGCATTAGCCACATGATGTTTGTGCTGATTACCATTACGTTTCGTTTCAGTAATCGAGGAGAAGAGTAAAATATAAGCCCATATTCACCGTGTTGGATAAAGTGATTTACCAATAAGACAAGACATTGATTTCACCCTGAATCTTATTTTTCTTGTCTACAGTTAAGTAACTGTTTTTGTACTCTAATTTAGAGCATTTTTGAATGCATCAAAAATAATCTCATTCGTCAAAATGTAAAGTATTTTCAACCAATCATGTAGTGTTCTATGATTGAATTTGATACATTTTTCCGATTGATGTACTACAGTTGATTTTCTGCAAAGGTATCTTAGCTATTTGCAACCTTAATGGACCCTTGAACAGTATTCAGCTATAGTTAATATTCTTACAACGGTTAAATTGTATTTTTTCTGAAAGAGATATTTTCAACATTCCGTCATATCTCAGAGAACATTTGTTTCATTTTACCTGTGAGAGTATTAGAGATTACTTAACGTATCCTTCGTTGAAAAAAGTAAATATTAGTTTTTCATCATCCAAAATTTACTCAAGGAATTGAATAAACATCTTGGCTGTTAGAGTAATTTTTGTCTTGGATTTCAATTCTGAGGAACCCTTATATTGTAGTAATTAGTGTATTTTTTCTTCTCGAATCTATTAAAGTTGGGCTCCATTATTGTTGAGTGATCTAGAAAAGCTGACCAGGGAAAGTATCACAGTTGTTTAGTGGTAGAGTGCTCACCTCTGGTTGGGTAGGAGTTGACTCGATTTGGTAGTTTACTAAGCATTCAGCACAAAGACTAAGCGTCAGTGCACTATTCCAAAGGCTAGTAGGCTAAGATCAAATCAATGTCAACCTAGTCATTATCTTGATGGTTGACCGTTCTGACATACCA
Organism: Thysanoteuthis rhombus; assembly: GCA_963457665.1. NCBI lineage: Eukaryota > Metazoa > Mollusca > Cephalopoda > Oegopsida > Thysanoteuthidae > Thysanoteuthis > Thysanoteuthis major. The sequence goes on along the minus strand of OY735203.1, from coordinate 22,366,399 downwards.
AAAATCTGGCTTACCGCAGCTAAGTTTCAGTAACAATTACACAGGTGGACTTAACCCTAACACACCCTCTATGCAGGTAGATGTAAGTGCCAAATTTATAAATGGAAAATGGGGAAATATATTACATAAATATACGGCTAGGTCATACGAACTAAGCTCTCTTATGACCATTGTGGTTTGTGTGGTTACTTCCGTCTACTTCGGCTTGTGTAAGGTAATTATGTTGCTTAGGTGGTTCTTTTGGATTGCTTAGCGAATAAAATATCTATGTTAGTTATTTTTAGTATATCTATGTGTGGGTTAATTTGCAAGGGCCCTTAGCCTACTTACATTTTAAAAAAAAGATTAATACTCGGATTTTGTATCGGATCTGTTTTGTGCATATTCTTGGAATCATATTTGAAGGAAGAGATGGGAACAATGATCTAAAATCTAAGATGATGAATACAACACTACTGCAGTTCATGTTTTAGAAGCTGATTTCCAAGCTAGAAAAGAAAACCACAATAGCCAAAAATATAGATACCTTATTGGTGTCCAAAAGTTTGTCGATGGCTTAATAAATAGCCCGTTATATTCATTAGATTTCAGGAAAACGAAAAGAATGACCGGAGCTTGCATATAATGCTGTCAATTTTGTGAACGCTTTAGAACACCTTTCTGATGTTTGTTTTCATCCTTTACAAGTACTAATCAACTAGTTCCGTCCTCTCTCTGCATCTTTTTCCTGTGATTATGAATCAATGTTCATTTATTCTTAATTCCATTTGTATTTTTTTCTCTTCATCCTTTCTTATTTCTCTTCCTTGGTTCGTTTGCCCAAACAATTATCTAGATTCACTGACCTGGTAAATCTCGTGCTCGGCCAGTATGTCAGTTCAATGTTAATCAAATTTGTCCATGAAAGCATTTGGCTTATTCTCGGTAACTCAATCGACAGGATTATGGAGCAACCTTCAAAACATCGTTATAAAGCTTTTCAGGATCTCACTAATCGTGGTATACGATACAGCTCGTCTTTGTATGTCTCATATAAGTCACATAGATTTTTGTGCCTGCACGCTACATGCACACACACACACACACACATATATATATGTATATTTCTCTCTCTCTCTCTCTCTCTCTCTCTCTCTCTCTCTCTCTCTCTCTTTCTCTCTCTCCCTCTCTCTCTCTATATATATATATATCCACACTGAGGAGTTGTAATACAACAGAACAGCTGTCTGTGAATGACACAATAATTAAGGCTCCTTTATTCAGGGGTGAGCACTCTCTAAGTGAGGTAACTCGTTCATTGTAAGCTTATGCCATGCTCTCCCAACATTGGATAGAGCACTCCGGTGGATGAGGAATATATACAAAATATAAATATATTGATTAAATTTAACCTCACAGACCGTCCAGTCCCGTGGAGTAGAGGGATGATATCAGCTTCTGGGTCTGAAGTTAAGGTTTCGATCCTGCCTCAAGGTACTGGATGGTACAATGGATAGTCTATAGACACACTGGAGAGTTCTAATACAACGAAACAGCTTTCCGTGGATGACACAATAATATACGTATATATGTATATATATGAATGTGTATGTCCATGTATACATTTGAGCGAGAAAAGTTGAGGCTCAGTGACAAACATACTTAAATTAACCAAGAAATGAAAGTTCATTGCAATAGTAATAAGATATTCTGTTCAACGATATCACGTTATTTCTTGTGAGTTGTATTGAGTTTCGAAATTTGTATTGTAAATTTTTTTTCCTGGTGTCAATTAGGAATAGTATCAATCGGTTAATCACGCTAAAAGTTGGAATTATCTTTGATTTTCTGGAAAGATTCGTAATATTGAGAATCTTATGTCCATTCTAGATGCATAAGTAGGTGAGAAACTGTTGCAATTGCGTGTGCAAGAACGTAAGGTGTGACAACGTAAGCTATGGATTCTCAGAAATGTTAATAACTTTATTCCAACTGTTACAGCTATTGTCAATAAAAACATGTGCATTTACAGATAAATCATTTTTCTTCCTCTCTATATTAGCACAGGAACAGGCAAACATTTTTTTTATTTCAAATGTTTGGTACAGGCATTTTAATGTAATCTTGTGTTGTTGAAAAAGCAACTTTGATAAATTCCCATTATGTTTCATGCAGTTTTTACTCTAGTTTTTCAACGATGAAGTATTCAGTTATGTAAATGTATGGCTTCAAGATGATAATTTTGTTCAGTCTAGAAAAAACAAGCAACTAGCGATCAGGATCAGTGTTGCTTCTCTCTTCTATTCTTTTTCATAACATAGTCTTCATGTTTGTAATTTTCTACAAGCAGTCACACTTTTCTGGAGCCTATGTTATCTGATATTTAGCCATGTGTAAAACCATCATGTTTATTTTTTTCCCCTCCGCACCAGAATTATCTGGAAGTTATTGATAGGGCGAAAGTCTTTACCATCATAATCCTGTTATTTGAATAGAATGCTTGTACGATTTTCCAATATTTGCAGCGGTTCCTGGAATTGTTGTTACTTCATTCGTAACTATAAAGCACTCGAAGATCACAGACCTCTATCAACGTCATCGTTAAGGAGGGCATAGATCAACCCTATAATTTAATCAGTACTTCTGTAGCCTAATGGCTATCCTTGCCTAATATTCTATTGAATGGAGTTCGGTGGATATTTTTTTAAACACATGAATATGACGTCGAGGGATGTTGATTTCCACATTTGAATGCAACGACAAACGACCTAAGAATAGATCGATTATGTCAGGTGGTTGCATTATTTTGAGCGGTATCACTATATTCTACATGTTTCTGTATGATTGTTTTATGAAATCAAGATTCTTATAGAATTAGATAAAACGAGCAATTTTCAAAAAGATTAGATTCGGATTATTATATATGTACCCTCGTTTTCTAACTTATACGGGGAACTGGTTGAAGTTTTCAATTCCAGTTTACCAGGGCCGTTGGATATTCATATATATACCTGGTGTCCGCTGCTGGTCCACCATCTACGTACTAAGCAGCCTTTACAGTACTTATCTTCAGTGTATCGAACCTGATCTGGCCATAACCCTTCAGTTCCTAAATTCTGGTCCTTGGGCTGAGCGCTTTGTGGAGAGTCATTGAATTCTATTTTAAAAGATATGGCATTACTAAGCAGTCGAATTAACTTCGACCTATCGGATCAGTAGTGAACACTTGGCTGCATTGATCAGTAATTGAAGTAGTTATTATAGGAAACACCTGCCTAAAATATGCAATTCGTGCTGACATAAACGAGCTGAGGAGAAAAAATAATTTATGAAGAAGGAAAACATGAAAAATAGTAAAAAAAAGATATAACGATATAGGTTTATGATATTTCATTTAATAAAAAGAATAATTAATAGTAGAATCTATATCTATAAACAACAGTGCTTGTTGCTTTGTACCGCTATAATGGAAACTTTCTATTCGTGCTCATTTTTGCGTGTGGACATAGGCTACAACTTTCATTCTTTTTCACACTTCATCCTGATATATGTTTGAACGAAATGGTATGAAAAAATTAGTAAAAAATTGCCTCATTAAAGCCATTTATTTTTTACTGTTTAAATATCTGTGTAAATGAAGTGGGGCGTTTTCTTTATTTTATTGCTAAGTAGAAATTTGACCCCTGCCTGATGTACACATGTTCCTGAACGAGTTTTGTGATGAAGTGATCCTACATGATTCAACATCAATACTTATTACTTGATAAACGAGTATGAAAACCAAATACACATTTTATATTTTGTTTACAAATCCTCTAATAATATTTGAATAAAAGGATATGAAAATGAAATAAAATGTACATAGATACTATTACTCCACCCAATCATCGACCGGGTCACAACTTAATAAGGTATTGATCAAATGTTAAATTATATAATATCAGTTCCATTGAATCAGATGGTTTACGTAGAGTTGGTTCCAAGCAAAAAGTCTGATAAAAAATGCATTCAAACAAAGCATGTATCCGAATAGCTTAGCGTAACTAAGTCAACTTTTAGAGAGCATTGAGTCTCTCTTCCTTGAATTGGGGATCAGTATGATGAAGGATCATTTTTTTTTCACTGCTATCGACTTATAAACTGATCCACTCAATAGTGATGATTTTTCCATCTCATAGCCTACAAATACCAGTGTCTATTGATATGTAATGCTAGATTGATAATGTTCTGTTTATGCTCATAGTGAATAGACCACTTCCAGCTTCCGTATTTTGCTCTGATCAACGTAGAGCGCAATTCAATAATTAGAAAAATTTCACACTTGGGGCAGGTTTCGTACTATTTTTGACATCTCCGTATATGGGGTGTTGGATCAATAAAGCAAGAAGTCGGCTTTCTTTTAATTACTAATAAGATGATTCCTCTATGAATACTACAAAAGTAAGATGCCCCCAACCATAGAGAGGTATAGGCTTTCCGTTGATATTTGGTGATAAAATGATTAAATGATAAAATGATTAGCATATTGCTTCACATGAATATATCATAAGACATCACAGTACATAGATGAAATGACAGGAGTACGGGATATCTTAGAAACAGAAAACTCAAATGACAAGGGGCTGGATATGCGGCAAGAATGTCAAACAACTGCTGGATATGAACACTCACAACATAAATCCCCTGAGATCATCCGCTGAATTGTGGCTAGCAGTAAGTAAGATGGCATGACGAGCTAGATTCTTGAAGTATTGGCTCTGCGATGCCCATGGTAAAGAGTCCTGACAAATTTTGTTAAAACATTCAAAACATGCTATGTTTTGTTTTGGATTTTGTCTATCGTCAGAACAAATTAAACAGCAAAGTTAAAAATGTAAATAAACTTTTTCCTAAAGATTCAATAAATATCAGTAAGTTTGATAATTTGTATTCAACTGGATTTTGAATAGACCATTTGTTCTCACTGACAGGAAATATGGTGAAAATACACCTGCTTATAGCGATTGTTGTTACTTGTGAAATCAGTTCAATTGCTATGTATGGTTGAGTCTCTTTTCCTCGACCATAAGTTATGAAAGTTTGTTTCAATTTACCAGTTTTTATTGGACTGCTAGACAAGGATTGACAGTGAACTTGATTTCAACCGAATGTAAAATATGCCCCGAGTATCAAATATCCTCATATGACGGTTATTATTCTAATTACTATCGTCCTCAAATCCAATTCCTGCAAGGACCCAATTTTCTTAAAATATCTATTCTATTTCATTAAAGTATTTATTCTATTCACCCAGTTTAACCCAGATAATACATTCCCCGTGTAACAACGGGAGGATGTTTCAGAAAGAGATTCAAAGCAAAATCATACATTTATAATTATATTGTTTGATGTATTGAAAACTATTTTTAGAATGTCATTATTCTTGTTGATACATCCCCAGTTATCCCCTTTTGGTACATCAGTTCTTTCGTTATATCCATATTTTATGCCCACACAGTGTGGATGCGTTCAAAAATACTTCGTAATCATCGTCGACCCCGTATCAATATAATATGAGTAAGCATCTCTAGCGATGACCGTCTCCGACTGATTGACTGACAGTTTGGTATACTAAAGCAGCACACTTAAGATTCCCTTTTCCATATCCTTGTCGTTCCAAATATGTCTCAAAGTCGAAGGAATGTAACTCACGGATATATGGTCTGACTTTCAGGCCCATTATCTATATTTTGCTCAGAAGACGGTGGAGATGAAATGAACTCGTATGCATATACCGTCGCTTACGTACACATCGATGATTGTTATTTCTGTCTGTCTATGTTGATCGATCTCAAACCACGACATTTCCCTGACAAATGATCAAGTTACAGGCGACGATGATAAAAATAAGTTTTACAACTCGATTTCAATACACGCGATTCACACAAATATTGTTTATATCCGTGAGACGTTCGGCAAATAATTTGTCTATCTTATCATGATACTTTTGGGCTTTGAGCTTTTAGAGTTCACCAAGTCAGGTTTTCTGATTGAATGTATCATCACCGTCCATATACCGAAATCGAGGGTGTAGCCTAGTTATGTACACAGAAAATTGTTACTGAGACCCACTTCCGATGTGCTAGGCGTGTCCAAGTTCCTTTATGCCTACAGCAACGGTGTTCCCAATGATCTGCCATCTGACTAGGTTCGTCGCTGATTAACTTAGCTGATCTTACAAAAACAGATGTTTTCATCATGATTTAGCCCCATTGCTTCGTTCATATTCAGTGGTAGTTTGTGGTGAGACAACTTCAATCGAGTCCAAAGCTGCTAAAATTTTCACGTTCACTTGCATTCACAAAAATAACGATGTTACGTGTTATTTACCTGGCCAAGTCAAGGGTCACTTTGAAATCATTCAACGTAATTTTAGTCTTCAATCGAGTCCAAAGCTGCTAAAATTTTAACGTTCACTTGCATCCACAAAAAATAAGGACGTTACGTGTTATTTACCTGGCCAAGTCAACAGTCACTTTGAAATCATTCAACGTAATTTTAGTCAGACCCTCCTGTAGTAATTAAGCAAAGTTACAGATCCATGTGCTTGCCATGAAATGAAGAATTCAATTTGTCAATGTAACCACTACTATTAAATGCATAAAACCTGATTCAATTCGCAACAAATGTTTTTACGAAGATTTACGAGTTGGTTAAGAACTCCCTGATTTTTTTTCCCTTTGTATTATAACAAGCATTTTTAGACTGTTACAGATGAAGTCTGTATCCACCCGTGTCGATACGCACCGGATAAAATTCAGTTCAATGTTGATTTGTTAATGTATTGATTATGCATCTTTACGTTCTGCTGGATATCCAAAACAAGCCGTGGCGTGCTGTTTCGTGTCGTTACGTGTTAAGACAAACCGAGAGAATGCAAAAAAAAAAAAGAACCGTTTAAATTTAAGGAAAGTTATTTCTTTTTAGTTGATACACTCGAACAAAAGATCTGTCACTGTTTTTTTTTTTCCTTTCCAAATTCACCATGCAATCATTAAAGCTCTCATTGTTTGGTTTGTTTTTTTATCTATATGTCTATACGTTACTATAAAATTGAAAAATTTATGATCTCGTGAAATCACTTGGTAAAATTTGAAATCTCTAGACTTTTCAGCGATTTTAGTGCTTCACCTGGTGGCCAACTTGTGATACTGACCATTATTACTGTAATCAATTCTATTTTCACTAGGTGCTACACTCTTTCGTTTTTGTGCCAAGCTAAACTAAATTCATTCAATATCAAATATAATATGTTTCTGTATGAGCAGTGTATATATATATATATATATATATATATATATATACATGAGTTTGACATGAAGCCACAGAAGTTAGGAACTCTGAGATCTCTACAGGTTTCTCGAAATCATTAATTTTCAATCTTACAATAACATATACATTAGTAAGTGCCGGTAGATACACAGGTTGCCACTTGTCTACCTGTTTGCATAACGGAGCAGGGACATGCATTGTTTCATAGAAGTAATTGCAGGAAATGATGAAATATTAAAGCCCTTGAGTTAGCAACTAATGATAATCCAGAAAGAATCATCGAGACAGAGATTTTCTCATACTTGAGACACATCCTGATGATTTCTCAGGACTTCGGTAACAATTATGAATATCGTAATTATGAGTGTTACCAATAATACCTTCTTTAAAAGACTGGAATACCAGAGAACAAATTAAATAGCAGGAATCTGATTAAAGGAATAAAAACGTCGGTTCTATCGGTAGCAAGATAATTTTTACAATACCATGGATAAGCAAAACACCAATCAATGGATCAGCAAACAAGAATGCCTATAGCAATACACAAGGCCAACCGTACCGGTCGATAGGACATCATTTCCAATGAGAGTCTCTATATACTATAACGCAATTTTTAATCTTTCCGTCGGATACTACTGCCATTTCTTGATACTATATATGCATGTATTATTTTGTGTGTATATTGTTATGCTTTATATTTTTGTGGTCGCATTTATTATATTCATTGAATATATATTTTTATGGTTTTATCGATGTTATATATATATATACACACACACACACACACACACACACTCACACACACACACACACACACACATATATATATATATATATATATATATATATATATATATATATATATATATATATATATATATATATATATATATATTTCCCTCATGATCAAATCATTCTTTATTTTACGATTATAATGTTGTTATATCTTTCGTATCATTTCAATTCCATAGATTTGGTTTGTATAGACCTCTATCTCTGTTTTTTTTATTTGTATTCTCTCTACAGTTATGCTTTTTTAAAATAATTTCTCTGTTTATACATGCAAAAGTTTAATTTGTATATTTTTTGATATTGCCAGGTCGGTCGTTAATTTTCTTGTGTTTTGAAATGTTGTTTCAGTTTCTGTATTGAACGATTGTAGCCATCAAATATGGTGAAGGTTTGTATATTTTTTATGCATGAGCCTTTGCTTTTTTTATGTGTTCGTGTGACCTGGTGCTCATGGCCATATCATTTTATATACAGACAGAAAATTGACAAGAGTACTCCAATGAATCCCTTTCTAAACTTTCTAAAGAACTTTTTATCTTTTATTTTTAATGTTTCTGGAAAAGGCCTTTTTGACATTTTTGGCATTTTTTTGACAATTCTATCAATAACATTTAGACTTTCCCTGATATAACCATTTCTCGATATTTTTTTTTACTCTATTCCAGATGTTTTCCTGTAAAAATTTTTAATTCATTTTAACTGTAGTTATTCTTCAATGTATTTCAACTTCGAATTTCAACACTGTGGTTTTTCAACTATTGACTGCTGTGGTAAATATTATGCTATTTACTTTAATGAGTCTATATATGAGGATTATCTTCTATTTGTTTGTTAAGTATGTTAATACGTTATTTGTTTCAATATCATGTGTCCTGCATTTTGTTTTGTTCTAGAGGTGTGTGTTCCCAGGCGTCTCAATATGAAATTTTCTCCAAATCTTAGACTACATGTTTGTAATTAACCATATCTTTTGATAGGAATGTGAGTGTTTGAATTTTGACGGTATCAGGAAGAAAACTGTGGTCCGAGACATATAGAATATATTAGAAAACTCAGATGAGAATGACAAACAATTAATGGACATCACGTCTCACATCATGGATCCCAAGAGATCACATGCGAAACCGAGGCCGACAAAATACAAGATGGAGTGATAAACTAGACGAATTCTGAAAATACTGGCTCCTCGACGCCAATGATCGAGAAATGTGGCGAATGTTGAGGAAGGTCCATGTCAAATGACAGACATTAAAAGACTGATGATGAGGAAAGTGGAAATCAATCAATCCTTGTTTAGTGACACATTAATCGTGAGTTTGTTTAATCCACTTTCAAATGGCACTCCTAGTAAATATCGCGCAAATCAGACAACAAATATTTCAAATGGAGTGATAATCTAAAAACTAAGTAATATATACAGACATAAAAAAATAAATCAATATTCAACTTTAAACAAATACAATATTTAGGGTTTTGTGTGTAGTTCATCGTCAGTATCACTCAAGTCTACCTTCTTTTCAATGAAACTTCCTTCGAATATTAAACTGAGAAACAAATGTGAATAAAATGTTCGGGTTAATTCTGTATTGCATTCTATGAATATTTTATAGTGTTGATAATCACAATAGATTGAATCATTTTAAACATTTCAAATTTAACTGTGTTAAAAAGAACTTTGGCAGAAGATAGTTTCTGTATATACATACTTTACTTGACGAACTTGAGAAATAATCTGTTTTGTCAGTGACTGATATGCGGACATACTGAAATGATTGCAAAGTTCCTTACTCAGTGTTACCGATTTATAAGTTTTTCATATTGATCAAGTTCATTTTGGCTGCAGCTAGATGTCAGAAATTGTAGAAGTATTGTTTCATTAATTGTAATAAAACAAGTAGTTTCTGTTTTATTGATTAAGTACTATTTTATTAAAATTTTGAGTGAAAATCAAACTCATAATAAATATCTAGATATATGCCATATGTTCCGTAAAAATTCAGGCAGATCTTGATGATCTGGGTCCCTTAAATGTATTTAATTCAATTTTAGACGAAATTCCCTGAAAGTATAATATAAACAATAATTGTTTAGAGACAAGTGTAGCCGAAAAATCCTGTCGAGTTGAATTCTCTCAAACTGAGCTATTTTGATTCTTTTGGAAAGCCGGATGTACAAAATAAATACTGACACATTATATTAAAGACCATGATTTGTTGATATAAATGAGAGGTTTAACGTGCCTCTTCATCGACCGCATCTTCCAACTTGGGAGAAAAAAGCATTATGATAATAACCTTTACATTGATCGTATTTTTGCAAACAAAGGAAAGAAAAGGTTTGAAAATCAGGTGTTTACTACTGGTCAAAGTGAAGGAATGATCCTTTCAAATTAAATTTTTCATTATTGGTAATAGCCACTGGGTGTTTGAATTGATAAGGATCGTAACTTTTGGAATGTACTTCTTGCACGGAAAAGGTCCCGTCAAGAGTGATTATCCAGAAAGGTATTCTCATATTTGTCCAGGCTGAGCAATTGGTTATAACCTTTTGTTGATATTTTCTTATTTTGAAATATGGTTCTTGATATGTATCATTTTTTCGGAAATAGTTCACACACACGTGCACACACGCATCCCCCCACATATATATATATATATATTGGGGTGAAAAATTCATAATGTATCCTGACTTTATCATACAAGTGACACTTTCCACATATTCAGTATTACCTAACAGCAGGTATTGGTAAAATTAATTGGATGTATTCATACTTATAAGAAGAATATTAGTCTTAAATCAGTTTTAATAGAAATATTTGCGCTACGTTTTCAGTGGAGCGATGTTGCATTATGCAAGTCGACTGTTGTCCATGATATTGTTATTATATATATATATATATATATATATATATATATATATATATATATATATATATATATATATATATATATACATATATATATATATATATATATATGAATGGGTTAATGAATGAATAAAGATAACCATAGGTCGTGAGAAAGATTAAATCCCGGAGGAAAAACCTTTAAAAAAATATTGCAAAGTTTTCGAGTAATGAAGCATGATAATGAAAATTGGCAAAAGGGTTTAAAAGAGATCACATATTTGAAAACATTTGCTAAGTCTAGAAAAAAAAAGCTTGCTTTAGGAATGACACAAAAACGGCTTTGAGAAAAACTAAAAGGGTATGAACAAGTGTAGTGTAATGAACAAAAGGAAATATTCAATGAAGCTTGTGCTGCGAATGTAAACAGAGAGAAAAAATGCTTAATATCAGTAACAATGGCTAAAGGCATGGATGCACCTAGAATACAATACGTTGGATGGACTGGGTGGTGGGACTACTGGCTTGGTTTTTAATGGAAGTAGTTAAACAAATATAATAAAATGACAGCAGGTGGGTGGGTGGGTTATATTTTTGGATAGTATTGTAGACAGTTGAATTATAGGTCCCTCCCAATTTGATTGTGTCAAGATAAATGCAGAAAATGACTGTCATTTGATTGACAAGATGTGTTTTGAGTGATGTAAGTTACAAACTAGGAGCTTCAAGGTAGTGTATATTCATGCAAGACAATGCCCTTCCACATTCTGTGAATTTGACCACGGCTAATGCAGCAAAAAAAGGTTTCTGAGACATAAGAATTATAGAATCATCCCCAACTTCTCAAGATATTAGTCCAATAAAAATATCTATCATTAGGAAAGATGCGTATGAAAAGATGATATTTGAGGGAGGGGAAAAACTGCAGTAATATTGAGGCCAAAAAACGTTGACAAAAGCGATAAAAGGTTCGGAATAGTTTTGAATCTTGATTCCCACCTGTTATCTGACATTCTTGCAACATCACAAGCCAATTGCAATTTGAGTTTTCCATTGATAAACAGGACACCTTTTTTTTCTCTAACAGACCGTGCCGTTTACTGATCTATATGTTATGTTAAACATGATTTCAAGTGCACGTTGCATGGACCTCGGTTTGAGCGTTTGGATCCATGTTTTAGCTTTATCGGAAGGATACGTTAGTAGTACACCCTTCTCTAGCTTGATGGAGGAACTGTTCTCTCTTTTTGTTTCTCTCTCTCTCTCTCTCTTTCTCTATCCCCTCTCTCTCTCTCTCTCTCTCTCTCTCTCTCTCTCTCTCTCTATATATATATATATATATATATATATATATATATATATATATTGCAAGACTGACATATACAGGGCCTAGCATCGATGGCTTCAAGGATTTCCAGTGAGTCGGAGTCAGCCTTGAAGTCAACTAATGCTACAGCATTATGTAGTCTCCTGCTTCCTCTTTCAGTTGATTTGGTGGATGAAGATGTCTGATGATTGAAGAGACTTTTTTGAGTTTTTTTCTGTTTTTGTTTTTGTTTTCCGTGGTTGTTTTTCATCAACCATTTTGGTGATTTGGATTGTGTTCACTTTTTTAAGAAGTTTCTATGTACAGATGACTAGGCTTATTCGCCTGTAGTTGTTTAAGTCAGTAGGGTACCCTTCCTCATGTAATCGCGTTTATTTCTATTTTCCTAGTAATGAATTAAGTCGTTCGGGATATTGTTTAGTCTAGGAATAACTCCTGGGGAATTTTCAAACTGGTATCTAGTAACTCGTGAATCCTGTTCGCAGGCTTATGTACCTTGTCTGGACGAACAGAGAATTATGTTACGGAACCAATCGTTTGAAAGTTTTACATGTATTCCGTTGGCTTTTTCTGTTTGTTTCTGTCTGATTCTCTCTCTCAATTTCTCCCTCTCAATTTCTCTCTCTCTCTTTCTCTCTGTCTCTGTCTCTGTCTCTCTCTCTGTCTCTCTCTCTCTCTCTCTATATATATATATATATATATATATATATACGTACATACGTTCGTATGTATGTATGCATATTCATATGTACACACTGCAAACATATATTCATACATCCCACAGACACAGACACACGCGTGTTTATATATATATATATATATATATATATATATATATATATATATATATATATATATATATGTACATATGTATGCATATATACTTATATGTATTTACATACCCACCACAATACTTTTACCACCATATATATATATATATATATATATATATATATATATATATATATATATATATATATATATATATATATATATATAATATATATATATATATATATATATATATATATATATATATATATATATATATATATATATATATATATATATATATAACATCATGGAGGTTGTAGCTTGGTTGCAAAAAAATATTTTGCACGGCAAACGGTTTACAACTTAATTTTTCTTCTTGTCGATGCACTCAATATGATGCTACTCAGTTGATCACATTATTGATTATGCATTATACAGTGAAAATTTCAGATCGAAATTGAGCTACTATTCATGCCTGGCTGCCGACCAGTCGATATACCTTCGTATATATAGAACGTTATCTATAAAAAAGGGTGATCATGATCATTGTCCAATAAGTAATTTTGCACCAAAAGTTTGCAAGCTATCAATTCTGACTTGAAGCTCCTTTTTCTACTGTATCATTGTACAAAACTGCCAGTAACTGAATTTTCAAGTTCGACGATTTTAACCGATTATCAACTCCGAATGGGCTTATTCCTTCAACCCATCCATAATGAATGTGTGCCATCAATTTCAAACGTAGGCAACTCATGAATGGGGGGGGGCTGGAACCGCTGCACACATCAAATAATTGTATAGCTGAAATGTCAGAGACGGTTGTTTTATTAGGTAGCTATATAACAATTAGAGAAAATTAATTACTTTGCAAGTAAAACATGAATTTGTTTCGATATTAATGTGTATTTTTTCTCATTCGGGACCCTTTTTTGACGTACTCAACAAGTACCCACACCTGCCTGATCCGTACCTGGCTAGTACAAAACAAAACTTGCAAGACTACACACTTTAAATCGCCGAATAACGTAGCTTGAATAATGAAACTTCAACCTCCGTCCCTGAGCGCTTTTCTGGACAATCTGAAGTGAATAGACAATAAAAAGTTTCTTCGCCATAAACGAGTCCGCTCCAGCAAGTTCCATTCTTGTGCTAAAGTCATAATGTCGGCTAGTTTGCATCCGGCTGTGCTAAACTACAAAGCTTCAGGTTGAATAATAGCGGGTGGTGAATGTGCCTCGCCATCGAAGTTTTCTCCAAGTCCATTAATGGAGTTGTTTGGGTGCGTTCGGAAGCAATTATTTGTGTCGTTGAATAAGCACGTAATGTTTGGTCCGGGAACGCCGATTTTGATGATGTAAAGAATGAATGTGCGTGTAGCTTTTCGCCTGTCATGAACACAATGGCCGTAACAAAGAATCTTTGCTCATTTGAGGTCACTTTCGGTTTACAAAGGATAGCTGGTTGTTTTTTTGCAAAATGTAAACAACTTGTTTCTTGCCATTCCAATACAGGCAAAAAAAAAAAAGAGAAAAAAAGAAAGGAAATGCGTACATACGAGATCATACACATACAGTGTTTACATGAAAATATCCAATGAATTTGAAAAAAACGTAATTTGAAAATCTTACACAGGATCAATATAAAAAGAATTTCGACCAAAGATTTTCTTTTTTCTACAGAACTTTTCAATGTTCATTTCTGTTTCGATATATTTCATGAATATGTTTTATTTAAGTTTAATCCAAATCTAGTCAATTTTGAAGCTGTATGATGATGTTGAAGTGGGGGTTTTATATTAATCAGATACTTTTATTATCCCTGTACATAGATATCTAAAAAGAGATTGATACATGTAAATACTTTAAGCCCTTATAAAAAAATACACGTAACATTACGTATCCCTTTTATTCAATACAGTTGTTATTTGGGGGGGGGGTATCAGGGTTGTAGTCAATAACGTATATTTTACATTTGTATTGTACGTATTATATATATATATATATATATATATATATATATATATATATATATATATATATATATATATATGAACATATACATGGATCTACATTCTATCTACATACACGTATGTGTGCGTTGCTTTATGTCGATTTCTTCAGTGATGTATTGCCCATGTGTAAGAGTGTATACTAGATTTACATTTCATATTTTGCATATATGCCCCCAAAATGTATCCAAATATATAGAATAAAATCAATACATTACTTTGTAAAGTATTTAAAGTAGGATTAAGACTGCTTTAAAGTCTCTTTATATGTTGTGTTCGATGGGGGATTATCAAGTAAAAACTGATTTCTTCAGCATCTAAACTTATCAATGAGTGCACCAGGTGCTCTTTTGTTATTGAATAATAAACTGATTTCCCAACGACTGAAACATCTTATTATAAGATTGTCAGGATATGAAGGTGATGTCCAGCTTTTTTTCTATAATTTTTGCGTAAAATAATATGATCGCTCCAGAAATAATACATGTAGGTATATAACACTCTTTGGATACAAATATTCCGTTTTCTATTGCATCCAGGATCAATACATATGAATATAAAACGATAGATAGATAAATAGATGGATAGATAGATATGAACTGACAAGATAGCTCTCCGTTTCAGTAAAAATAAAGAGCTTTTAGTATTCATTGAAGAGGCTTTTGACAGCATGGCACGCGGCTCGCTGACAAATAACGTTCATTTTATCGAGATGGCTGGCCATATTGTATGCTACGTGACTTACACAAAGAAACGCTAAAAGTTCTTTTGCGCGTCTTCTGAGATTGTTTTTTGGTTTGATTTCCCTACTGCTCCATTCTGCTTTCTTTTCTTTACTTTATCTCTATTATTGTAATTTTTGCTGCATCTGGGTGTTTAACAATTCTTTTTTTTTCTTTTTTTTTGTTAAAAAAAAATGTTATGTTTGGTCTTGCTTCCCGTTGAGTTCAGTATTCGTGCCACTCGAGCACGCCCGGCATGTGTTATTAGGTATGCACCAAGATGAGCGAGAAGTACACAAGATGAAAATTATTTTTGTCTGACTATTTTGTATTATTTCCCATAGCTTTTTTTGGGGGGGGGGGGCTTTTTTATTTTCTCCTCCTGCATTCTTAGTGAAGATTCTTATTATATTTTGTTTTTTTCCAGGACTTACTGGGATCAATGAAGAAAATATAGCACAACAAATATTCTGACACATTTGCAGGAGATACAAGAATAAAGATAAGCAATACATAAACAACAAATCTAGTTCACTACCATACGATGCACTTATGACATGTTGCCTATCGCCTCTGATGCCTCGTGTGCGTTAATTCCATGGTTTTATTTACGGATGTATAAGTTGCCAAAGCAACTGACACGTGCTTATTCTGTTGTGTTGTATGTAGTGCTATTCAAGGCAGTAGTGAATGTATGTAAAATGAAAAAAGTGAAAATGCCATAAGAAATCTCATCCGGTTCCAGTATTATTGTATTTTAAGGTACGATACATATTCTGATATATTCTTCCAGTGAGGGTTTCGACTGTACAAATTGTTTCGGCAAATCAATGTTTTTGGTTAATGTGTTTTCATGCTTACTGTGAAAAATGTTCTACAATCCTGAAAGCCTTTTTCAGAAGAAAATTCGGAAGTTATAAAAAGGCATTAGGATAATCTCTCAAGATTGCTGACCTCAACCTGGCTCGTTCATGCCTTTTTTATGGCCTGCTTTATGCTGGTTGTTCTAGGAGCAGGTCCCTGAAACAAAAATCTCGTATCGACACTCAATGGAGGAAGTACTAGAGTTGCGTCCCTAGAAGCCCTGTGTAAATAAGAGACTGCATCATTTAATGTGTATTGTTCGTAAGAGTATATTTCTTTTCGTGAATGGAGTCGATAATCTTTTTTTCGCTTTTCGAGTTTTGTAAGAAGAAATGGACAACGTTTTTGTGTTGTTATATTTGAAGCTGATTTCTTTCAATAAACTCTTGATATTCCCCAGAACATATATACTTGCGTGCGTGTGTTTGTCTGAGCAAGACTGTATGTATGCATGCGAAATGTTAACTTGTTGTTTTTTTTCAAAAAGTAAACACGTATTTTTTAACTTTATCCAAAGATCATTCAATCAAGACAAGGATATGAAACAACTATCTTCCTTCATAAAAAGTTTGTGAGAAAAGTGAAAAGGTAGTTTTAACTTCCTTTTATCAAGAAAGAAAATGCGTAGTATTAGTTTGATCAAAAAACAAAAAAAAGGATATAATCCAACTACTCTTCATAATGAAACTTTCACGTAATCGAAGTCGATTCAAACTTTTTTCCTTTTGAGCTAAAAATAAGAGTTCTTTAATTAAGCAATCTTATTGATTCAGCCTGATATATATATATGTATATATATATATATATATATATATATATATATATATATATATATATATATATATATATATATATATATATATATGTGTGTGTGTGTGTGTGTAAACTTTCTTACATCACATCAGTGTTACATTTTTCATGCAGGTTCATACTTAATGTGTTTTGTGTAAGGAATGAGACATTGGGAATAAGGCTAAGACGAAGCAGATTGTGGAATCGATTTTGCTGAGTCGGACTAATTGTGCAGCCTAAATTGGATGACCACGTCACTTCTCCTTCGAAAAACAAATGTAGTTACTGAATTGTGCGTGAGTTGAGATTAATTATGGGGAATTGTCATTGCTCATTTGTGACGGACTTACGGATTCCTACAATTTTTTGGTACATCCTTAATTGTATTCTTTTTTCATAAATTCTTGTTTGTCCTATCTTCGCTTCAAATTTATCTCCTTCGGGGGTGTTAGATTTGACTTCAGGGGAGATAATCCGATAATGTTCGGATTAACTCCCCTCATAGACCAATATGGCAACTTTCACCCCTTTCCAATTCCCTTCAATCTGCTGATCAACTCTCCTTCTCTTTTGATTCCTCGCTTGATTTATAATTTTCTTTTCAACACTTTTTTCCTGAAATTTCACTGAGGTACACAGACGCCTAACTAAGAATGGTCTCAGACAGCCGATTTTGAAATCTAGCTGACACGGTTTATGTTTGCTTTTCACTATTGTCCTTGGGAAGTGGATAAATCAATCACCCTCTCTAGCTTTTCGTAAGAGAAGACACAGAACGAAATGGATGATGTGACTTCAAACGAATATCATCTCTGAGTCTGAGAAACTAGTGAACAAAAATGTCATCAGTAGAGACGAAGCAGCGACGATCCCCTGTCCTAAGAGATTGGCTATATAACTGAGCCATATGAGAACCTATAACGGAAACTATTAAAAAAAACAACCCTATGCACCACTGTCACTGTTTCTAACTTTAATAATCGACACTTCTCCCAATATCATGGTTTTGCTTGGGTTACCGTCGCAACTCCATGATAGATGAACATCTTTCTTGGAAAACTTGAGGTAACTTGTATCTACCCAGAGCTCAGTAATGACTGCCTATTCTATGTTAGTTATATCGGTGACATTTTCTTCATATACTTAGACGGAGAAGCTGGACTAGACAACTTCCTAAAATAAACAAATTCCAGACACGACTCAATTAAATTCGATTCAGAAAAATCATTAGAATCCATCGCCTACTTAGACATCTTTATATAAATAGATAATAATAGACACCTGCAAAGACATTTATATACAAAACCCACGGATACCAACAACTACTGCCTGTAGAATATGCTGAACAAAAAAAACGTAAGGAAAACATACTTTATTCACAAATTCTTCTAATTAGAATATCCTGTTCTGAGGATAAGGAAATAAAGAAATACAAAGACAAACTAACACGGCACTTGACAATGCGACCATACTCACGCACCTTGATAGAAAATCAAATTTAAAAGCAATGATAAAACCCATCGATGATGCCTTAAAATTGACTGACAAAAAAAATAGACCACATATCCCTTATAATCACATTCAATACGAACATCATCACAAATTGTTTAGAGATGGGACAACTGAACACTGGAACTGCAATTTAAGAAAATATTTAGCGAGTCCGGTGTATGTTCTTTCTTCACACCTAGGAATATCAGAGATATAATAAGTAGCATCACCATAATTGATAAGAAAATAACCCCGAAGAAAAATGACCCCCAAACAATCTGCTAACCATACAACAGCAGTAATAGCCCATGCTACAACGATGTCAAGCATACTAACATCGTCATCAGCATTAGTACCAAAAAGTACTTTAATATATATCTTATTTCCCACTCCAAAAGTAGCAATATTGTATGTTTCACTAAATGCACACAATGTGAAATACAATACATTGATAAATCCTAGTGTCCGTTCAATATCAGATTTAATAACTATAAGCATACAATAAAATAACTCAATTATAATAACCACCATTTGAAAAAGACTGATTACAACTTCAGTATCTAATCCAAAATTCATCATTAATATGAGGATAGCGAAGAACACATCTCATTATGTCTGTAAAATTTTTGAAGCCGTTGAGGATATGTTGATGTCATACCTTGAAGCACTTTCACCCGAAGGACATAACATGGAATTCGACAATCCAAATAGCGCAGAACATTAACGCTGAACATCTTGGAAACGATTCTAATCACATTAATTAAAACCCAACATACACTAATTGACATACATTGTAATATAAGTCAATACCAAGTATGTAAGGTTTTTGAAGTCATTTTTTGATGCCAAACCACTTATTTACTTGATATCTTTAATTTTACATTTCTCACCTTTTATAAAGAATAACTATTCTTAAGTTTTGACTATTTCACTTACTTATAATGACCAAGTTGTGTCTATACTACTAAGTTACAATATTCAGACTAAAAGAAAATTATTCCCGTAGAAATCTTCATCTGAACCCCCCTTCCCCCTTTTTCTAAAACTTACCTGTCGACACCATGCTTACCTCGGGAACATTGTGTGTGGTTGTGTGTGTGGTTGTGTGTGGTTGTGCGTTTGTGTGTGGTTGTATGTGTGCAACATAAAGCATGGTCTTTTTTAATTTCAAAATATTCAATTAAAGAAGCATAACAGAATAAAGATAAAGGAGTCGGGATTCCAAACTTAGTCCATGACGTATTCTCTTTCCTTTCCAGTTGCTGTATTCCAATTGTGAAATGGACACGTGTTTTCTGTCCCATAACGTTTCAGGGTCGCATTCTCAGCCATGTGCAAGTTACCTCTTCAAGTTCATCACTGTCGGAAAACTACAGTCTTTCGAGTGCTTCCCTCAATGGACACAAAGATGAAAGTCTTCGGGGTGTCAGATCAAGATTGCAGGTTGAATGAGGTGATGGCTGAGGAGCTGTGTGCTGTGATTGCTTATGTGGCCATTCAACTGTTGTGACGCCTTCTATTGTCATGTTGCAAGAACGCATCACTCATCCTCATTATTGAAGCTTCCACAGGGTGTCGGAATTGTGATATGTGGTGAGTTGTAATGAGAGATTCCAAACAGTACTAACCACTCAACCATGTCCTCAAGTGCACTATGTATCCATGGTCTTCAAAATGGAGCGAAACCTGGCGTTATCGTGCTGTAAGTTGAAGGTTTTCTTCTCCTCTGGCCTCAAAAATAGGACCTTAAACCAATTCAGCGTCGCAGTGACTCTGTACACAAGGTTGATTGCTGCTCCTTGAACTTATTTTGG
The DNA here is from genome assembly GCA_963457665.1 of Thysanoteuthis rhombus. NCBI lineage: Eukaryota > Metazoa > Mollusca > Cephalopoda > Oegopsida > Thysanoteuthidae > Thysanoteuthis > Thysanoteuthis major. The sequence goes on along the minus strand of OY735203.1, from coordinate 22,345,680 downwards.
AATTCACTTCTTGTCATGAGACGGATTGTCTTTTTGATTTCAACTCGCAATGGTGACACCATGTCCCGTCACCAGTGATGACGTGATCCAGGAAAGTCATAGTGTCAGTCTTGCAGTGATGTAGAAGATCTAGAAAAACTTGCATTCGGTGGTCCGTTTTATTCGCCTATCAGCATCTGTGGGACCAACCTTGCAGAAACCTTACGTTGCCATCATCGTATCTGATATTAAAAACGACGTTCAACTCCGTCCCCAGATCCGTGGTCGCAATTTTCTGATTGGTGCAGATGAGTTGATAGAAGCGCACTCTTCATTTTGTGGGTTGTTAGTTGCACTGGGTCGCTCGGAACTTGCCTTGTCAGTCACATCGCTATCACTACGGATTACCTACCGTCTAACTTTGCTACACCCACTGTTTGGTTTCCCATAAATGTTTGGCGAGCCCCTATCAATGTCAATGGATGTGTTTCTTCACACCAAAGAATCCCATGTCACATCTCTACTCTCCTGTCAAGCACTGTTCCACTAGGCTACCTCAAAAACTGGATTATTGGAAGAAAGGTTCAATTTTTTCTGCCCTACCACAAATATTCGTTCTCAACCTCATGGACCAACATAATAGGTTGGAGGCATTACTTTCAGAGTAAACCTCGTATATATATATATATATATATATATATATATATATATATATATATATATATGTGTGTGTGTGTGTGTGTGTGTGTGTGTGTGTGTGTGTGTGGTACAAAGCAGGCTAGCAGTATAACATAATATAATAATATATCAATAATAGAAAGCCACTTCTGAACTGTAATAGATTTATTCCATAGAATGCTCGATACATACAAAATTTCACTCATGGAGTTGAGTAGTTCTAGAGTAGAGCTGGAAATAAATTCGCCTGATGAGGTGCAAAGAGGGCTAAAACATGAGATAGTTTTTGTTGCGAATCAACAATCTATCATATATATATATAGATATATATATAAATATACGTACATCATGCGCATGGCTGTCCACATGTGTGAAGTTCGATCAATGCGTCTGTAGCCTAGTACGTAGTTATTGTGAATCTTAATCTGTAATTTTCTCTATATTCTCTCTGTATTTTTTATATATACGATCAAATTTTAACATTTTATTTAATTCATCTGCAAGGAAGTTGAATATGTTTACGTTCATTCTATTCAATCTGCATAGGACGAATCATACATTTTGTAATAATGGGTTATCGTTTCAAATAGACCTTCAGAGTAATAAAAGGCATTCATGATTTTTTTGGTGGGATCATGCATCGATTTCTTTGTGATGTATATACATATATATATATATATATATATATATATATATATATATATATATATATATATATATATATATATATATATAATTCCATGTTTACAACAGTGATAAAAGATTATACAAATATACACTTTTGTCACAAGTTTTCCTTGATCGACGAATATATCAACAGCGTTTGTCAGTCCTATGCCTACCGTTCTTTGGATTTTGCCTTTTCGGACCAAATCTCCAAACTATGGATTTTACTCTTAATTGAAATATCAAATTACAACACTGGTTTGACATTAGGCTATAATTGATTGATGGTCATATCTTGAAGTTTCGAATCACATTAATGCTGCTATTTAGTGACGCTGTTCTAGGTAGAAATTTAATATAGAGATGCGACGAACACAGAATACAATTTAGGAATGATTAGATTATTTATTTGTGCGAATACGCAATCAGATTGACCTTCATATAAGTACAGTAAGATGGAAAGATGCTTCTTAGGTAGGATAAATGATAACTTCTGAATTTGGAGTCATAATTTTGAATACGATGATAGTACTGAAAATTGTACCTCCTCATTCTATTGAAATACAATTGAGTTGGTAGAGACTGAAAAAGAACCAACAAACAAGTATTCTTAAGAGTTCACTGAAACAGATTTCTTCTTTATAAATATAATCATATCAGACAATGTGATCATACACTGCCGCTAACCACCGACACCTTCTTGGGAGATTGCAGCAATATATTATTTATTATGATAATTTTGGCATTAGGGATCTATTTAGCAGATTGTATCTCCTCACAATACGGAGAAAAAAAATCGGTAATTTTGTATAGACGTCAGTAATTGAGGATGTGATGGTGCTTACAAAATCTAAAATGGGAAAAATAGTAACGGGTGTGTTTTCCACCCACTATATAACAGCAATAACGATGATAGGAATGTTATGGAAAAAATGAAAATTGGGGCGATGAAGAAGAGGAAAAACGATGAAGAACAAAAGAAAAAATACGATGAACGGACAAGTGAAGGAAATCATGATGAATGAAAATGAGAGAAAAAAATATTTTTTTGATATTATCAGGTATGGAGACTTAAATTAAGTGTGTCTTAATTAAGTTCATTAATTCTTTCGTTGATTTAACAAATGGAACAAATTTTAGCGAGTATATATGTGCATATTTTTGCATATATGTGAATATTCCAATGAATGCAACGATGTATATGCACCTCTGTGTGTGTGTGTGTGTGTGTGTGCAAATATATGTAATTTACAATTCTACGTGTTTGTAAACGATTCCTGCGCCAATATATATATATATATATATATATATATATGTGTGTGTGTGTGTGTGTGTGCGTGTGTGTGTGTGCATGTGTGTGTGTGTGGATGTTTGTGTGTGTGTGTGTGTCTGTGTGTGTGTGTGTGTGTGTGTGTGTGTGTGAGTGTGGTACAAATCAGGCTAGCAGTATAACATAATATAATGTTATATCAATAATATAAAGCAACTTCTGAGATGCAATTGGTTTAATCCATAGAGTGCTCGATACATACAACTTTTTACTCTTGATGAGCCCCGATAAGGGCAGAAACATGTGCTAGTTTGTTTGAGAATCCACATTCTACTATACCTATATTTATATGACGAACGAAAATCAAAATGTAGGTGGGTGCGCAAATATTTACATCTCTTTGTTTATGCGTGGGTGTATGGACACTGTCTTGACTTGTACGTCTGAATTATGCAACGTAGTGGCTTTTGTGCTGTCGACGGATGTACTCAGGCGAGCGTATATAATTGTGGCTACGAAGTCGGGTCCTTCAGAAATCACACTACAAACATACAAGTGCAATCGAAGCAAAAAGGACAGTAAAAAAAAGGTAGAACCGAGGACGACATCATGGTCAAACCAAACCAAAGAAAAGGAAAAAAAGAAACGGGAAAGAAAAAAAGGAAGATTGGACTGACATCAACAAGCAATGTGTGTGAAAGCTTCCATGTTTTGTTTTGTTTTTTACGTCTGCGCACACAACCCCACTTGCAAATACACAAACGCACACAGATACATATATAAGAAAAATAAGTGGAAAAAAATTAGGAGGAGATCGTAAAAATGGAAAGAAAATCGCATTACACACCGATGCACAATTAGAAAAGAATGGGAAAGTGAAACGATTACAAAGAGCAAACGTTGCAACACAGAAATAGAACGGCACAGTCTATATACGAAAAATGAACGGTTTAGAGATAGTGTTTTTTGTATGTTTCAGTTGATTCTTTTTGAAATCTTAAAGGAAATGGTATTTATCTGTTATTTTTATGCTTTTATTATTGCTGTAATTGTGATTTTATGTTTAAATTATCCTGTATTTCATACCTGGCATCCTGTGTAATCTTAGGGCCTCACAAATTTTGCATTAGATTATCCATTTTTTTTTCTTTTGTCATTTGGTTCTTTCGATATTCATTCCTTATATAAAGTTGAGTTGTCTCTTTTCGATTGATTTCCAGACGAGGAAAGGCTCGTAAATGATTACGGGAATTTGTGTAAGGCCGATATAGTCCCGAAGGTGAAAATATGAGTTGAAAAATCTTTTCAGTATAATTTTTAAAGATAGCACATTCTTCATGACACCATATTTCAAAATGCTGAATGTGGATTCGATTAGAGCAGTGAATGTTTTTCAAAGTATGTATCAGTATATCAGATTATTTGATTCAATCATAATCATTCTAGACTTTTACATTCTTTTGTGAGGACAAGTTTTGAAGTGTACACCATGTTTTAGCAATTTACTCAGTCGATTACCAATTTGTATTCTTTTTATGGATTAAGGACAACTTTTTGGTCCCTTCTGGAATGCAGAATTCAAAAGATTGTATATAAAAATAGTATACAATATTGATTCGCAACTGATATTTGTGTAATTACATTGTGTTGAAACTACTCAGGACGGACTGTCTTATACATTTTGCATGCACTGATTTGTCACTAATGTTCACAGAAAAAGAAATGTTACACACAGAATGAAGAAGATTTCAAAGGTAGACAATACTCTAACACATGCGTTACACGTATATTTACACAATAGAAAAAAAAAGAATGCACACACAGTAAATAAAGAAATTGCTGATATATTCAAACAAAAGAGAGAAAAATAAGATTTAATGATCAAAAGATTAGAAAAATGTAAAACAAACATATAATAGCTAATCAGAAAAAATTCTATGAGAAAAACAAAAAAATTCATACTAGATCAACTGGACCTCAAAAACACTTTTCTTTGCATCGTTTTTTCGTTTTAATTGTTCTCTCTCAAATGATATTTTTTGGTAGTTTTACTAATGCTATAACTACAATTTCTACACGTATGCGTTCTCAGATCTATTTTCATGACAATTTTCAGATTTTTTTCTGGCAGGTGCAGTTCACTTTTTAATGTGCTCCTCCCAATGGTTGTGATAAATGGAAGCTGGATATTTTTTGCAACGTCACTAATAATTTGGGTGCGTCAATTGATGGCTGGATATCACATGCGTCGAAGATTAGACAACAGTTTTGCCTCGGTGTTTCACAGGTAAAGCCTTTTTTATGGACGGCACGGATAGGAGTCCGTTTGTAATTGAGTAAGTTACATTGCCTGGAGATAGAAGAATGTTTCGGAGTTGAAATTGGATTTGGGAACAAGACGGTTTACGAAGATTGAAGTTGAATTGATTACACGGAAAAAGTTGATTGAAATTACGCCAGCGGAAAGTTGACTGTCTATTTAGGCATCTTTTGACAGACACACATGAAGAGAGTGCTGCACATTCACGGAGCGTCAAAGTAGAATTTGCCAGATATACAGAGGAGAAAGTGTCGCAAATTGCATTTATACCTGTGTTTTTTTCTTTTCTTTTGTTTTTTTTTTTGTTTTTCAAAATTGCCTTTTCTTCCAGTTTCGTTATTGGGTTGCATTTCTGATGATTCGTTTTTTTTTTTCGTTTTTGATTTTCGTTGTTGTTTTTTTCTGTATTTCCGGAGAGACGCTGACTTAAGATTCTATAACTAGACAGTTTAAATTGGTGAACCTTTTTTTTTTAAAAAAAAAAAAGACAGAACTCAGGATTGAGTAAATGTTTTTTAGAGAAAGGCAACTTTTTATATGGTCGTAATGGATTTGTATTTTTGAATTAAAAGGTAGAAGGAATGTGATATTAAGGTGGGGATAGATTTTTATATTGAATCTCAGAATCATTTTTCTGTTGATTTTTTAAAAATAGAATAATCGAAAATAAATATGAGTCAAAGTGGATATGTGTATACGTATGTGTCTGCTTTTTGCGGCTATGTGTTAAGGCAGGAAGATATATCGATCTTTATGTGCACTTGTGCTTCTGCAACGCCCATGATATAGAGGCCTACTGAATCTCAAAGGATAGATGCTAAATATTTGCTGCTACTTATGATGATGATGATGAAATTTTAAAATGTATCGGATATTTTTGCTCTGATAGTGGACATTTGTTCTCTTACAAAAAAATGTACAATTTGACACACCATTGTATAAACACTTGAGCACTGATATAGTGACCCAGTATTACAAAGCTATTAAAAAAACCGGCTCTTCCCTATTATTCCATATCAAAGTGCCAGTTCCTCCCTCATACACAAAGAATGGAATCCATTCATCCATATTCCTTTTGATACATACAAATTCATGCGTTTATCCATTTATACTAACCACATAACCTGAATATATTTTCTAAATCAAAACATCTCACAAAAGTAAATGCATTCAGTGTGTAAATATCGTTTGGGTTGAGTAGAGAGAACGAGGATAAAAACATTGAAATTGTTGAAGCTTTGAAGCCAACAGAAATGTACAAAGAAACAACGGTGAGTACCTCATTTCAGTTATGAGGTGGATAAGTTTTCATCGTTGAGGGGAAAATGTTGGTCAGTCTTCTGATGCATAGTGGAAATATAAAAAAGGACCAGAATAATTTGTTGCTCCTCCCCTGAGCTTTTATGACTGCCTGAATTATTTGAAAATTTTTGAAATATGTATTCCCCTAACAAACACCATTTTATACACCAGGTTGGTTTAAGCTCTTTCGATAAATTGTTGAAATTTCAGCTTTGCAGGAGTGAGCCTTGCTATGGATATTTCTCTTTTGATTTTGTACTGGAATAGTCAATTCAATTCAGATTCTGACTGTTCACCGACTATATCAGTGAGTCAATACTCCTTTACGGTGAAAAAGTGCTAACAATCTTTGCATTGTGGCAAGATGTGTATCATCCTTAAACATGACTCATCATCATCAAATATTTTCTATCAATGAAATGAAAAGAAGTGTCATTGAAAACTCTCTAAACCAATAGTATATCGATTATAAGGGAAATCACTACCATCTTTTTTTTTTTTTTTTTTGTCCTTTACCTGACATGAAACTTAGTATTTATAATTGAATGGGAGAATTTGCTTCTTTTTTCTCCAGGCAGTCATCTCTATACATTTCATTCGAAAGACACCGGGAAAAGAATTGCAACATCATTGCATTCACCAATGCAGATCTATGATTCATTTTCTTTGAGGTATATTCCATTGAGGAAGAATGTTCAGCTATTAGGTACCCATTTCTTTGTGTTATATTTGTGAGTGGCATTTTTGATGTTAAGTAAATCAGCCTGGTGAACAGCTTCAAGCCGTTCCATATTTTTGCCAACTGTATTCTATCCCCAAATCCAGGAAATATAATGTATTCTCCATAAACGTTACCAAATATTTCAGCATTTGAAAGATAAAAGTATTAATAAATTAACAAAACAATTATTATTTCATCATGATGAATTGAATGAATGATTACAGCTTTTAAACAATTTCAATGGTTATTCTAAAACCAATATGCAACCAGAAACAAATAGGTGAAAAACGGCAAAAAAATGACAACACTGAGCAAGGTATGTAATTACAATTTCGGTTTGTCAGCCAATCAATCAGTCAGTGATGGCAGTCAGTGTTAGAGTTTCTCAGGGATCAAAAAATAGTACCATGATTTATGATGAAGTATTGTGGATACACATGTCACTTGAGACCATGAAAATAGGCCTAAGGATTGATGATGTCCCTGAACATACCATCTGACAAGGAATGATGTTCTTCACGTTCCATCTGACTGGGAACGATGTCTCTGCGCATACCATCTGACAAAAAACGATGTTTCAGCGCATACAACCTGACAAAGAGCGGTGTCAATTGAGAAGTTCAAGCAGTGATTTATTTATATCAGTCAAACATCAGGTACAGTTTGGCTTAGCAGAAGACAGGCACGAATAATGAACTATAGGATTTGAGTGTAAGCGCTGACTGGGAGTTTTTGAGTTCACCTCGCACGAATTCAGGAACCCATTCCTCCCTATGCTATCGTTAATAGTGCACGGTGTAGTAAGAGATCTAACTGGGGATGCGTGTCACCTCTGTCACTTATGGTAAATAGTAATTGGATTTGTACAGCCCAAGGAGGGATGGTCAAAGCTTAAGCCTGCTAAAAGTGAACACTTTCCCATCAAACAATCATCAAAAAAATCTTAAAATACTTTGAAAAACAGATTTGATGAAGGAACGATTTTATTAAATACCCATCAACCTCAAGTATTACAAGGGAACCCATTTCATATAATTTTCCTGATTGTTTGTTTCTACAATTTAAAATCAACTGAGGAATCTTTTATGAATTTTAAGGATCTATTTTCATCTTTTGTACTATTTTCTTGTGATTAAATTCGAGAGATAGTTTTGATTGCATTGCTGTTAAAATATTTCCGTATGCTAGCATATAGCCATTCATGTGTGTGTTTATAAATATATACGTGTACATGTGTACATATATTTGTATATGGGTACATATTCAGGGGTATTTTAATGATAATATAGAATAATTGCATCCATTAACGCGACAGAAAACCAATGAATAAATGCCCGATATTCTAAGCAGACAATGCAATAAGACCACCATATTGCTGCATACCAAAAGAAGAAATATCTCACTCTGCATAGGAATCTCCCCAGAGCTACAGAATTATGTCTGCCTTTTATATGGTTTCCAGAAAACAATTCTTTTCTTCAGTGAAACTAAGACAGCAGTAACAAATGATAAGAATAGAACATTAGATCAAATGTATGTACCCGACTCTCTTCTGCACATTTATGTACAGGACCAGCGCTACCATTTCGCCGAACTGGGTAGACGATTTTTAAAGAAGATAGAGCAAACAGGAGGGGGGATTTGAAATCTAACCCACGGCACATGAAGCCCTCACATCAGTCATATCCATATACAATACAAAAAAGATTTTAAATTTTGTTTTGTCAATTTTATTGTATGATCATTCAAATATTAGGAAAAAGTGGTAAAAGTTATCACACAATTATTGTTAAAATTGAGAGATAATAAAATGTTAAACCTGGCAGAAATATATTGGGATGAAAAATTAAGAATTCACCAATATAAAGACGATGCAGAAGGGCGAATGGAATCATGTACGTGGACCTCAATGAGACATTGTAATTGAGGTGGAATATGAGGGAAAATGATGATAAGAGAATGACGATACCAATGACTTGTTTGAAGTTTGTTTTCTTATTTCACTGACAATTTCTTTTTCCTCTGCGTGTGCAGTATCCGTCTTTGTGCGGTGTCTGCCTTTTATCATTGCAAAGTTCTTCCATGACGCGGCGTTGGTTCTTCCCAGCAATACTGGACTGTATCGCTTGCCGTTTTATTGCATATGGAACTGATGAGTCTATGAGGGGACGAGAAGAGAAGATAAAAATGGAAAAGACACGGGGAAAAAATCACAATAAGAAAGAACAAGAAATAAAACGAAAAACCGAAATAAAGAGATTACAGCCGGACCACGGTAACACCGAGTCTCATAAAATAGTAAATATGATAATATAAACTGGTCGGAAAAGCAAAAAAAAGAGACATAAAATCCAAATACTTGAGATACTTAAGGGAGGTAACTGCTTTTTCTGAGGCGGCAAACCCTGAATTATGTCAATTTTGTTGTTCAATCTAAATTATATCCTCGGATGTCCCTCGTCTCTTTCTTCTCTTGAGGTTTTTGGTTCGATCTTTTCTTCCGTTCCTTCTATCAATACACTTTATCGATATCCCTCCCATCACTTCCTTTCGATTCATTCATTTATTTTTTTTCCTGAGCAGCCAGGGGTCGGTTGTGCCTCTAGCTTGCGTTTTTTTAGGAATACTGTAGAGATCGGTCTCCTCTTTAGAGGATCAATGAGATCACTGCAGGAGACTTTTAGTATGACTCCCAAATGCTTACAGAATCTGACCGAACTCGGCTCTGGTTAAGTTCGGAGATAGTACTGGAACAGATCTATTTATCTTTCCAGTCTGTTCACGTATCTAATAATCTGCCCATATCCGTTTTCTTTTCTTTTTCCCCCTCAATAACCCTCAATTGTATCTTCCAACCAATGCCATTTGGATTTTTCTTTCTACACTTTATCAAGATAAGCTTTGCATTTACTGCATCAACTTCTGCCATTTCCCCTCTGATCTCTTCGATATTCCTCTCTCTCTCTCTCTTTCTCTCTCTCTCTCTCTCTCTCTCTCTCTCTCTCTCTCTCTCTCTCTCTCTCTTGTTCAACAAAACGTTCTCTTAGCTTTTTCGCTCATACACAGCCCCTCTCTCTCTCTCTCTCTGGTAACACCTTTTGTCTGGCTTTCTCTCTCTTTTGAACCCACGAATTCAATCAGCAGCAGTTTTTTTTTATTGACTTTTTGACATATCCCATTTCCTATCGGGTTCTTCCCTACCTTTCTCGTGTTTCGTCATTAAATCAAGATGCTATCTCTTTTTTTTTATGCAATATCGTGTGGTACCTCAGGAAAAAGAGAAATAGTTAATGAACATAGCATTACGGTCCATATTTCAAGACAGAACGTCACTTGTGTAAGGCATGCGAATCTTTACCAGCCCGGAGGAATGGTTATGAATGCATACCGATTGCAGATGGCACACTTTATCTAAAGTCGACACGCAGGTGATAGAGAGGAATGGGAATATATGCCCTAAAACGATTCACGTTATTACAGTTTTGAATGAAAGATTATGAGTCCCTGGACTGCTATATTAGAGGATCGTCCTTGTTGTGCACGGGCAGTTATTAGTAAGACCCACTCCTGGCTTGCCCAGCCTGATCGAGCTACATTATGCTCACGATAGCTTTTACATGTTAACTTCTTTTTCCTTTCGTCATTGATTGATGTATATATGTATATCGTATTATCATTGTTCCCCGCTTTTACCCTCTCCAAGGGTTTGGTACACACGAGCAGTTGTTAATTATACGTACCCCCCGGCTTACCAGGCCAATACAAGCGTCATCCTGCAGCTTAAATTCCCCAATGGTCATCCAACTGAGGCTCGAGGTCGGTTAACGGTAGTGATGTTACGCGAACAGGTGAAGTCAACGTAGACTAGCCGTAACCTATTATCATTGAAGAGAGTTTTCTGAATCAATTTTTTTCTAGCTGAAAGCTTAGTGGATTGTGGTGGGGCTTTGCGTACCATTCCCATATTTTTTCTAGATTCACCTCAGATCGAACCGAGGCCTACAGAACCAGAGATGAGAACTCGATCATTCGGCCACGTACATTACTGTCTGAGCCCTACTGTATCCCAAGAGTATTCGTCATCTAATCATCATTATAGTCTGGCTAAATGATACGTAGTGGACTATAAAAATGAAAGATGTTATTGCTGTGTAGTTTTTTCACCTGAGTGATTTTTATTTATCAAAGAATTAAATGTATTAACACAGAAACGTATATGCTGAAAAACCTAATAAATGATGAAAAATGCCTTTTTTATCATTAAACTAGGGAGTTATTGTTGTGCTTGTGTATTTCTGAGAATGTCATTTTGAATCAAATCTGTTGAACCAGAGTACATGCATAAGTACAGCGTTCCTATCTGAGTTAAAAGATATTTCTCTCTCTCAATCATGTCCTCTCTTTTCTTTCCACGTCGGATAATATTAATTACTTTTGTTTCTATGTCCTTGCTATTTTATTCATTATTCCTTTGTTACAATCTCAGGAACGTCATTATGTTGCTGCGACCGAATTGCATTGGATACACGTATTCTTGTCTCTTCTGAAAACTAAAACAACATCAAACATGGTCAGCACCGAGATGGGTGACAAATTAGGTGCCGTGAGCAGCTGAGGGTCAAGCTGAGTGCCTTCCATGTTGATCCCTCCAATCTTCTAATAGAGGAGACTGTTCCCCTAATTGCATTCAAATAATGCAAGAAAATGTTTCCCTCGACCTGTCCCCGAATCGTCTGATTTACCTGGCTGGGATAGATGAATGAAAACATTATCAAGTTTTCATGATTTAAAAAAAAATCTGAAGAAAATTACATAAACTACGTGAAAACGAGTGAAAAAATGACAAAACGTTTTTTTATACATCTTGTTTAAAGCTTCCTGGGATGGATATATATATATATATATATATATATATATATATATATATATATATATATATATATATATATATATATATATATATATATACTCCTGATTTCGTAAATATGAATTTATATCTTACGCTTAGTCGTACATATACAATGTCACTTGTGAATGAGTTGTTATATATGTCGGTGAAATTTTTGACTGGTTTGTACATATCATTATTCTTAGATTTATATCCTAGATTGAACTGTGATCTACGGAACAGGAGGCGAGCAATCGACCACTGGGCCACGGAGTGATCGGTTTATGGACACATATCGACGTAAAAAGTGTTCCTTGGCACGTGAGTAGACCGACTTAACGGTTGGCATTTACATGTGAATGTTCGCAGTGGCATGAATTCACGCGTGCATTGCTATTCTTTTAACTGCCTTCTTCCCTCGCCGTTTCATGAAGTGCATACAAATGAATCTCTTTCCCTCCTTCCTCCTCTCCCTGTCTCTCTGTCTCTGTCTCTCTGACTCTCTCTCTCTCTGTCTCTCTCTCTCTCTCTATATATATATATATCTGTGTTTCTGCCTGCTTCCCTCTCTCTCCCTCTCTCTCTCTCTCTCTGTTTGCCTCCCTCCTCTCTCTCTCTCTCTCTCTCTCTCTCTCTCTCTCTCTCTCCCCCATAATGCATAGTACATCAACGTGCTATTCCACATTTATGGTCATCGTGCATAGCTCTTGGAGGCATTGTCAGGGTAACACGCTTACACTAATCAGATCAGCGACCGGAGAAAAGATCTGGAATGGAAAGAAGAAGGAAATCAACCATCAACCATCAACAAAAACAACGGAGGAACTAAACCTACGCTACTACTACTACTACTACTACTACTAATAATAATAATAATAATAATAATAATAATGATAATAATAATAATAATAATAATAATAATAATGAGGGCGAGACTGGAGGAGATCGGGATATGGGAAAGGATCGGGACTGTACAGACCATTGCGCTGCTGGGAACAGCGCAGATACTGAGGAAAGTGCTGGAAATATAAAGACTGCAACAGTAATTGTTAACAGTGACCTAACAGAGAAAGGGGAAATGAAAGTGGAAATGTAAATCACAGCACAGGCATGTTAGGGGAAAGAGAGACCTGAGGAGACTTATTGTCACTCAGCCTTCAGCAATGATTACTGGGCAACCGGTGTGAAACTGTAAACAGCAGTATCACTGTGGCCTATGAGTACCAGGAGAAAAGGGCTGGAGACTTGAAGAGACTTACTGTCACTCAAACTCCAGCGGTAACCACCAGGCAACTGGTATGAGATTGCAAATAATAACAACCATTATAATTGCACTGCATTCAACGGAAATGAGTTGAGAATAATAATAATTATTATTATTATTATTATCATCATCATCATCATCATCATCAATGAGCAACTTGCTTGAGCTTTTATTTTCATTTACTTTCGTTCTTATCGTCTTTCCTTTCTTTTACCTTTGCTTGATCTTTCGTCTTTTCTTTTCCCGTCATTTTTCTGTATACGTTCAGAGAGATGATTATTATTCAGCCTATTGTTTATGACTCCGTATTCTCCATTTTCTTCTCATATTGTTTTTTTCTCTTTTTGTATTTTCTTCCCCTTCTTCAGGTTATTATTCTTTAAATGCCTCTCAAGTTCAGAATAAATTTAACTAATTCTTAAACTATCTATTTTTTGTTTTTTTTCATCAAGGTCCATTTTCATATTTTCCATTTTTCTTTTTTCCACCATATTGTTCTAGATATGTGTTTTATGATCAGAAAATTATCATTACTCAAGTAATAGTATATGTTTCTGTTTGTTTATTTACTTCTATCATTTGTATCCTCTGTATTTTTTTTTGTTCTTTTATCCTTCTCCCACTCGTTCTTTATATGCTTCTCTTTGTCTCAGTTCATTCCACAGACTTCTTTTTTATTGCATTCTCCGAAATCACTGATATAATTGTTTTTGATTAAAATAGTCCCCTGTAGTGTTTTATCGAATTCCATAAAAAAAAATCGTTTTGAAACTTTAATTTCGTATTCGTACTTCCTTTACGTATATAATCACTTAATTGTCGTTGTAATATGTCGATTTGCTCTGTTTCCTGTGTTTATAAATATATCATGAGTCAGAGAGACTTCTGTAACGCTGGGTAACGCTACTGTAATACTGGGTTGTATTTATTCAAAGAGTCGGGGATAAGCAAATGTTTGGTAACCCAGTTTCGCAGATCATTTGTTAATGGGCAGTTCGATCCTCAGAGAGATTCCAGGCTTGGAAGTGCAAGGCAAAATTAAACCAGCTTTGATAAATATCTGGTCAGCTTGTCGGTTTAAATACTTGCATACTCAAATACTAACCACTGGTGAGGATATTAAGTCCAGGTGAAGCAAGCACTTCAAATATTGACTTTCAAACAAACACAATACTATTGTACGATACAAGTTCCCCACACAATTTCATTTCTTGTCTTAGGTGTGATTTCCTTGTGGTGTCAGGTGTGTTTAATAACGTACTAAAGCTTCATCATAGTCAAACTAATGTATTACTTTCAAGACAACCGCCAGCCAAATTGTTGAAATGACCATTACCTGTTTATTATGAAGGTATCCTAACATTTTTGCATCATCAGGTGTGCCTAATTCTGGCCACTGGAGAGGTACATATTTCGAGGAGGTAATATCCCAAGAGGTGCGAAGAGTGTCAAAACCGGAATCGAATGCTGATAAACTGATTTTTTCTTTCAGAATAGTTTTATAATTGTGCGGAACGTCGTCGTGAGCGCCCCAAGCTTTCCTGCAAATGCTTTTCCAATATTGCATCTAAGATGGCTGTCAGATCCTTAAAGTACCAATTACTCATTCATTATATATCTGAGACGATGAATGTCAGTGATTTTGGTGGTACCAGTTGTGTTCGATAACATATCAAAGGTTTCTTGCAATCTGACTACTGGGAAGAATTTTAAGATGATGTCCAAGTCGACCGCCAACCAAAACCATGAAATGATCATTGCTCGTTCATAATTCATCTCAGACAAGGTTTTGGAACGGTATTCTCTAGGATCAATTGATAGCATAATGAAGGTCTAACACTTTCTTACCCCCCGAGAAGATAAGATTTCAAAGATATCGCCCGAAATAGTCGCTAGCCAAATCCTCATTATGTCCAGTCCTCATTCAATATGTATCATAGTCAAAAATGTTCTGTTTCTATAAGATCAGGTGTGTTCAATAACGTACTAAAACTGTACCGTAATTAGACCACCAGAAACGTATTAATTTCAAGACATCGTCTTAGATGGCCGCCAGCCAAATAATGAGTATTATTCGTTCATTCTTCGTCCTAAATAAGACCTTAAACATTTATATCATCAGGTGTGCAATATAGAATATCAAATGTTGATCACCTTCCGATCCCTGGGAAGGTGCCAATTTCAACGGGGCGTTAAAAAGGATGGTAAATCATTAAAATGATCATTCACTCATTATTCCTTCATCATTTATCTTAAACAATCATTATGGTGTCTCTTGCCATGTTTTGTTGACGTGAGACTCCAATCGGCATTTGTAGATTGTAGTTGAGCGTTAACAACTACAAACTGAATACAAATTGCATAATTCATATCATTGAAAGTGCATTTGATCAGCACTACATCAAGTTATTCATTGTCACACTTACCCCACCATTTATTTCTTGTATATGTAGGGCTCTGTAGGAAAATGTGTATGTAGTTAATGTTATTCGAAAATGCTCAGCATGTGTCTCAGCATTTCTGGTTCACTTGCATCTTTCAGATAAGTTGTTTTATGGAAACCTTCCTTTCAGTAGGTATTTGGTCACAGCCCTCATGTCAACTAAAAGTATTCTTGGGATCATGCTGAAGTCCATGCTTGATAGTCATAGTATAGTTACTGATGATGCTTTTGTCGATGGAGGCTATTTACTTAATGGTATGGTTTGGCTATAATCAACAATGCATCAGGGGGCGTGTAATCTTCACACAGCATTATCATAGAGGAGCTTCAGTTGTGCGTGATTGTTACGATGTACCTCTACCTTTTACTAGGCCCACTATGCAAAACCAGAGAATAAGGAAAATGACTTCTGCTGGTATCGTTGTTATACCTACTTTGCGAATGACCACAAATCAAATCAAATTGCTTGATAATAAGTGCAACTAATCACACCCTATGTAGATATTGATCCGATATCTCAAGTCCAATGGTATCACTATGGAAGGATAAGATACATGCTAATGTACAAATAGTTCCAACAGCATTGGATGAGGCCAAATGTGACAACAATCAATCAGCTGTAGTTTTTGGAACAGATAATGATTCGTTAGTCATGTCGATAAGAAAAGCATCATAATCTACGTATCGATCAATGCTGCTCTACGGAATTTTTGTAACTCATTATATCGTTAAGTATCTTCTTTACTAAAGGATGCAAAGCGGCATATCTTGCTTGTATATGCCATAAAAAAGTGCGATATAACAGAATCTCATGGACGATTGAAAGTAGAACTAAACTGTGGGAACTTTAGATAGGCCGTTTCTCACTCTACCTGCTAACTATTCTGAAATTTTAAAAATATAGAACAGCGTACCATTAAAATTAGCTTAGAGGAAAGATGTTATTATGTCTTAGACGTCATTTTTGAAAGTAGACCTTTCTAGCAGCCCGATTGTGCTAGATCTATATCATGTTATTAAGCACACCTGACACTACAGTACAAATCAGAATACCCTGATAAAGATTAATAATGAACAAATGACGACCATTTTAAGGATTAGGGTAGCAGCCTTCTTGGGACACCATCTTGAAAATGATACATTTCCAATAGTCCTTTCGCTGTGAATAATGTTATTGGGTCCATCTGATCCTATAAAAATCACCGAGAAAATCGTTTAAGATAAATAACGAACGAGCAAAAAGTAATTTAAGGATTTAGCAACCATATTCAAAAAGCACAAAGAGGGAAGTTGCGACACATTGTTCTTCATTATATCGTAGAACAAATCTGAAAAAAAATAGCTTATCCGTATGAATTTCCCCTAATCCTTTTTTTGAAAATAATCTTATATTGTATATATCGACCCGTAACAGAAGAAGAAAAAGTAGTTTTTTCAAATAAATATACACCTTTTTATGTTCGTTTATTTATAAAGGATTGTGATTCCATTTACATTTATCCACACAATTTTAGATAAAAAAGCCTTTATTTCCTCTACTGATTTTCTCATTGTGTAGCAGTTTAAATATTTATCTATTAACGTTGATTTCATTTCAAAATCTTCCTTTAGCAAGCACGCGCATTTCTTATCTTGTGAATGTTAAATAGGGTACAAAGGAACAGTCAATGCTTCTACATTGAGTGCAAAAAGTATTTGATACGTTTCAGAAAGTTCGTTTTAAAAAACTTCGAAAAATGACAGAATTCTGAACAAAGGTCGATATCAATAAAACAGAAGAAAAAATTGGAGTAGGATTGAAAATTTATGGAAAGAAAATCAAAAATGTTTTTACTGATTTTCCTGGGTTCTAATATGAAACGCTCTCAATACATAATATACTTCTAGGACTCATTATGTAGATTAGATACGGAGAAAAGAGAGAAAACTAGTTTTAATTATATAACCCAAAAGTTTTTTCCTCTTGTAAACGAAAAAAATATCAATAACACATGACATTTAACGTTTAGGTAAAAAAATTCAGAGTTACCAAAACAGGAAACTTATTCATTTGAGGCAATAATCGAACCAAGCAAGATGTTTCTCTAAAACCAGCATTGGGATTAACGGGTTTATCTGTGCAGGAACATTACCAACAAGTTAAGCATGTGTAACTGTATTAGTTTTTTTTCTATGTTTTTAATTGTTGACGCTTGAAGCCAGGTAAATTAGAGGGCTTTAGCTAACGTTATAAGGCACTGTGAACATGTAAGTTTCCTCCTAGAAGGTTGAACAGGGTCACCACGGGGGGTAATCCATATGACACAAACTGTTCGCAATACCTTCTTTATCCACTTAGTCACCCATCTGACCGCCCCCGGAAAGTTTATAGGATTATCTGGAGCAGCGCCACAGCAGTGGAGATAAGCAGAAGGTTTTAGCGATCCCTAAGGAGGAAAATGTTTGCAACATCGCCCGGATCTAAATCATCCCAATCCTCAGAGTAGGACGCAAAACATATTTCATGATCATCTCCAATCATCTAATGGATTTTTTCTGAAGAAACTCTCCATTTACACCTCATTCCAAAGGATGGTCCCTGGTATTCCATGATGCATGGAATATACAGATGTAGTGGCTCCTGCTCATCAAAGAAGAGTGGCCAACTGGTGATGATGTGCCTAGATCTATCTAATATTTACGGATCGTTCCCGCACAATCTGATGAAATTGACCTCGTCAAGAAATTACCGGACATCATTATTGACTATTATACATTCCGTCTGTGGATTTGCTGTGGAAACTTGAACATCAGCGTGGCATTAGCTTGGAAAGAGTGAGATCATAGCTTGCACTAATTCTGTGCCACTGTTTCCACTAACCATGATTTATGCTGGTGAAGTCTGTGGGTGACGAGGGAGGGAACTAAATCTAGCGATAGACAACCATCGATTAAAGCATTCATAGATGACCCGATTGTCACAACACACAGTGAATGGTGGCAGATGGCTCTTTCGGAATCACGAACGGCACACCATTTGGTTTAAAATAAGTTTTAAGCCGGGGGAGTCTAGCTCTCTGGACCAAACGAAATCGAGATTGACAGCAGTTTCTCAATGGTGGAAAGTACCCAAATCCGATACCTGACCAAAAAGCCGGATAGGAGTCTCGTAGAGATTTTAACTAGCAGTCTACGAGACTTGCCAAACAGTCATAAGTGACCAAAGCGATTGACTCCCAGTAGTGGACAAGTCAGGGCTAACCAGTAAATCCAGGGCATGTATATCGTGTCTGGACGGAATATTAAGGATTGTAAGAATAACCATGGCCACTAAACTCAGACCAGGCGTAGGTTTGATGTCAGTGGCGATGAAAAATGTCAGTTTTTTTGGAGCTTATCATTCACTGAGAATACTGTTTAAAGGATGGTCAGGAAAGAAAATGATCCAAATAAGAGAAATGGCATTATCGGGAATAGCGATGGAAGGCCTGCTGAGTCCCAATGAAAATGGCTTAGTAGACCAATCTCTCCAACGAACTAAGACACTTCAGAATATGTTGGCTGAAGGGAACAAAGGCCATCAAGGACATCTTGGAAGCTTTGGAAAGGGCTCCTTGGTAGCTCTGGTTGAAAGAAATGGGATGGTAGTTCCGTATGCAATTTGGATTCGATTCTAGGCTAGATAAACTTTGATTCAGTCTCAAGTTGAGACCTGAATCACCAAAAGAGCATTTATCACTGACAATGTGTTCAGGACACACTATATGTGTGTGTGTGTGTGTGTGTGTGTGTGTGTGTGTGTGTGTACACTACGCATGTGAGTGTATTTGCATATATATATATATATATATATATATATATATATATGTGTGTGTGTGTGTGTGTGTGAATTATTTGGAAACATATATATATACATATGTATATATATATATATGTATATATATATATATATATATATATATAGATAGATAGATAGATAGATAGATAGATAGATAGATAATTATAATAAATTGAATCATTATCTACAATGACATCAGTGAATAAGAAGCAGCCAATTTACTGAAACTGTTGTTTTTTTTTATCTATGCTGTCAAGGTAAAATTATACATCCACCGTGTATTAACGGGAGGTAATTTTAAATAGGTTCAGCATAACATAATGCATTAACAATGATACATGTATAAAAAGATATGTATCTATGTTTCCATTTATGTGTATATATATATGCCCTCTGTCCGTGTCCTATATCAGTCTGCCCTTTATGACAAGCTATAAATCAATGTCTAAGGTAGCCAAACAAGCTATTTTTCTTCCTCATTCACTCCATCCTTCACCGTGTGACTTTGTCTCCCACTCTCTCAAAATAAATGTATGTTCATATCATTACACATATCTATGCATGTGTGTTCGTATGCGTGTATTTGTATGTACGTATGTATGTATATTTGTGTATGAATCTTCCCATCATAGCAATTGGCAACCATTGAATGTATTCTCATCTCCTATCATCTCTGTTTTTCTTTATCCTCACTCTCTGAAGCTTCCATATGCAAAGGAGGAAGCGGCTCCCGGTCACGCAGTAACCGTAGTAAGTACAATATCAGCGGTGCTCAACTGACACTTGCTGATTGAATTGACCTGACATTTGTATGCAAATCAGTGCATTATTATTGATTCTACCTTTGGAATGATTCAGTCAATATTATTTCTACTCTAGCATGTCGTTTCATGTTGAATATAACACAACAATGTCTTTGAAATAAGTGCCGTCTCTCTTAACAAAAATATTATGCATCCATTTGAACACAAGCAGACAAAGCACATGCTGAAACTGTTTCCTCTTTTAAAATGTTTCTGTTTTTTTTTTTTAATTTTTATTGCAAAAGATGTTTATGTTATCATTGCCATTATTATTTTCCTTTCTCGTTGTCTATTTTTCGAGCTTCCATTGCATCTATTAATCCTTTCTCTTTCTCCTCCTCTATCTCTCTCTCTCTCTATATATATACTATACATCAATCTTTTTTTCTAGCTCATTTATCATCTTCTTATTTTACAAGTGTTGGCGTATGTTCAATATCTACCAATGGAGAGAATGTTATTTTTATGTTATTAAAATTAACCAACATTTTTTTCTTATTTGCATAATAAAACGTGATACAGCTTTATTTATATTGTAGCGTACGGTAAGTGATAGGGTCTCAATACAGCCACAGAAGTGTACATACTTGGACTATCATAGAGGCTTATAGTGTCCTGGAACCTTCGTTTCATTCATGCCTAGATAACCCTTGGATACAGCCATACAGTGGGCGCAATTCTCGAAACTCATTTCTCTCAATAAATATTTTGCTTCATTTCTGTCTCATATATACATATATCCACGTCCACTTTCTTACTTCAAATTAACTCAGAACTGTAACTATCTATGTATCACTCTATTTACCATACATATATATATATATATATATATATATATATATATATATATATATATATATATATATATATATATATATATATATATATGCGTGAAGTGTGAAGTAATATCCTTTGTTGAGGAAATCTTATTGGTAAACAATACGGTTCACCAAGTTAAATAATTGACCATTAATTTACAGCTTTCAATTTTGAAGTCAATTTTTGAATATTCTCTGTGTATTCAAAAAAACCTGGTTATGATGTAAGAAAGACTATATCACCTTATCAATGCAGTAGTAAATATTATGTAACACTCCCCACCTAAAAGATCATATCTTCTGATGGGCGTTTTTGCTGAATTCGATCGGGTATCATTTTGGTACAATCTGTCGGGATCGCTCCTTCACAGTTTACTGTAATGAACTCATTTTCTTCTGATATATCTCTAATAGTTTGAAAAGGTCCAGCCCAATCGACAGAGTGCAGCTTTTTGTTTTCTATCTTGATGGATAATTCCAAACGATTGGTATCAGACAAGGCAAAATTGACTGATCAGATGTTGATGATCAAACATCGGCATTTGCAGACATCAAGTGAATTTGAACATACAAAACTAATCTTTTTGTGTGTTTATTGATCGAATGTTACCCTGAGTGCTTGCCTCCAGTTCGGTAGGTCGTTGGTCCGATCTATAGGCGAGACATATAAATATCTTTTAAATGGTAATCATAACCAATCTGCTGAACTTTCTGCATAAAAAGTGGGATTGAGGAAGCCCAGTGAGGGATGATCGACGGCAACAAAGACGCCCAGCAGAGAAACAGGACTACACTGTTACCCATTAGTTACCCATTCCATACCTATCCCTCAAAACCCGAGCTTATATGAAAACGCCTGCCATGAATCTGGTGTTATTTGTCTCATATTGGCCAGATCTGCCGAGTCCAGATCTGCAGTAGAGGTAAACCTGATGCTAAGCTAGTATATATATATATATATATATATATATATATATATATATATATATATATATAGAGAGAGAGAGAGAGAGAGAGAAAGAGAGAGGGGTAGAGAGAGAGAGAGAGAGAGGGGTAGAGAGAGAGAGATATGGGTGTTTATGTACGTATGTATGTACGTATGTATATGGCAATTGACGATCCATGCCTTAGAGAAAGTGTGTTTGTGCATGTGAATCCTATTCTCGCCGTTAGATTAGAATCAAAAAGACAATGCTATTGTCTCCCTTCCAATTCCTTTGCAACTCGGCTGTGTCGATGAGACAGTTTGCAGAATCAAGCAGGTTATTAATATTTTTTCCACATTTTAGGAAAAAAACACAACATCTAATTAACTAAAATTAACAGATATTGAACCGGTGTTGCTTCATTGTATTTAATTTTATATCAACAAATTTGTTCCGCGTGAAAATAATTAGAATAGTCAAGCTAATGGCTATATCATTATGAAACCAGAGAAAAAATGTATAATCAAACATCTTTGAATTAGTGATAAAAAGATTTTCCTGTGGCTTCTTTTATCAACTGAATTGAATCCTGGTTAAGACACCAGATTAAAAAAAAAAGGAAAAAACGTTAGTAATCTTATTATATTTGACAGAATATCGGTAATGTCCTCAACATTACTAGTTGAGATCTAAATACACTTTGGTGAAAAAGAGTGGCCTTTAGCCGGATTAAGAAGTCATGTTTATACTTACAGCATAAAGCGGCATCTTTATTCCCGTTCAAATGAATGCATAGATAAAAGTGATTATTTTTATCGTCAATCATTTCCGTATTTGGGAGCATGATTTCACTGAAAGCATTCAAAATAGCACGTAAAGATTAAATCATTTCTATTCCATCTGAGATTGCCTGAAATTCTGAGATATTTTACGAATTTTCCTAGAACATAGCGCTGAACCGATAAACTAATTTTGGAAGCCAAAATGCACATGCAGAACCCAAATATTACTCATCAGCAGCAAATGTCTTGTCTCTCTTTCATTTTATTGATTGTTTGTCTTTCGTTTTGGGGGGATTATTTTTTGCATTATTCAAGTCAATACATTTTCTTTGGTATCTTACTGATGAGTATTTTTGAAATACTTCGGAAGCTATAGTTTTGTCAGGTGGACAGGTAATATTGTAGTAACATTAGTATAGAAACTCGTCCCAAATTTCGTCTTTCAGAAACATGGTTTTTCTACGAAGTGAAGAGAAGGACTCAAAGACTTCAAGGATGGAGAGAGAGCGTCCAGTATAGCAATATCGTTATATGAATAGACCCATTTTTCCTTCTTTTGAGAGAATATCTAAAAGTAGTAGGAAGTAACCCGATCACATCCGTGTTAAAGCGTTGTGCAATGAACAGAAAGTGAGGGCCAGTTTGGCCGTACATGGGAATTGTGAATTATCAAACACCCACACAAAAATCTTGTTTTACAACAAATGGTCCCATCGATTGAATAAAGGCAATAAAACTAAATAATAAAATATTTAGAGACGTTTTTTTTCCCGTGCCAGTTCAGCAATATCATCATCATGTTCATCTTTTATCGTTTGTCGTTGGACATAGACCTTACCCAGGATCCGCACACATTTCTCTATAATGGGCGTCACTGAGCCAGTATTCTCTGAGTTTGTCTTGCTCATCTCTCCTTCTTGCAAAATGCCGGCCTCAGTTTCGCATATGATTTCCTGGGATCCATAATGTGACTCGTGATTTCCATCGGTTATCTGCCATTCTTACAAAATGACCTGCCCATTGCCATTTGAGTTTTTGATGGATTCTATTTCTTGGGCTCCCATTTTCTTCCTGATAAGACGTGATATTTTGTGACCTCTCCTCGAGAGGTTGAGTGTGATTCTCTCATGCACAAGCCATTTTTAGTTTGGGGGTATTTTTTCCTGGTTAGGTTCTATGTTTCAGCTCTGTAAGTGACTATCGAGATTATGCATTGGTTGCATACTTTCTCCTTTAGGAATATTTGGATCTTATAATTATTTGAAGTTGGGCTTGCAATGCCGAAAGCTTGCCTTCCAACGGTGATTCTTTTCCTCGATTTCTTCTTCTTTATGGGGTTCATAGGGATTTGTTGTCTCAGGTAGATGTTGTGGTCTACTTTCCCCAGTTTTGCATCTTCTATTTTGACAGTTACATTCTTATTTTTGATGTGACTGTTGCTGATAACTTTTGTTTTACTGAAATCCATGTATAAGCTGACTTTTTTCACTTTTTTACTTTAGTTAATCTGGTATTAGTCGGACTTCTCTGCAAAAAGGACAATGTTGTCTGCAAATCTGAGACATTCGTTGTCTATTTTGATTCCTGTTTTCTCCCAGACAAGGTTTCGAAAGATCATCTCGAAACTGGATGTGCAGAGTTTGGTCAAGCTGATATCATCTTGTCTCAATCTTTTTTTTTTTTTTTGAGCTGGAAAGGGTCCAGAGTCTTTATGTAGCCTGATAAAAGAGTTGCTGTGATCATACATATGTTGCAGTACTCTGACGTATACAGGGTCTATCTGTTGTCGGGTGATGACTTTCATGACCATGGAAATTCCTACAGAGTCGAACACCTTGAAATCTGTATATGATGAAGCAAGTGGCATTTTGTATTCTGGTACTCTCTCTTTCAGCTGAATTATTGAATAGAGATGGTCCATGTCCGAGCAGCGTGTTTTAGTAATCTGGTTGGTGATGATTTATGTGAAAGGTTTATAGATGCAGTTGAGTAGGCTTATAGACCCGTTGTTGTTGAGGTCTTTTGGGGTATTTTTTTTATATTGAAGCATTATGATTGATATGTTCAATTCTTTCAGGACTTTACTTTAGACACAAGTTGGACAGAATAGCTAGTTTTTTGTTGACCATCTCACTATCTATTTTTTTGAGTAGATCGAAGTTGATGTTATCTGGTCCCAGTGCTTTTATTATTTTTGTTTTTTTGATGGATTGTTTCACCTCCCATTGTGTAACCTGCAGAAATTCCTCGAACTGATTGATTGTGTTTGGTGTATCGTTGTTTTGTTAACCATGGCTTGAAGAGCAGAGTTTTTGTGAGAATTCTTGTGTATGTTCTGCAATTATGTCTCTGTCTGTTTTTATGTCTCTGTTTTCTTCGAGTATGTTAGTTGTTTGTTTCTGTCCTATACTGAGAGCTTTGCTTCTAGCTTTAAAGGCCCGACGTTTTTCGAGAAAATTTTGATGAATGCTGTCGTATAACTTCTTTTGTCTTCTCTTAGTTTCTTTTTTATCGTTTTGTCTAGTTCAGTCTCCTCTATTTTTCCCTTTTGTTGGTAGTGGTTTGAAGTTTCTGTGCTTTTCATTGAGTTTCCTGGTCTTGTCTGAGATTTTAAGATCTTATGCAAAACCGTTGTCGAAAATTAAGATGGCGTGGTAAGGTAGATTAGTTCAGAAAGTATTGGATCCGTGATGTCCATGATAGACAAGTTTTGAGGGAAGTCTTTGTCGAATAACAAACGCTAAAAGGTTTATCATGATGAAGCAGCCGAAATGGTGTTTCGGGGTTGATTCGAAAAATTCTAAGGATCTTTTCACTGCATAATTATGATACTGATTTTATCCCGGTAGTGTAACGTGATGTAGAGCAGTTTTTTTTTCCCATAATTTTTCATGATAAATATGTTGACAACACTTATTCTCTGGAAAATATTATTACACGACAATGTAAGCTGGCAGCGTTATTTCTTTTGAATAATCAATCCTTGTATGACTTCAAATTCGATTTTTCAACTAAACTTTTTTTTTTTTACCTGACTTCATATTCTGGCTGCTATTTTGTGTAAGCTTTTACAGGTCAATTATGTTTTCAAATTGGTACTCTAGAAAAATTTTGTCTCGAGTAAAATGAATTTAATATACATTGAAAATAACTATCAGCGATACTGTGAACCCGTATTTTTGTACAACGAACGTGAAGATGGGACCTATTTGAGCAGTATAGTAATTGTAAATAGCTCCGCTGCGTTTTAGAGGAAAAAATAAGTTCTCAATGAAATAAAGGCAACAAACTGCAATACTTCGAAGCTGTGGTTCCATACAATGGCCAGAAAGAGGGAGCCAAGCTCAACAATATTTTTACATTGTAAATATGATCGGCCAACCCAAATCATTTTTGTGTTTTTGAAGAATGATTTCCCGATGAAGTCAAGTGAAAATATTTCAAAGACTTTGTTTTGCACGATGGCTGGAATATGGGGGTCAAGTTCTGCATCGTAGTAACATTTGCAATACGATAACCCTCATTGAATCTTAGGTTTTGGAGAAACTATTGCTCGATTAACGGAGGAGAAATTAACCAAAGTGCTGCAAATCTGTATTCCAAACCAACGGACAGAAAAATGCCGTTGTGTTAAACAGAATGATCACATCGTAAATTAATAAGTGATAATAAGTTTTAAACCAAAATTCAATATATTTCAAAAAAAGTATCTGCCCAATGAAGTGAAAGGAAGCAACAAGAATCCTTCAGAGTTGCAGTTTTGAAAGACAGAAAGTGATAGTCCAGTCCAGCTGGACACAGTCAGGGGGAACAAGTATTTGGCAAGTTACAAAAAGTTCATTTAATATACTTCTGAAGATCATATTTACTTTATATCTACAAAGGCGATTATTTTGATATAACAAATTACTGAGAAAATACACATTTCCAAACAATTAAAACAGAATAAGATATAAACAAAAGTAAAGTTGGAAAAAAATAGACGATAATAATTTTATTTATAAAAGAATATAAGTCTTAACCTTCCTGTACCGGCATTGAAAATTTTGGCGTGTTCCTCCCATAATTAACTAAGGTATGATATCATCGTAGTCTTCATTCACTACTTTATCTTATTGAAACGATGCAGACATACTTAAAGCAAAAAAGCTCTCAACGAAACAGAAATTAATTAAGCAACATAATGAAGGTCTGAGTTATGGAACTATTGCAAAGATGTTGAGCATCCCTATTAGTACTCATTCTCAAGTGGAAGACCTTTGGCACAACAACGGAAAATATATCTGCTAAAATCCTCAAATAATGCTAACAACAGTCAAAGCGAATCAAATGATCACTCGAAAGTGGATCCTACATGATTGGGAGCAGCTTGGATGTAGTTACCAATGAAAAAAATTATGAGCAACAAACTACGGGGGAATGGCTTGAAATTCCATACACCTTAGCATTTTTTGTTTGGAAAATGGCCCCAATACTCTCGATATTTAGAGGAGACTAATTACTTTTGGAAGAACATCCTCGGGCTAGATGGATAAAAAAAATTACCCATTTGGCGAACCCCCAGCACGTCATACACTAAGATTAGATAGATATCATCATCATCATCAGTCTTTTAGCGTCCGTCGTTGGACATAGACCTTCCCCAGGATTTGCAACACTTCTCTATCATGAGCGTCACGGAGCCAGTATTTCCTGAACTTGTCTAGCTCATCTCTCCATCTAACATTTTGCTGGCCTCGGTTGCGCATATGGTCTCGCGGAACCCATGTTGTGAGTCGTGATGTCCATCGATTGTCCGCCATTCTTGCAACATGGCCAGCCCACCGCCATTTGAGATTTTTTATGGATTCTATGATGTCTCTAACTCTTGTCTTTTCCCGGATGTGCTGTGCTGTTTTGTGGTCTCTCCATGTGAGGCCCAGCATTATTCTTTCATGTGCACGTTGCATGGTTCTCAGCTTACGGGTCTGTTTCTTGGTTAAGTTCCATGTTTCAGCTCCATGAGTGATTATCGGGAGGATGCATTGGTTATACACCCTTCTCTTTAGGATTAATGGGATATTTTTATTTTTGAAGGTTGAGCTAGCTCTGCCAAAGGCTTGCCATCCTAGTGTGATTCTTCGCTTGATTTCTTCATCTTAAAAAAACATCGCTCCTGCGGTAAAGCATGATGGTGAGCGTATCGTGGTTGAGAGGCGTTTCCCCTTCAATGGTACGAGAGCAAGTCACATGACTGAATGGTGCGATGCAGTGAAGTATTCAGGATATCAAATTGCTTTTTTTAGTGCAACAGCTTGAGCTTGAAGGGGGTTGGCTCATCCAACAAGACAAAAACCCGGAGAATAGAGTTAAAATATCTTTCAATTGGTTTGATCGGAACATTGTAGAGGTGCTTCAGGAGTGTCTAGTAAATAACCTATCCTGAATCTGCTTGAAGGATCGACTATTACAGAGGGACCTCGGAAACAATTTTGATTTGAAGGTCTTTTGTGGGGAAGAGTGGATCGAAGTCCCAAAAGAATTTTGTGAAGGGCTCATGAAAGTTAACAAAACGTTACTTTCATTTATTTCTTTATCTGAATTGAATTTAGGGGATTATGCACATTTTTTTAGTAATTGTTGATTTTACATCAAAATACATCGCTTATGTAAATACAAAAGCGTTAAAGTGGGAATATAATGTACTTTGAGCGGAATGTTTTCTTGATCAATTTAAAAAAGTGAATGAAATATCTCAGAGCCATAATTTTGTACAATGGACGGGAAGGAAAGTTCAGTTCAGCATAATAGTTATGTCATAAGTAGAAACCCCCGACTCCAAAAGATTTGCGTTTATAAGATAATTGACCTGTAAAAACTTACAGAAAATAATGTTGTTTGGATATGAAGTCACATAGGAAAAAGTTTTGCTAAAAAATTGAATATGAGGTCATGCAAGATTTAATTAAAGAAAGAAAATGTCGTCAACATACAAAGTCGTGTAAAAATATTTTCCAAAGAATTCGTGTAGTCAAAATATTTATCAAGAAAAATTATCTGAAAAAGTCTCAACATTATGTTTCACTTTCTGGGTGAAATCAGCATCATGATTACACTGTGAAAAGTCCCTTGAATTTTCATCATCATAAACCTTTCAGCGTCTGAGTTTGACGTAGACCTTCCCCCAGACCAGTATATCATGGGCGTTACAGATCCGATACTTTCTGAACAAGTAATCTTATCAATCTTATTTTTGTCAGCTACAGTTTTGCAGATGATCTTTGAGAATCCACGATATGATTGTCCATGGTTTCCTGATGTTCATGTATTGAGTCTAGTCAATTCTCTTTTTAATTTTCAAATAGGTTATATGATGACCATGACTCATGCTTTATTTTTTTCTCCAATATGCTGTGCTGGTTGGCGATCTCTCTATGGGATGTTGGGCATGATTTTTCCTTTGTGTGCTGCATGGCTCTCGGAGTTTCAGTATCATGTAGAAAACCTAAAGGTCTCTGAATATAGTGAAACCTATTTGAGAAGCAGCACAATGAATAATGAGGCTGTAGTGATTCCATCAATCATTATGTTCCGAGAACTACATCAATATGTCTATTCTCAACCTGCAATTTGTTTCCAAGTATACCCGAAGGAATCTGATCTCTTTAATTTGCACAATATCATGTTATTCGGATGAATCAGGTTTACCGATGAGGTTTATCACATAGCTGATATTTTAAAACCGGAAAGAGGACAATTACATGTATACATTGCTATGTATGTGATCAGTTTGAATATCTTTAAACGTTTTCTGTCCTCTATTAGCTAATCAAGGGGATGTACGTGTGCGTGTACGTGCAAATATAGACAAGGATGTGTACCTTGCAAATGGGCCTGTCTCATATCACATGCGCATACATGCAAACATATATGCACATGCTAATTTCCAGTTACATTAGTATTGAGAGCAACAAATTAGGGTTAAATATTGATGTCTGGAATTTACGAAATTCCAAATAGAAATGTCGTGTTTGCAAATAATAATGGATGCTCCAATAAGGTTGTACACAAAGAGATGGACAGAAAAAGAGATATGGAGGAAGAGAGTGAGAGAAGTTAAGAGAGAGTGTGTTATACAAGATATCAACGAAAAGTTGTGTAAAGTTATATAGAACGCTAAAAGCAAACGCATTTGCCGACACTATTGTCACCTACTGAGTGTTTGGGAGACATGGGTACGATCTGGAGGTGTTAATTGTATCGATTCACTCCAAAACTCAATCTCTTTTTCCATAACCCATTACCCGCTCATTCCTCAAAATTTCGTTAAAATTCATCGAAAACTTTCTGGAGATATCCTCTAGACAGACAGAGAGTATTGGAGATGGTGTGGGGATATAAGTACAAAGTAAGGAAGGGAGTAATTGTGAATTGACCAGCCTTAAAATGTAATTCCGTACCTCATTGCCAACCATTCCGCAAAATTGCATTGGAATCCATCGAGAACTCTTCAGAAAGACGTAAAAACACGGGATAATACTTCCATTCCGTTGACCCGAGCGTCACTGATTCAATGGCTGTTTGTTGGGGTTTGTCATTATCTTGATTTGCCTATATTAACCTTGAATCTCTTTCAAAATAAATAGGTCGTGGCAATTTGGACTAAGAGGTACACCATCCTAGTAAAACAATTGATATTAGGACTGGGTCACATCAGTAAAGTTCGATGGTAATATGAATCCGGGACGTTGATTGATGACCTGAGTAGGTTCAAATGATTACTATGAGGAGAGATTTGTAACGGAGAAGGGCATCGGGCTGAAAGGAAATAACATGATTAGGAGTATGGTGAAATTGGCATTAGGAGATTTTAGAGTTTTCAACTCTTCCACGTAATGAATTGATTAGATCTACTATCTTGTGTGAGGTTTGCTCAGCCGCGACAAAAACGCTAAGTAATTCTTCTGTGCAAGATTTTCTTGGGACATTCTAATGTAAATAATCGAAAGCATTCATGCTATTAAACTGATTTGGCTATGACTGTCCCCTGGCACCATTTTCTGGCCTTCTAATTCTGCTCCTTTTTTGGACTGAATTGCATGAAGCAGTGATATCTTTAAGAATAGTGCTGTTTTTGACCGCCAATAAATCTTAATGGAGTCAGCCATAGAGGATGGAAATTTATATTACTGAAGTTGTATTCCCAATGCGATTCGGTTGCTTCGAAAGATGTGAGTGAAATGTTCCGTCCACCGTTACACTAAATCTGTCATTGATTTTATAATGCAAGTAAACAAAGTTCTTGGCTGGGAAAAATCCAGACACATACACGAATGATGTTCGAAAAGTGACTAACAACTGAGTTGGTGATTTTAACGTATCATCTTTTTCTCTGCCAACTTCAGTTTTTCTTTTCAAAATAACAATTACTCAGCCAATAAAGCGTATCGATGTGAATATCTGTGAGCCAGGTAAATCGTCGTTTTTTCAGGATCTGTCAACCATCTCAGTTCCAAACTGCTTTTCTTTTCTCGTTGAAGCTTCTTGGCTTCTCTATCATAATAATTCCTCAAATAAAGAGAGTGTAGTATCATTTTTATGCTGATTTGGACATATTCTACTTCACATGCCACTACACAGTGAGGATCCCCTCTTCTTTATTGTGAAGAAAAAAAATAAGACGAATGATTGCCCGAGTCAACCTGTTCGTAGACATATTGATTAGCTTTCTTTTAAAAATGTGTTGTATTATGCCATTTACAGTATATGGGATCCCCATTACCGATGCTCTTCGAAACAGGCTCTGAATTAATTTTAAAAAAATCAGCGTCTTTTCATAGTTTGAAGATTCCCGTGTTCCTGGGAGATTAGGGATTGTGAAGTGATGTGTTATCATACCTGTGTTTCCATTGTTTATGAACTAATCGCAGATTGGTATCTTTATATGATGTCAAATATGCGTAAGGTGAGTCTGGTTGGTCTCGAAATAGAAAATGCCACGGGATCCATATATTTGGGCGACATGCTATGTTTAGGGTGATCAATTGAATAATTGGAATAAAAGATCGTTAATAAATGAACTTCTATAAATAAACTTCTATAGCTTTTTGTTCGGTAATTTTCAACCAAAAAAAAAATAGCGTGAAAAACCTACTTGGCGCGAAATTATTGACCACTGTAGCATAAATTTACATTGTAAATTGAACCCCTATTGGAGCCAATTTTTCAGGGGCAAATGCTTTTCCACACATGACATCATGTGACTAGTTTCCACACCATATTTATTCATATCCAGTCGGCATTATAAAAATGCAGAAATAAAACATGTCAACTGTCTCTGTCACTAATATTAGTGTATGTTCACTCGCTCTATGATCCCACTCGCTCAATCACTCGTACTCTCACTCTTTCAGTAACTCTTTCTCGCAATTTATAATTATAAATAAATACACAGGCACACGTACACACCAATTTATGTGAGAGAGAAACCGATTAAGTGTAAAAATATCTTATACATTTCAAACAGTTTTCTTTTTAACATGATAAGTTAACAAAGAATAGTATTGATACAAAATTCGGAAAATTGAGAAAAAAAATTGAAAGCAGATCAATGAAAACACAATCCAAATGAATCCTCTTACAATTTAAAGTTGGATGAGAATGATTTTCCGCGATACATCGGTTATTTTTTGGCTCCACACAATTCAAGTATACTGTTTTTTTGAGTTTTATACATTATAATGGACATCGCGACTCACGACATGGGTCCCTCAAGATCACAGGCGCAACTGAGGCCAACAGAATATTAGATGGAAAGACGCGCTGGACCAATTCAGAGAGTACTGGCTCTGCAACGCTCATGATAGAGAAGTGTGGCATATCTTTGGGAAGGTCTATGTCCAACGACGGAAGTTGAAAGACTGATGATGATGATGATGATCATCATCATCATCAGCAGCAGCAGCAGCAGCAGCAGCAGCAGCATGGCACAATCATCATGGTTGTATATAAGCCATAAATCATTTTTGTTGCTTGTTTATAAAAGTATTTCATGTTTGAGTGGGCGGCTCAAGCTTATTTGTTTATATAGCTGTATTTATTGGTCGATAGAATGATATCTTCTCATAATATTTTCGTCCGGCACAAGGGCAGATTGGGATGAATAGAAATAATATGATAGAATCAAACTTGCTATTGGATAAAAGTTGAACAGCAGTCTGCGTTGATTGAGAATCAGCAATCTAAAACTCCTTGTCAACAGGTTTTTCACAAAAATACAAGCTTGTCAATTATAACTTAGTTCAAACAATGTCCACTTTGCGTAGGGTTTTATTTACATGACAATATAATGAAATCTCTACCCCTACTTATCCAACAGTAGTATATACATACATATATATATATATATATATATATATATATATATATATATGATCATGAATCATGTAATCTATTACTCTGATAAGTACAAAAACAAAACAAAAACAGTCAATCAATCAAGAGTATTAAAAACATCATTTGCTATGATGCATGCTTTTATAATGCTTTTTTTGCATTATATATATGTGAATACATACATACATACATATATATATATATATATATATATATATATATATATATATATATATATATAATCCGAATTTAAACAAAAACAAGCGGAACAATTCCAGGTTGGTATTGAAGATCAACATTGTTTGGATTTTGCTAGGAAAGAACAACGATGAATAAATGACAAACAAATAAAATCATTGATATTGATCAGTGGTGATACACACACACACACACACACACACACACACATATATATATATATATATATATATATATATATATATATATTCATACATGATAAATCATTACCGTTATATATTACCAAAGTTATTATATTAAGTAATGAAAATTCTTTTGGTTATATATAATGTATTCATTTATATAAAAAAAATCAGCATCATAAGAAAATTAGCCAATGAGTATATCATTTAAGAGGACTTTCGATAATTAGTGCACACTTCAAATTACTTCTTTTCCTTGCTTTTGATTTTTACTCTTTCTTCCTCTCTTCCCCTCTTTCTCTCTCTCTCTCTCTCTCTATATATATATATATATATACATATATATGAACGTATATATTGAATTCATATCCCCCTTACTTTTCTTCTCTCTCTTTTTCTCTACGCATTCAATGAACAAAAAAAAACAAAAAAACTTTAAACTCATAAAAGAATAGCAGGACAATAATTAGCCAATAAAGCATTCCAATGTAAGTATTCTGGTAGATATGAGTTTTTGATAACTGGCGACGAGACTGTTGATATACAAGATTTTAAAAGAACATTTAGCGACACCAGATACTGGAGCAATGTCAGATTCATAGGTGTAGTATGAAGGATTGAACAAATGATGCGAGGCATTTCGATATGTTGACTTGTTAGTCAGTCGGAGGCTAACACATCTGAGAGTATCACTTTAAATGGTCCACTCTTGCATATTTTCATTGATTTTCCTACTGGAGTTATTTGAAAATAGAAGCACTATCAATAGAATATCCCAATATGTAATACATACATGTTTCAATGTACATGTATATGTACATTTCAGAAAAGCCTTCATACCGGTTAGCCATATATTCACAAATACTGTGTTTGCATGTGGTTTTTTTTTGTGTGTGTGTATGCGTTGATAAGAATTCGATTCGTTGCAAAGATATGTATTACCGAAACAAATGTTAAGACTTCTTCCCTTCGTTCTTTCAATTCCTCTACCATTACATGGAGATCATAGCGGTTTTCAGAAAAAAACCACGATGTCATCAGCAAATCGGAGGTTATTTTTCTTTCCACCCTTTATTTTTGTTCTTCTGCCCAGTCCATGTTTCAGGAGATATCTTGAGGCAGATTGTGATCATCATGTTTGAGTGAGTAGGGCTCTGTGTCTTTCTGTAGTCCGGGGGTAGGATATGGGCCTACGGATCTGAAGTGAAGATTTCAATTCTGCCTCGCAGTACTGGATGGGTTAATGGAATGTCTATAGCCACACTGAAGAGATGCAATACATCGAAACAACTGTCTGTTGATGGCACAATATATATATATATATATATATATATATATATATATATATATATATATATATATATATATATATATATATATATATATATATATATATATATTGTCATCTGCTGATAAGTACAGTCGGCATAAAATGATATTCACAAGGGGTATATTCTCGTAATTCTTAGCATATATATATATATATATATATATATATATATATATATATATATATATGTGTGTGTGTACCTCATAATTCCATGTTCATTTCAATTTTACAATGATCTCCGAATTGTCGCTGTCAATACCTGTAATGATATTGGACATAAAATGAGTATCGACATTAACTGTGAATTGAACTTGATAGACATTGTTCAAAGACAACCAATCCTCACAGAGTGTAACATAAGTATAGCTATTGTCATTAATTAATAGTCGATAATAAGAGCTTCCGTAACTCTTGAGAAAGATACTCTAGTCAGTCTTTGAATGCAAAAATATCTTATGCTCTGGGAAGAGTTCATTTTAAAATATTCATACAGCTTGAAAATTGAAAAAAATTTTATTTGGGTCATATAACATTTACATTGCATGTTTGTTGCCTCCTACGTAGGCACACTTCCTCTTTCGTTTGTAATAAGTGCAGTCATAGCCATTAATAGTTAATAATCAAAGTGGTGTTAATGATTAAAAAGATGGGGCATCATCTGATGCATCTAGTAGTATTAGTATTAATGATAACAAGGGTAATTTTGTTGATTACAGCAACGCTACCATGATGATGGTGTTCCTGTGTGATTGATGTCCATTTAATGATTGATAAAAACAGTGCGCTCTATCAGAGCGAAACGTAATGAATAATTCAAGTCGGTCGCTGTGTGTAAACAAAGATTGATATTCGTGCTATCTCTGTCGACCCTCTACACCCCCCACCCCGACTCCATTGAAACCATTTTACCTCCACACCTAAGTCCATGCACACTTCTTCCTCATCCCGTCGCACGTATACACACTTGACATGGCAAACCACCTCCAGATATTTATTTGAAAAAAAAGAAAATTAAAAAAAGACACAACATTCTGGAAAGTAATTTATTAATGGAATATTTTAGTATTTTAATAAATATTAGAAAGAAATAAACGAATGTGTTGCTACAAATCACAATCATCATCATCAGCCTTTTAGCATCCATGCTTAAACCTAGAATTTACCAAAAATTTGCCAGGTCTCTTTGTCATGGGCGTTGCGGGGCCAATACTCTCAGAACTGACTTAGTTCGTCTTGCCATCACATATTTTGCAAGTTACATTTTTGTTTATGATCCTTCGGGATCCCCGTCGTGTGTTACAATGTCTGGCAACTCTTTTACAATCTCACAAAATGATCAGCCCATTGCCAGTTGAGTTCTGACTACTGTTTTCTCTTGATGTACTGTGATCTTCACATGTGATATTGAGCAAGATCCTGACGTTGACCACGTTGCATGGATCCAAGCTTGGGGGCCAATGTTTTGGTTAGATTCCAAATTTCAGCTCCATGGGTGACTTCTCAGAGAATGCATCAGTTGTATACCCTTCTTTTCTGAATTAATTGGATTTTAGAAAATTATTTGATTCGTGTATAAAAACAACTTCAAAAATATTTGCAAACAGTAGTGGTCTTGTGACTGGAAGAATTTATTCATTAATTTCTTGTCAAGCTCATCCAGACCAGCCAAAGTGTGCGGAGAAAAGGGGTTTAGGAGGGAGGCCATGAAGAGTGAGGGCTTTGATTGGCGTTATTGAGCGTAGTTAGGAAGATTAGGAAGCTGTGGCTGCCTCTAGCACAATACATTTCTAGTTGGTCAGTCATCTGGGTTCTGACAAAGCTTGACGTTGCTTAATTTCGATTATCATAGGAGAACCGGTGTGTCCAACGCAATTTGGTCATAACCCACTGGAAATGACAACAGTATAGCAGCAGATCCCCTTAGATCTTTATTTTTGTTTTCTTGTGCGTTTGTATTCACTTGAGATTGATTGACAGCAGCCTCAAAGAAAATATCAAGGATTGCTGAGTTTTGTTGAATTTTATTGTTATTGTTGCTGCTGTTATTGTTGCTACTGCTACTGCTACTGATGCTCGTGACAGCATCGTTGGTTTGTTGTTGTTTTTCTTCTTTAATCACAATTATCGTTTTCATAAACTTCATTGTTCTCCGTGGTGAAGCTATTGTTTATCAAATTATTATTAAATTTTTGAGTTGTCCTAATCTCATAATGATTTTACACGACAATAATCTAAGATGTCTTGCCGGGGTTCAATCGACTGCCTCCTCGAAAATCAAAAAAATATTCCCCCTAAAATTGCTAAGATTGGTAATGATATCGTTCGGGTGATTTCAATTCTTAATGTATTTTACAATTCTTATGGACGATAAGAGCCATAATCTTCAATTTTATGTAGTATCATCAATAATATCCTTGATATCACAATAGATGTTTATAATGCGTTTGGAGGGGTTATCGCCATTGCCTTCAAATCAGGATAAATGTGTATATATTTTTTCCAAAGCTGACCTAAAGGAAGTAGACAACTCCATCTACCAAGACAACCAATCTCCATGAAATCCTTAAAACTAGAAAAATCAAGCAAAGAATCATACAACGATGGAAAGTTTTCATTTAGAGCAAACTCGACTCATTAGAACTAAGAAATTGCCATTAGTCCAAAAAAGAATGGTATATAGTTGATGCATACTCCCAATAGTCAGCTATGGAACAGAGACATGGAACATAACCAAAAGATTGAAGATCAAAAAGAGAACTATATTATGTGCATATGCTCAACCTTACATGGAAATATCATAAAATAGCAGGGTATATTGGAGTGAAGACAGGAATCCGAGATAACACAGAAACCATTAGTATACTCAAATAGCAATTGGCTGGATTTGTTGCAAGAATGACAGAAAACCAGTGGGCATCACAACTAACAGCATGGATCCCTAGAGATCATATCCAAAGTTGTGGCTGACAGAAAATAAGATGCGTAATAAACCAGACGAATTCAGTGAGTAATGGTTTTGCAACGATCATGATGAATTTTTTTTGAAGATGTATGTTCAACGACGAATTCTAAAAGGCTGATAATTGAGATTATGATCGGAAAAACTATTATCAAAATACTTTATTCATCTGTTGAACAACAGCTATTTTCATTATTCATTCTTTAATCAATGACACTCTATATTACAGACGGTTAGTTGAAAGAAGTTTCATCGAACAGATGTTCCTGTCGAAATGATGTTTCGTCGATAGGGCTTTCCACCGACTGAAGTCCTGTTGAAACCTTTTTTGCCGAACAGACGTTATAAAAGAAATCGTACGCACATACATATGCCACCTACACACACGCATTCACACATACACGAGCACACCAAAAACACGCACATACACATTTGACACACACCTACTGCAAAAGACGCATACTATATACTAACAATCACACAGAGATGCATATGCCACGTGTGCAAACGTGCATACATACACACAGACGACATAAGTACACACATAAATTCATGCAATCATGTAAGCATGTCATCTACACATGCTTATACAGAGCACAAATATACACTCATGCAATCACTTTGCATTCCATATACACATATAAAAATAGTGCCATATACGCACACGCATAACGCATACTCATACATGCAGTTAACATTAAAAAAAACTGCACATGTATATACGGCATGTACATACACATACATATTTGCCACTTATCCAAACATATGCTCGCCACAAACATGCACATAAGCTTTTGCCAACATACTCTCATTTTCGTTAATGAAATGGCGGGATATAAAGCTACGAATACTGCTCTATATGCAGTCTTTCCTGTAGCAATTACTGATAATTTCTCGATTTTCAAAAATAGTTCTCCCTATTACTGCTGTCGAGGTTTTTGTCACTTCACACAAGATGCACTCTGTGGTCATTGCTAGGGAGCACCTTACAGAGTACAAGTGCACCCATCTCCCCTACTCTCAAGCACTCTTCGCTGTTTTCTTACTTATCTCAAAGAGTTCGATTTATCATCCGTCCTTCTGATCTCCGGCACTAGTATATCCCATGAGAGAGTCTTTGGGGGCATTTTCACGCACAAATGCTTTTGAGAATGATTGCAATCTTTATATTCCACAATTCCTTGGAATCGGTCGCAAGATTATGTTTTGTTTTTTGTTGTTTTTTTTTGGTATTCTTTAATCCTTCTTCACATTCGATTTGTTTTCCGATTTCCAGTATCAGAATGTTGTGCCATATTTCCACATATTCATTTTGGCTATTCATGGCTAACTTTCTTTCTTGTCATAATCATTCCAGTCGATGTTGGAATACGGGATTTCCCAACGAATATGCAAACTATAAAAGGTACCGGATACATTTCAAATACTCCATTTCAACATCTTTACACATATCCAGAATTGACATTATTATTATTATTTTGTTTTTTTGTTGTTTTTTTTGTTTTTTGAATCTCACACCAGTTGCCTGGTGGTAAGCGCTGGAGTTTGAGTGACAGCAAGTCTCCTCAAGTCACCAGCCCTCCTCTCCCAGTACTCATAGGTCGCAGTAATAATGCCATTTACAGTTTCACACCGGTTGCCCAGTGGTCATCGCTGAAGACTGAGTGACAATAAGTCTCCTCAGGTCTTCAGCTAACGTCTCCTCTCTCTTTTGCCTCTCATGTCAGTGCTACAATTTGAGTTTCCGCTTTCATTTACCTTCCTCTGTTGGGTCACTATTGACAGTTAGCGTTGCAGTCCTTATATTTCTAGCACTTTCCTCAGTATTTGTGCAGTTCCCACTGGAGCTGTGGTCTGTACAATTATTATCATTATTATTATTACTATTATTATTATTATTATTATTATTATTATTATTATTATTATAATATAGGAAATTACTAAAAATAAAAAAATATTGAAACAACAATAGAAATTTAAATGTTACCAAGCAAATGAGAAAGAAAGTAGGAACAAAGAAAATGAATTTAAACAAAAGACACCTTAACAATTGTCAGCTTTGATACTTGAAATTTTAGCATTGAACCTTCATGTACAAATATGTTAGAATAAACATTCTAAAAAAAATATCGGATATTTTTTGCGCTCAGTGTATGTGTAGCTCTTTATCTTTACCATGCAAGTACATGACAAGCATTAGAGTTTATCCAATTTCGTTCTTGTTTCCTGCAAATCACATTTTTATTACCTACAGTGTTACAGATCTGGAAAAAAAACTTAGTATTAGAAATGAGACAGCTTGAAGTGTTACTAATAGATTCTCATCGTGTACAACATCATTTATTTACATTTGGAATTCCTAAATACTAAAATGATTTTCTCAATATCCTTGATTTCCCAGACTAATATTATTACCATCTGTCCGTTACCATTACCCTACACCACCAGCTATGAATAAAACTGCATAGACAGAGATGGGTGACGCGTCTCAAGGTATTCGTATATGGATTTTTCATATTGAATGGGACAAGTAAATAATATTGTGATATGTGGAGCTTTAGGAGAAACGCAGAGTACTTTTCAAAAAACTTCTTCTTCATCATTTCCATCATCTTCATCATCATCATTGCTGTTATTATTATTATTATTATTATTATTATTATTATTATTATTATTATTATTATTATTATTATTATTATTATTATTATTATTATTATTCACACGAGTTGCCTGGTGGTCACAGCTGGATACTGACTGACAGCAAGTCCCTTCAGGTCTCCAGCCCTCCTCTTCACACTGTCAAAGTCCACAGCAGTGCTGTGGTTTATTGTTCCAGACCAGTTGTCTGGTAGTTGTTGCTGAAAGCTGAGTGACAGTGAGTCTCCCCAGGCCCTCAGTCCTCCTCTCATCTCCCTCACCTATCACAGCAGCGCCATTTTTTTCTTTTTTCTGTTCTGTTAGTCTCCTGCAAAGTGCTAAGGTCGCAGAACTCTAGTACTTTTCTCAGTATTCGTGCAGTCCATAGTACTGCTGTCGTCTATATAGTCTCAATCCTCTCTTTCATCCTTGGTTTTCCCCAATCTCGTTCTCAGTGTATTTGGTACGGTTCCATGTGCAACTACTATAACTGGTACTACCCGGACTTTCATGTCCCACACTTTCTTCAGCCCCCTTGCCTGGTTCAGATATTCTCCCCAGCCGTTCACTCTCTTTCCAAATTACACCATTATTATCAGGTACGGCCATGTCTAATATTTAGTAGGTTTTCCTCTTCTTAGTCCAGTTTTCTTGCTTGAATTGTGTGTTCAGCTCAGATGTTAATGTCCCAAAGCATTCTGTGATTTCCATTCTCTAGGTTGACCGTGTTTTGTGTTAGTTCCACTTCTTCCAGCTTGATTGAATCCAATTCGTCGGCTATATTCTCAGTGTATAATTGTTGCTACTCTATCGTATCTGTTTTTACTTCTCACTGACTAGTTGACAACATTCACTAGTTATAGAGATATGCAATCTTATCTCTTTCCCTGCATAGGCGGCATTTGCTGCTTGTCTTTGTTCTGTTGATTTCCGTTTTGATATAGTTCGTCGGGACGCATTTGTTTTGAGCTGCCATGGTGATTGATTTCTCTCTTCAGATTTCCTTTTTCCTAGCCATATCCATTATTTGATATCGGTAACATCCTGTATCTGTTTTTTGTTTTGTTTTTTTTTTCAATTCTCCGTATAGCTCCTCTTGTTCTCATTTCCCTTTCCTTGTTTGCCTTGCTGCTACATCGCATTCTACTGTTTTGTTATTTAGTGCACTGTTTCGAAAGCTCTTCATAAGGTACCCACTATT
This sequence comes from Thysanoteuthis rhombus, assembly GCA_963457665.1. Lineage (NCBI taxonomy): Eukaryota > Metazoa > Mollusca > Cephalopoda > Oegopsida > Thysanoteuthidae > Thysanoteuthis > Thysanoteuthis major. Next base: position 22,304,122 of record OY735203.1, on the reverse strand, counting down.
TGCTTGCACATGGATTTCTAGACCTATTTTGCTCTCTGGACACAGTGTTCTATGCCGACAAGACCTTGGTCACCTTGTTTTCTCTTCACACGCAGTCTATATGTCATATCCGGGATGTAACGCATTGTGCATCGTCAAGAGCCCCTTTTTCACCGATCCATTGACTGGAGTCCTTCCATTGTACACTCAAGGGGCGGTCTTGGGTATCTTACTACAGATACAGCTCATGTGTTCATTTCTTTTATCAGATTCCTACTGTTTATTTCGGTCTCCAATATTTTCATTATCTTGCTAGGGTATTCTCTGTTTATTTTTCTACTTCATTTCAACCCGTTTCATTGCGTTACAGAGAACGCCTATGCATTTGTATATGTCTTGTGTGGTCACTGCTATAAGCTTTTTATCATCCAGGAATTCGATTATTTCTTCGACTGCAAGACTTCCTCTGTGCATCACCATTAGTGCACATTTTTCTATTCCAAACTCCTTCCATTGAAAAGCAGAAGGAAAGGTCGAGGGATTATTCTTGTATTTGTTGCCACTGATAACGGTGGACGGGATGTGCAAATGCTGGGAAGCATCCTTGGGTCACTTCGACGACAGGTGTTGACGAAAAATCATCGTCATTAGAAGTAATTTCTATTTTCAGTAATGTGAGGAAGTCAACTCTTAAAGCAAAAATTAGTAACCTTTTGGACGTTTGCATTCTAAAAAACTTTCAATTTATAAATATATCATCATCAGCAGCAGCATCATCATCATCATCACTGTTTTAACGTCCATCGTTGGACACAAACTTTCCCCAGGATTCACCACACTTCTCGATCATGGGCGTCGCGGAGCCATTACCTCCTGAATTTATCTAGCTTGTTTCTCCATCTGATATTCTGTTGGCCTCGATTGTACATGTGATCTCGGGAGATCCATGTCGTGAGGCGCGATGTCCATCGGTTGTCCACCATCCTTGCAACATGGCTAGCCCAACGCCATTTGAGATTCTTAATGGATTTTATGATGTACCTGACTATTCTCTCAAAGATCTTGATTGTTTTTAACATTTTCATCCGATAACTTTTGGTTTGAAGTTTCCTTTTTATAGATATCATTTCAATATTCACAGTTATTTACATACGGATTCTTTTTTAAATATTTCAAGATATTCCATTTCATTAGCATACTATCTGGAATTATCGCGGTTGACGGGCGGGGAATAAATTTGAATTAGACAACAAAATATGTCCTTCAATATTTCCCTCACACGCAAAACAAACAGCCGAGTAAGAAAAAGCTGGTTTAATTGAGTACACTTGCGTATTATTTTCTCACATTATTCATCCCAGGTATACCTGCAGAAATTTTCGGGCAGAATCCATGCATAAATATCCGTTTTAGTCAAATATTTGAACAAATTTGATATAAAATAATGTTTGCAAGTAACACATCGAGTTGAGTAATTATCGGAGTCGGTTTTCCCCTCAAATGGTAAACATGCAGAGAATCCGTCGTTCAAGTACTGAAACTCCTTCTCCTTCCTTCCAGTAGATGTGTACTCATCACAAAATCAAAACAGAATTTTAAAAAAGAATAGAAACCTTCCACTCGAATGGTTGGCCTTCAGAAACTCATTTTTGTCATCGTTCAGGAATTTGGCCATTTACATTTCTAGGGTGGAGTTGGCCCCATGGGTACATCTTATGAAGCCAAAAAGAGGAACTGGGCCTGAATTGGCTTCTTTTGTATCTGGTGGAAGTTTAGTTAACATTTCTACTTGTTCCCTCTTTTCTATGCTACGTCCATTTAACCTGATGATTCTCCCTACCCTTGACCTGTGTGGAAAAATTTAGCGAATACTTTCAGAGTTGAATTGAGTTTTTGTTTAACTTTTCATTACAGAAAATCATGCTTTCTCCAAGGCAGATGAAGTATTTTTCCAATCTGAGGTGCTCTCAACACCCTCTTTGTATTTTAATCCACAAATATCGAGTTGTATTACTTTGGATTGTTCTTACATCCCCATCATTTGTTTGAAGTTTTCCCTTAGTATGTCCACATATACATTCATATATGTTACTTAGGACATGTCTATCTACGTTCTCAGTCGCTGTCTACCTGTCTGTCTGTCTGTCTGTCTCTTTGTCTCCCTTTCTCTGGTATTCCAATTCTAAGAGTATTTTAGGTTGGTGAATGAGCCTCCCTTTTCCTTTTGACGTTCGGGATTTCAGTGGAGTTTTCACACCACAAGTATCAGGACGAGTTTACATTTACAGCAAATATTAGGAATACTCCAGCACTGTTCTCAGTATTCTGGCTGTTCTTAGTCATGTGGTTATGGATCGCTTGACATGGACTTAGAGTGACTAACCTAACCTTGTGAGGATACGGAGTGCTATGTGCAGGTAAAGATATTAATGATTAATCAATAATCAGAGGGTGCAGTTTATCATTTGATATCAGTAGAACACTGGTTATGAATGATATTGATCCTGTCTTTAAATTCAGTCAAAGACATATTTCAAGTAAATAAGAATATTTGAATGTGGAACACGTTTATACATATTCCTTTCAGATTTCATTATAGTAGCTAAGGAATTAATTTATGAAAATAAATTGACTCCAACGTTTTGATTTTGATGGAAATGTAAATATATAATGAAATGTTGAGTTATTGTAGCTAGTTACTTTAGAAATAAGACCCGATACAAAATGATAAGGCAAGGTGAATTTTGAGTCCCTTTGTCAGACATCATTTGATTCAGGTATGATTTAGGATTTTGTGCACTTTTAAAAAAAAGTTTGATTCTGTTTATAAGTATGCATTATTATTATCACCAGAATACTATGTACGTTTGATATGTCAGGAATATATATCATAATTTGAACCGTCTACAGCTAATTCAAGTGTTTTTTGTTGTTTGATATCTCGTTTACGATTGACATAAACTTAAAGTTGGATGCACAACAAAATCCAATTTATTTTGTGTCTATGTGTGTACATTGTTTTTCAGCGTGGAATAGAATATTGATGTAATCATCCACTGAAATATAATTCAATGTATACTTCCTTCTGTAATTTGCCATATCAGATATGATAATTGTTTTAAAGTTTGAATTGCCTTTGTATAGCAGCCAAATTCATTAGTTTTTGCTTCTAGATTTTTGATAGAATTTTCATATCTGATAACACATCACAAATTATATAATTCATAGCATTCAGGAACTGCAAGAATTCACTAGAAATATTTCATTTGTGCTGGAAAAATATGTCTGTATGAAATTCAATTTCTGTAAGACAGCATGCATAGAAGCGAATATGACAAACTAGAATGAGAAATAGGTCTGGAACAATCTGTAAACTTTCATAGAAAAGCAACTCTATTCATCCTTTAGAATATGTACGGATATAGAATACGGAATCGTCCTTAAAGGATTAAATCGGAATAATTCAGCCAGAGAAGATGAGCTTAACAGATCTGAAACGATACAGACAAAATAAGATGTTTCAGAATAACAAAAGTAAGTTTTATAAACATGGAAAAGGTAAAAGAAAAAGAGAGAGAGAGAGAGAAAAAAAAGACTCTCCTAAAATCGAACCAGAGTTGCTGTTTAAAACATACAAGAAAAACCTAGCTGAGCAGATAGTCAAACCCAGTAAATTAACTACATAGATTAGAGAAGATACATACTTACTTGTAAAACTGAAGCATAAGACATAACAAGTTGGAAAGCACCAGATCGTGAATTCTGTTCTTAACTATATACATCTGTACATAAATGATTAACACTATAACTAAACAAAAACTCGGTGGAAACATCGATCCCAGGATAGATGGCAAATCGCACCATGATACTAATAGAAAACGCAGCGAAAAGAACAATAATAAGTATTTAAAAGCCTAAAACATGCATGATTTATTGTAAGGGGACAGCATGCTGTGAATGTTTATTACTGATGGTGGATTCACTGATATTTATCAGTGGTACCGAAAGGGGACAGAACAAATCTAGAATAAATCATCTTCAAAACATCTGAAATAAACAAAATAGGGATGAATGTAGTCATGAATCTACAATACGACATTTGCTTAAAGAACCCTCTCTCCTAGTGATGAAACAACCAGTGAATTTAGTCGCACAGAATTGTGAAAAATGGCTTAAGTTCATCAAAAAAGCCCAAACAAACCCCAGCAATCCGAATTATATGAATGATTTGAATGTATTTGCTAAAAATACGAGTACACTGTAAGTATGAGTCTAAACTATCAAGTCCCTTTTTTTTGTGCAAACATATAATTTGGAACAGGAAAATATACATGAAAAAAATAAATCCTGAATCAACTAATATTCAAAAGAATTTCATGAATCCCCTCCACTGACATTAGATACTTCCTTACCTAGTGATTTGAACATTGTTTGTGGTGCAATTACGTTGCCTTGATGAAAATGCTACCAGTTTGGTTTGAACTATGATGATTTAAAAAACAACAAAAACAAGTCGAGTTTCAATTAAAACCTCTGATTATTCTCTTGCATTTAGTTGGGAAGTGATCAATAAAAAAAATGTCAGAATTTGAAAAAAAAAAAAAAAAGCAAACAAAAACGAGTGAAAATTCTTCCCGGCACAAACGATGTGACCAGTTTATGATGATCTTATGATACAAATCAATAAAGATGTACTTAAGAAATCCCTTCTTAGTCGATTGAAAGAAAGATAGGCGTTTTTCCTACTTATTGAGAAGAATGTTTTCGAATAACTCCAAGTTTCTCCTTTGTACGGTTGAGGCTGGGCGAAGTCAAGGTACATAGATACAAAGTTGGGTATAAATGTCAGAACATACGGATAACGTAAAACCAAACACCGTCTATTGTGGTTAGCGGTGACTTGTAAGGGGTATTTCACAACAGAACAATAAGATAACAAGCAAATGGAACAGATAAAAAGCATTTAAACTATTGGAATGATGAACTTAAGTGAGATAAAGTGGAGAGAATGAAAAACGAGAAAAGGGAAATAAGGAAAGATTCAAGAGACGCGAGGACGCAGGAAAAATGACAAATTATGGGTACAATCTATTGAAATAGATCAATGGAATTTTTTGAATCATGTGATATCATTACTTATACCATGAAAAGAGAGTGAGAACATCTCCAAAACTGGTCCTAGTGGACTTTGAAAAGAAACCCCCAAAGAAAGAACTAAATTCAATTTGATTTCCTTAGACAAGGAATCACAATCATTGTACACTGATTCTTTCAAACTGATAAACTAACCTTGTCTGTTATAGTTGCAACATTTCAAAATAGGCCATGAGATTCATAATCTCTGTGTTGGAAACAAATTCGAATATATTAGTGCATCATAACAATATTAATACAAAACAAATTATATCAAGCATTATCAGAGCAGTATATATTATGTAGATGAGTCAAAGTTTGGTCCTTCAATCATTGGACGAGGCAAAAAGAGTAGAAAACAACATGGGTGAGTGAAAAAACATAGGTATTACGCAAAAAGCTTTATTTAAATGACGAACAATGAAACATGCAATACACAGAAGCTGCCTTAGAGGAATAGAGAACCCAGATAGAAACCCAGATATAGTTATATAGTTATTGCAAACATTGAAATGAGAATCTGTCAGTTAATGTCACTGTTCCCATGGACCAAAGAGTGAAATTGGATAAATGGACAGCTGCAAAAACATATGAATTGATAGAAAAAAAATAAAAATAAACGAAACATCTTGATATTGTCAGAGAACTTGGAAGATATAGAATACCATGCAGAAAACTGCACGTTTCATCATCTGCGAAATTAGAATTCTCCTGAATAACTTGAGAAAAAACATTTCTAAAAAAAACTACTGGTAATCCATAATAAATCATACTTAAAATTAGGAAGAATGGGTGCTGAAGTTTGAGAGAAAACGACGGTTATTATTATTATTATTATCATTATTATTATTATTATTTGGAATCTCACACCAGTTGCCTGGTGGTAACCGCTGGAGTTTGAGTGACAGCAAGTCTCCTCAAGTCTCCAGCCCTCCTCTCCTAGTACTCATAGGTCGCAGTAATTCTGCGATTTACAGTTTCACACCGGTTGCCCAGTGGTTATCGCTGAAGGCTGAGTGACAATAAGTCTCCTCAGGTCTTCAGCTAACGTCTCCTCACTCTTTTGCATATCATGACAGAGCTACGATTCGTTGCAGTCCTTATATCTCTAGCACCTTCCTCAGTATCCGTGCAGTTCCAAGTAGTGCTGTGGTCTGTACGGTCTCTATCCTCCCCCTAATCCCGATCTCCTCCAGTCTCTCCCTCAGCGTTTTGGGGACAGTTCCTAGTGCTCCCACTATGACCGGTACTACCCTGGTTTTCATGTTCCACATTTTCTTTAACTCCCTTGCTAGGTCCTGGTATTTTTCCCTTTTTTCACCCTCCTTCTTTTTTACTCTATGGTCTGCAGGTACAGCAACGTCTACTATTTGGCAGGCCTTCCTTTTTTTGTCTACTATTACTAAGTCCGGCCTTCTTGCCTGGATGAGGTGGTCAGTTTGGATGTCAAAGTCCCACAGTAGTTTGTGGTTGTCATTCTCCAAAACTGCCTCTGGCTTGTGCTGGTACCACTTTTCCCCATGGTTGAATCCCATTTGTTTACTTAGTTCCCAGTGTATCATCGTTGCTACTCTATCGTGTCTATGCTTATACTCCTTCTGGGCGAGTTGACTACATTCACTAGTTATGTGGTTTACTGTCTCATCTCTTTCACCGCACATGCGGCATTTGCTGTTTGTCTGTGTTCTGTCGATTTTTGTTTTTATGTAGTTTGTCCTTATGCTTTTGTTTTGGGCTGCCATGATGAGCGATTCTGTTTCTCTCTTAAGGTTTCCCTTTCGTAACCATGTCCATGATTTCTCGTCTGCTATATCTTTTATCTGTCTTTTAAACTCGCCGTACAATTTTTCCCTTCCCACTTTTCTTTTCTAGTTTGCTGTACTGTTCCATTGTTTTCTACTTTATTGTTTGTTGCACTATCCCTCGCGCTCTTTATGATTTCTTCACTATTTGTTTGCACATATCTATCTAGGACTACTTTAGCTCTCTGGACACAATCTTCTATGCTGATGAGCCCCCTATCACCTTCTTTTCTCTTAACGTATAGTCTATCTGTATCATCCCTAGGGTGTAATGCTTTATGCATCGTCATAAGTTTCCTTGTTCGCCTATCCATTGATTGGAGCTCTTCCTTTGTCCATCCTAGGAATGGTCCTGTATACCTAACTACTGACACAGCCCAGGTGTTCATTCCTTTTATTAGATTTCTGCTATTTAATTTGGTTTCTAATATTTTTCTTATCCTTCTGAGGTATTCTCTCTTAATTTTCTCCTTCATCTCTTCCCGTTTTATCGTGTCACATTCAAGGACACCTAGGTACTTGTATCGGTCTTGTGCAGTCAATGCCCTAATCTTGTTGTTGTCCGGAAGTTCAATTCCCTCAGTCATTGAAAGCCTTCCTTTGTGCATCACCATGATTGCACATTTTTCTATCCCAAACTCCATTCCTATGTCCTCACTATATTCCCTTACTTCGTTGAACAGAGTCTCAAGCTCTCCCCTGTTTTTTGCAAACAATTTAATATCGTCCATGTACATTAAGTGGTTGACCTTTCCTTTTGTTTTAGAGAAGTGGTATCCTTTGCTGTTTTCCAGGATTCTGTTAAGCGGTATCATTGTTAGAACAAATAATAGTGGGGACAACGAGTCTCCTTGGAAGATTCCCCTTTTTATCCCTACCTCGGCTAGTTTGTCCCCTGCGGCTGTCAAATCTACTTTCGAGTGTTCCATCGAATTACCAATGAATTTAACCACCGGTTCGCTAATTTTGAACATTCTAAGGCATTCAAGTATCCAGCTATGTGGAATCATATCGTATGCCTTTTTGTAATCTATCCATCCCATTGCGATATTCTTTCTCCTTTTCCTTACTTCTTTTAAGATCATCTGGTCTATGTAGAGTAAATCGTTTGCCCCTTTGGTTCCTATCCTACACCCTTTCTGTTCTTCTGGTAGTAGCCCCCTTCTATCCATTGACATGTATATTCTCTCTGCTATTTGCCCGGTCAGGATTTTCCACATAAGTGGTAGGCAAGTGATTGGTCTATAGTTGCTTGCTATGTTCCCCTTTCCCGGGTCTTTTTGGATTAGGGTGGTTCTGCCTTTAGTCATCCATTCTGGTGCTTTGCCTTCATTTAGACAATTTTGGAGTGGGTGAGTGAGTCTGCCGTGTAACGTGGTGAATTTTTTGAACCAATACCCATGGATCCCGTCGGGACCCGGTGCTATTATTATTATTATTATTATTATTATTATTATTATTATTATTATCGTCGTCGTCATCATCATCATCATCATCATCATCATTATTATCATCGTTGTCATCATCATCATCATCATCATCATTATTATCATCGTCATCATCATCATCATCATCATTATTGTTATCGTCATCGTCATCATCATCATCTTCATTATTATTATTATTATCGTTGTCATCATCATCATCATCATCATTATTATTATTATTATTATTATTATTATTATTATTATTATTATAGGAAGAAGAGCGTGGGTAGCAAAGGACTCACCAACATACAAGACCGTATCTGAATGACAAAAACGTGATTAAAAGAATCTGTACCAGCATGCGGTGGAGATATTATTAAATGTTTTTGAAACAGTACAACACACGGCAAAAATAGTTTCAGACGAAGGAGCAGTAAAGAGGACAACAATTAGGGGTTAGGAAAGAGACACCATTGCAAATTCAAAAGACAGAAAATATCGCAAACAGAGGATCAAAGTTATGATCAACTAATCCCAGATAAACAGCAAATGGGAGGAAAGGAATGAACCTTTTAACCACATAACTAGCGAACGCAGTGAATTAAACCTGAAATGATATGAGGAAAAGACGCGACAGTGTAGTAGCAATAGTCAGCAAAGTCAACGAAGAGGAAAGAACCACAGCACTATTGGAATGTGCAAGAATACTGGGATTAATACCTCAATCATCAGAAATAGCTAAACAGGTTGAAGGCACATGGAGTAAAAAAGGAACGTTGGTACAGAACAAATAACTGCGCTGCTGTATTATGTGAGGACGTTAGGGTGGGGCTGGAGACTTGGAGTCACTCAGACTTCAGCAATGATCACCTTTTACCATTTGTGAATTTTGAAAATGACTTATTTTCAATTAAATGTCTTTTCCAAGATGGTAGTCAAAGCTCTTCTGAAGAAATGATATCTTTCATGACAGAAATTAAATGTTTAAAATAAGATCTTTCAACTTTGAAACAAAATTTGGGAAAAAATATCCAGTCTCCGATTTTATTTCCAAACTAGAGAATAATTAACTTGACGTCTTATCTGTTCAAAAATAAGATGGCAAAATACAGTTTTAACATCAGTCATCATTTCCTCAAATCTTTAAATTTTCTCACCGAGGGAAATATAAGCAAAAATGAAATTGGTTATTTCCATTATAAGCGTTAAAAACAAAACAAAAACCTAATGCGGCCAATATTGAAGAAAATTATGTGGTTATTAATTCTCCACGAAAAACTGACAAAAACGTCTCAAGGACACCTTCAAAGCTCAATATTCTTTCCCGTACTTTTCATCGTATCGAAGAAACGTGGCACTGGCATGCTTATCGCTGTTTGATTCGTCATCAGTTTTTGTGCACTTCATTGTTTTACGTGTACAACTCATTAGTTATTGTTGGGAGAATCCTCTTACCGAATGGAAACAAAATCAGTTCAGGAGTTTGACAATAATGATGATAATAATAATAATAATAATAATAATAATAATAATAATAATAATAATAATAATAATGATAATAATTATTGGTTGGCTGAAAACCTGAGGAGACTTATTGTCACTCAGCCTTCAGCAATGACCACTGGGCAACCGGTGTCAAACTGTAAACTGCAGTATTACTGTGGCCTATGAGAACTAAGAGAGAAGGGCTGGAGACTTGAGGAGACTTGCTGTCACTCAATCTCCAGCGGTTACCACCAGGCAACTGGTGTGAGATTGCAAATAATGATGATGATGATGATGATGATGATGATGATGATGATGATGATGATAACGACGACGATGATGACGATGTGGATGATATTGATGATAATGATGATGATGATGACAATGACGACGACGATGATGATGATGATGTTGATGATGATGATGATGAAAACTTCTTGTAGGAATGATTGCCGGTATAAAATAACGACCAGTGCTTTTTTCAGCTTGCATTGAACTTGTGCACTTGTCACGATCGTATCACTGATGGAATTAACGACAATATTCTGTTGAATGATTACCAAAACTGCCTAATTATAACAGTTGCGAAAAGTTCAGTAATTTTAGTAGGACCCAACCTGGTGACGGGTAATTAAAACGTCAATATTATTAACAATAATGGTAAAATAATTGTACCAGCGAAAAGAAACAAAATCCCTGTATTAACAATAACACTAAGAAGAAAAAGAACAAAAAAAGAAGGGGATGGAAAGATGAAGAGAAAAAAAAAAGGATGGATCAGAGAAAAAAAAGCCGGTAGGCAATAAGAAGGAAAGCAGACAAGAAAATACTGAAAAAATAGGAAATTAATAAAAAGAATATTAAGGATTAAGTACAAATTTTCCATCGTAAATCGATACCCTATTTCAAAAACGTTGTTAAATCCAAGAAAAATTTCTTTAAAATATTTTTTTCTCTTATTATGCTGAAATGGAAAAAAAAACAAAGCAACAATTCATTGTTAAAATAAAAACGGGAAATTTTTAATAATTTTTCCGCGGAATTGAACTACCATAAAGTCAATAATTACTTGAATCGGCCATGAATTGATCAATTCGCCATATTTCATGATAGTTAATTGGTATATATATATTTGTATGCATATACATATACATAAATATGAGGAATATATACGATAAATTAATGTATGGCTAAAATCAACTTCACTGTCCGTCCAGTTCCGTGGAGTAAAGAGAGAATGCCAGCCTCTGGGTCTGAAGCTAAGTTTTCGATTCTTACTTGTGGTATTGGATGGAATAATTGATAGTCTATAGTCACACCGAAGAGTTGTAATACAACGAAACGGCTGCCTGTGAATGACACAATGATTAACATTCCCTAATTCCGGATTGAGTATTCTCTGAGTAAGGTAACTCGTTCGTTGTGAGCTTATGCAATGCTCTTCCAACATGGAACGGAACACCCTGGTGGATGAGGAATATATGTTATCAACAAATATATCGCTTAGATTCAACCTTACAGTTCCGTGGAGTAGGGGGAGGATTCCAGCCGGTTCTGAAGGTAAGGTTTCGATTCTGCCTCGTGGTACTGGATGGGACAATGGATAGTCCATTGCAACATTGGAGAGTTGTAATAAAACGAAACAGATGTCTGTGAATGACACAATTATATATATATATATATATATATATATATATATATATATATATATATATATATATATATGTGTGTGTGTGTGTGTGTGTGTGTGTTTGTATGTGTTCAAATTCTGCAGTTGAAAATATAGCAAAAAAACTTATTTGTCATAAAAAGAGAATTTGCGAAGAAAAAAAAATTATAATCGTTCTACTTATCCGTGCAAAAATCCTCATACCCTTTGCAAAAAGAATCCATTGAAATTACTTTCTCTACATTTTCTCATCATTTCATCTTTCTGTAGTCGGAGAATTATAGACGGGTGTTGACAAAGGTTGACAAATTTAGCCAGCTCCTGTCAGATGGCCGGTCATGAATATTGTTTGGTTTCTGTTGAAGAATAGTTTATTTAAGCGAAAAAATTCACATCTCTCCATATTTTCGACATGTGTTATATTTGAAATTTGACTCAAGTCTAACCTTCAAGTTACCAAAATAAAACGAGTAGATTTAGAACGATTCTCCAGTAAATATTTGTATGTCTAACTCTATATTCAACCATTCAGCATCTATATATCATTTGCAGACAATTTCAGATTGATGAAAAAAACTAAAACTAAAAAGTGGTTCTCAGAAATATCTTACTTGGTTTTCCTGTTTTTCATGTCCCGAAGTAAGATTTCTGTTCGAACAGTAACTCAAAAGGTAGACATAATTAATTCCTCAAGAGATTCATCTGTAAAAAACGAAATTATTTTGGGGACCCTTCGTAGCGCATCAGTATTGCTTGGAGGTTGTCACTTGATCTCAAATGACAGCAAGTCTCATCAAGTCTCCAGCCTTCCTTTCCACACTCTCACTGTCTGCGGTAATGCTGCAGTTCACAGTTTTTGCAAAGACCCACCAGGTTACCAGCCTTATCTTTATAATCCTCACATTTCACGTCAGTGCTGTGATTTGTACAATTTCGGTCATGCCTTTTCCATCCTTACTGTTTGTAGTGCTGTGGTCTCCATGTGGTCTTCATCGTCTCAAACCTTCTTTTTTCTACAGCTCATCAAATTTTCTTTTCAGTGTCTTTTGAAGAGTCTCCAGAGCACTTACTACCAATGATATTACACTGCTCATCATATTTCTCACTTTTTTCCTGCTACCATGCCAAGTCCTGGTATTTTTCTTGATTTTCACTCTTTTTGTGTTCATTCTGTGGTCCACTACTATTCTCTTTCCCGTGTCCAAGAATACCAGGCCTGATCTTATCACTAGGATTGAGTGGTCAGGTGAAAGTCCCAGGAAAATTTGTGATTTTCATTATTCAGGACTGTCTCTGGTTCTGATGCTGATAACATTTGTCTACGAGGTCGAATCCCAATCGTTTGCTTAGTTTCCAGTTTTATTGTCGCTACTCTGTCGTGTCCATTGTTGTTGTTGCCTTTTTTTTTCTTCTTCTTCTTCTTCTTCTTCTTCTTCTTCTTCTTCTTCTTCTTCTTCTTCTTCTTCTTCTTCTTCTTCCTCTTCTTCTTTATGCATAATTTGAATTTAACAAACTGACACGATCTATCTACGATTTTCTTTTTGCAATTTTTTGCAGCTTAGTTGAGGAAAACATGTGTTCCATTCATAGAAAGAATGTTTTTTCTTTTATTTCTGCTCATGAAATATTGATCACTGAGTAATACCATTCTCCATTTTAAGATTGAAGTAACATTAGAATTAATGCATAGACAAGTAAGTAATAAGATTCGTTTCATTCTTTTCTTTTAATCATGCGTTCCGCCTCGCTTTAGCTTCAGAAAATAAAGGGAGCAATTGATACAAAAATCTCCTAAAAACCTTGATTCCGGATGTTGGTTTGAAAACAAATTTGCTAGAGATCTTTCTTTGGCAACAAACTTATTCGGCATAAGCCCATTCGACGACAAGCTTTTTGGCGTGAGGAAAAGAGCATTGATTCATTCATTATCATTAATTTGTGGAATCAAATCAGTCAATGTAACTTCATTGAAAAAACATGTTGGTACTGTAAATAAAACTTGATGTAAAAAAACAAAAACAGAACCTTTTTTTTCAACTTACTCTCATATTTAATTTATTGGAATAAGCATTTAAACATCCAATAATGGTTTCCAAATCAATTCAAACCAAAAACTAATTCATTTTTGATTTCTTAGATTCAACGTAGATCTTTTTTTTTCATTTGAAACAAAATGAAAAATTCTATATAAATAAAACTTTAATCGAATAGACTGTATTTTGTACCTGTGAACACAAATAATTCAGCTTTCGAATTGAATAATTGGTATAGTTTGTTTGCACAAAAAACAATGAAGATGTTATCGAATTTTGTTCCTCTTAATTTCGTTTAGTCAGAAATCAAATCTTACCTGATCAGCAATGTGTGCCTCTGGTTACGTCAGTTCTCAATGTTTTTGTTTGTTTTTTGTTCGCTTGTTTTGCTTGTTTGGGGGGGGGGTTGTTTTTGTTTTTTTTCAATCTCTTAATTTACCAAGTTTGGAAAACGTACGATTTTTTCCAATACTGAATTCCAAAATTGAATGTTCCACTAAATCATTCAGTCAAAAGGTATGTTTATCCAGGTGCAAAGCGTGTGTTTGATTGAGATATCAGTGAAAAGCTTGCTTCCATAGGAAATATTTTGGAGTTCACGTGAAGTCCAATTGTCTAATCACAAACTTTTCCTTTTAGAATTATCCATACTATCATTAAAAAAAAACAACAGCATATACATCACAAAATAGATGATAACAATAATAATAAGAATAGATAACTAAAAAAACATTATTACCCAGGATACTTCGGATATCAGAAACTGAGTTAGGCATTTTTAGACAGACAAAAGTCTATGTAATAATAATGAAGAAGGAAAATAAATAATTGATCATATGGCCGTAATCGAAAAATTATAACATTAAAATTGCAGCACAAAGTATCCCTATATTAATTGAGAGTTGTTCACGGTCAAATCGCATTGAAGACATCAGTTCAAAAACTTCAAACCAGGTCATCACCTTAGTGGCTGACCGTCAGAGAATACCAGGCGCAGTCAGCAAAACTAATTGGTATGGGACGTTTCAGCTTATGCTGTGCCGCCTTATAACAGATTTTTTCGCCAAGCTGACGCCAGACTCTGCGCCAGGTCCCTTCCCCAAGCATACACTTCTCCATCGATGGAGCATTACAGTGTGCTTTTCTAGGAACTACCATATGTGTCTTGAATGGCAACGATCTTACGGTAGTAAAATAGTTAACAGCCGTAGGGAAGAAAATCTCTGAGCAGAACCCTGGAAGTCAGAATTATGATATCGAGATGTCTCCAGCATGTTTTTTGAGAGGGTTTTCTAATTCACAAACAGTTGATTTCAATATGCGTTTCATAGATAATACCTCCATAAACGACCATGTCTGAGAATATACTTGTGTGTTTTTTGTTTTGTGCCAAAGTTAACCAATTACTCAATAACCGGACTCATTTATCATCTTGATTTTTATTAGGAATAATCACTGTATGTTCAATTAGGGGGTTATGTTGGAAAATTTGCAGGGAAACCTAAATATTTTTTCATTATCACGCTACAGACTTATTGATGGTGATTTTTGTGTAAGAAGTGATACATGTATATTTTGTGGGGATATATTCAGGTATCTGCAATCATCATCATCATCATCATCATCATCATCATCATCATCATCTTTTTCATCATCATCATCATCATCATCATCATTTTAGACATTCCTCAGGATTTGCTTGCCCCATCTATCATGGGTGTTATGGAGTCAATAATTTCTGAACTTGTCTCCTTCGTCATGCCATTTCCTGTCAGCCACATTTTTGCATATGATTTCTGGGGATCCACGCAACAAGACCAGCCCATTGCCTTTTGATTTTTTTAATGGGTTGATATGATAAGGGTCCTGGTTTCTATTAATATAGTGCTGTCTTGCTATCTCTCCATATGATGCTGAGCATGGTTCTCTAGTGTGCTCGATACAGGTTTCAGAGTTCGAGTGTCAATCATTTAGTTGAGTTCCATATTTCAGTCCCTAAAAATGACTGTTGGGAGGATACATTGGTTGTATACCATTCGTCTTAGGACTCATAGGATTCATATCTGGTTGTAGGACTTGTTTTAACAGAAGCTTGTCAGCTTAGGGTGAGTTGGGACTTGATTTTTTTCTTTTTCTGGGTATTTCGTTAAAATTCGTTGCTCCAAGTACAAATAGTGATCTAATTTTCCAAACTCTGAGTTTTTGATTTTGATGGTTGTCTCTTTGTCATGAAGTGTTTACACACACGACATTTGTTTCACCGAAGTCCAGTGAAGCCGAACTTTTTTGCTTCCCTCGTTCAAGAAATAATCCCTGATTATATGACAGGAAGTGTGATATACCAAAATATATTGATGAGATACTCTTTAATAGATTGCTCAGAACGGAATAAAAATTGGGAATTTTGAACCATCTTCTACTTTCCTCCGTATGAACTGTAAGGTTAGGAAATTAGGGACATGGTAACGAAATCTTACAAGTTAAGCATTGTGAATTCCATCTGCACAGACCCATTCATATGATTGAATCTCGGAGAACGTACCAAAGTGAAAAATATCATAAAAGTAATTGATTGGCAAAAATGGACAACAGCTGAGCACTCAGCAAGAAGGATGTTTAACATGGTGCAAAAGGTATAGAAGACTGGAGTCCAAAGGATAGCAAACGCAGTAGGAGTAAACCAGACATGAAATGAAAACGGGATATAAATATGTTTGCTTGTAAGATATTGTAAACGGTAGAGATCAAGACTGTCGCAGTCTTCATGGAAAGAGTTTTAAAAGGCTTTGGCCCAGCAATGGACTTATTATGGCCGATGATGTCGTCGGAGTTGAAACTTGAAAATAAATACCACAAAAAAAAAAAAAAACATCTGCCCTATTGACACAGTATTTTCCAGGGTACACGAAAGTATTACAATGAAGTGTTTGTGATACTATTCAATCTGTACTGAGAGTTTTCTGAGAAAAGAACGTGTGGGCTTGTAAACATGAATATCAGAGAATTTATGAGAATAAATAAAAACTGTTTTAGTACCAATCGTGCGTGCTAGTCTGAAAAAAATATTTATCCATAAGCTATAAAAGTAGAACCAAATGCCAAAGAAAAGAGGGAAAAAAAAAAGAAAGAAAACATTAAGTGTGTGTCTTCAGTTACGTGTACTTGTCTAATAATAACTGGAAAAAAAATTCCAGTCCGGACATATGAAGAGATATTATTATTTAGAGTTTTATTCACCAACTGGGACTACTTGCTGGAAAATGGAGCAATTTGTTTGCCGGAAACATCGTTCGATATCATATTTCTAATTTCGGTAATGGATGATCTTAGCTGGAAATGACATGAGCAAATATACCCGGCGATATTTCACATAGATGATGACATAAGCAAACATACTCGCACACAAACTTAGAAAGCACGTACAACATTCACAGGCGCGGAACAAATTAAATATGCACTCTCAAAACGCGCATAAAGTTGATTAAATTCACCTAAGTTTGTAAAAAGGCAGGTCAACATGATCGGGACGGGTTGCCCGAGAAAACAAACATAAGCAGTAATAGCAGCAGTTGCAAAAGCAGCTTTATAACATATATTGTCGGGCATAAACTTTCCCCAATATTGGCAAGTCTGGAAACAAACGCAGTCAAACAATAACTAGCAAACATTCGGAACACTGACAATTACGCACGGAGAAGTAATTAGAATTAAACGATACGTTCATTCATCGATATATTTGCTATCCATTTCTCAGATATAACAAGTTGCAAGAAATATTTAATGAGTAAAAGTTTATGGCTCTGAGATACATAAAACGACACCGAGTCGAAGATATAACTAGTGGTCCACAGTTAAGTCTGAAGTGCTTCAGCCAAGATGCCGTAATCCTTTTCCTTAAGCGTTGTTTTTGTGGAGGAACGACCGCTGGTGCTCCGGCTATACAGTAACACTTTTGGGTCGATATAACTCGGAAATCTATTATATGTCTTTTTCACAGATAAGTCCTTACAATTACGAGTAAGAAGAGAGGTTGGTTAAGGTTAACAGGTCATTTCTACGAACTAATGAATTTTGAATCGATACTGACTTTGAGCTCCATTATATTTTCGACGTGAGAAAAGTAATTTGAATGGAGAGTCACCTTTCTGAAGTTGACCCCGGTGAAAGATCGTTTTTTGTGTTTTTTAATGTGTTTCATCGACTCCCATCACCTATTCGTAAATATCACCATATCTAGACCTAACATCCATGATTTTAGGATGAGGCTTCTTTCCAATTATGTTCCTCATTTGCTGGGGCGGGGGGTATGGGACTTAGCAAGTTTATCCATCTTCAAATGGATATAGTCTTTTGCCCAATTATAAACTACGTCGATCGAAAGAGAGAGAGAGTGAGTGAGTTGTTTTTTTTTGTTTATATATATATTCAAATATATATATATATATATATATATATATATATATATATATATATATATATGTAGAGAGAGAGAGAGATAGACAGAAAGAGAGAGAGGGGGAGAGAGAGAAGATTGAATTCAATTATTATAGATGGTATTTTTCCAAATATATTCTCTGATTTTGTACATATCTAACTGCTGCCTT
This sequence comes from Thysanoteuthis rhombus, assembly GCA_963457665.1. Classification (NCBI taxonomy): domain Eukaryota; kingdom Metazoa; phylum Mollusca; class Cephalopoda; order Oegopsida; family Thysanoteuthidae; genus Thysanoteuthis; species Thysanoteuthis major. The sequence goes on along the minus strand of OY735203.1, from coordinate 22,285,990 downwards.
CACCATTTGTTTCTCCATCGGAAAAGACAGTATGAAAAGTACACTTTTCCTCAAGCGTTGAATGATTCATTACATACGAGCATATTCTCTCTATTCCTATTTCTATAACTAATCATAGATGTGGAATATCTTAATAGACAATACTGGAAAAAAGTAATCCAAATACTGAAGCTGTGGTTTTGCACGACGAACAGGAGATTATTTTACATGACAAATATGGCAGGTTTCTCTAAAGACTATGTAGTCTGGTCTTTTCTGAACAGGCATCTTTTGAAGAAGCGTGCCTTAGTTTTCTTAATGGACATTTCAACACTTGAATAATAATTTGCTTCCAATCTCAATCACGTTTATTCTTTTCAGTTATTTCCTTTGTTCTCCTACCTAGTATTTCACTTCAGTTATTATTTCTACTTTCCCATACTTCACATTCCCTGATTTCTCTATTTCATTTTCTTTCTTCGATTTCTTTCTTTTTCCATTCTTCTCCTTTTTTTCTTTCCTTCTTTCCTCCTTCTTTCTTCTGTCTTAGTTCATCTTAGTTCATCATCTTCCTTTGTTCATTTCATCTTTTCATACTTTTTTACTTCTTCCTATCGATCTTCTGTATTGAATTCATTTTTCATTCTTTCTTTCTTTTTTCAATTTTTCTTACTGCTTTTTTTCCTTTTATTTAATTCTATCTTTTCTTCTTCCTTCCGTTTTTATTTCCTTTTCTGTATTTCTTTTTCCTTTCCATCTCTTCTTTATTCCTTTCTTTTGTTTTATTTTCCATCCTTCTTGTTGTTAGGTTCAGATTTTTCAAGTGTTCTGACATTTATATGTATCTGTCTATCCATCCGAAATTTGCAGACGCACATTCCCTCCAATGACGACGGAAAATTGCTTTTTCCTCTTCAAAATTCTCCTCCAAAATCAAGTTTTAGTGGGGTTAAAATTTACAAAGCAGACACGTTCTAATTTGATCCCTTTAATTACGCCCATCAGTTTCTTTTACAAATTTGGACTTTTTTATGCCCAACAAAAGGCAAAAGAATAAACTTAATCATTGATCCCCCTCTTTTTCAATTTTCAAATCAATCACCTCAACATGACGTGCAACCAAAAGACATTATCAATCGGGTGGTGAAGAAAAATACTTTTTCACATATATGACATCTGTTATGCATGTGACTATTATTGTTTTGGCAGTTATTGATGAAACTTGCGCACGGGTTTTAACACCTGGTGAGTTTCCGTTATTCATTGATTATGATTTTAATTTACACTTGATGTACCCATTGGGATATCCCTCGGTTGATTATACCTAAGAGAAAACTGAAGCTAAATATTGTCTCTTGCCTTTGTATCTCTCTCAACCTCTGTCTGTATCTTCGCATTGTTTGTTTTGTCCCTTCGATTCTATGTTCTCACTATATATTTTCATCTAATCCATATTTTATGATCCTAATCTTCTTTGTCTTTTCAAATGACAGTCAAGAGTGACTGACTGACGTAAGTGACTGACTAGCTGACGAAATGGTATTCACAGAAAAGTTGGGGTAGTATTAAAAACAAAAGTTTCACTATGTATTGAGGGGAGTGGGAGAGCATAGAATTTCATGTTTTTTCTCGGAAAAGTTGGAGTTGGGCTAAGTCAAGATAAATAAATATGAAGACAAATGCATGATTTGAAAAGTAGTTTGAGCTTCATCACTCACTCAATGTTCACAATTAAAATATTTCAATCTAAATGTTGATGTACTCAGTTGGGTCTAGAAATGTTAAAAAAATTTTTTATAATCTTTTTTGAAAGTTGAGAATTATATTTCTATTCGATTAATAGAGATATTTTTGATAAATCAGTAATATTTTCAAATAAATGTTGAAAGTTTTAGTCACATTTGATTTATTGATAATACTTCGATAATTTTTTAAATTTTACATAGACATATCAGGATAATGTAGATGTGTGTTGGCGTTTAAGATGATTCTTGACTCAATTTTAGATGTATACTTGAAAATAAACTGCTCCTCTAGATGTTCACATAAGGAGAGAACAAGTGCATCCATGTTCTGACTTTTGAGCTCGTTTTTCTCTATTCATTTTCTATTCTTTTCTTTTTCCCATTCTCTTCTTCCTTATTTCTATTCCTTGTCAGAGAAATCACCCTGGCAACAAAGCTATTAACTAGAATTATGCCAACCGACTCTTCCCGAACAACAGCCTTTATGTACTGGCACAGGAAACGGGCTGCGTAAGCGTTAGAATCATATTTAAGGGCTTTTCCCCTGAGAGAAAGAAGTTTGGAAATACCAGGGAGAAAATGGCTGAAACGAGAAGACAGAATGCTCGTCCGAGAAATGGACGTGATACTAAAGTGAACAAAAGATCCTGAAATTTTTTCAGTAATCGCCATATTTTTTTTCCATACTGAAATTATGTTCAGTATGTGCACATGGATAAATTCCATGGTTTCATGCTATTTCCACCGCACGAAACAAACGACATGTTTACTATCATTGCTCTCTTCGGTTTTTATGATCTTACCTTTGTCTTTCTTTTCTTGCCCATTGTTTTTTTTCCTGTTTTTTTTTTCCTATTCGGAAATGGCAAACGTCTTTCTATCTTCCAATCTACAGCATAATACGTTTTTCATTATTTCTATCACATTCCACTATCAAAGACACAGACACACACCGAGCAAATGCACACGTATATACACATGTAAATCCGTCATATGCAGTTACATAATGTTATGGGTGTTTGACTTGCAACTCTTATGTTGCAGTGACCTTGCCTCCTATTAATACAGTGTGGCCAAAAAGCATCCGATTCATTCAAAAATATTAAAGCTTCATACAGCATCAACCATGATAGATTTTAAACCAAACATTGAGAAATACAAGAGAAGAGGATTAAATCTTGAACATTAAACGATCTTGTGAGAAAATCGGGAATTTTGGGTCCAAATGTCGTCAATATTGAAGGTGCATCTGTATAGCTCTGTAGCTATTGATAACTTTTTTAGTATTTTCATATCTATGTTTACATATATCTAATTATTTAGCTCGTGGTTATCAATGTTACTATCCATCTAAATGATCAAGGGCCGTTCATGAATAAACCGAACTTTCAAAACAGTGGGCCAATGAATAGTTTCCACAGACTGAAATATTATGTTGCAGTAAACTTCCCCGCCAGGATTTTTAAAAAATGCATCAATCAACGTGCAAGGAGAAACGTGTATCTAGTATGGATGTCATTTTTCTCCCAATGTTGAAAAAAAATGTTCTGGAAGAGAGATGTGTCGATGTAAAATATTGTTTCGAAGACTCCACTAATGCTGCAAAGATTCCTAGGTGGATGACTGTCGGTGTCGTATGCAATGCTACGAGTACCACGTATGTTCTAGATCAAAGAACGTGCTGAAATATTCATCGTTGCAGGAGAAAAATCTAATTGTAAAAAGTTCGGGCGACGTGATTTAGAAAAAAGAAAAATGGTGATGAAAGTAATAACTCTTGGAAGAATTCACTGACAATTACGCAACAATTCCAACAATTCAAATGACTAGTAGATCCCTCATTGTTCAATTTTGTGTGAAAATGGTAGGGAGCAGTAAACACTCCTCATGCACGTATTGTTTAAAATCTACCCATCATATAGATGCTGTTTTCTCATATAAAATTGTGGACGTCGTTCCTATAGGACATATAATGTCATTGGCGTGTTATTTCGAAAGATCTTTTTTTATGGACATGCTTTATGTATATACATATATATATATATATATATATATATATATATATATATACACACACATATATATATATATTTACACACATATATATATATATATATATATATATATATATATATACACACACATATATATATATATATATATAGAGAGAGAGAGAGAGAGAGGGGGAGAGAGAAAGAGAAAGAGATAGATAGATATACAAATAAGGCCATATATATATATATATATATATATATATATATATATATATATATATATATATATATATATATTAGGTAGGTGCAAACTCCACGATCGAATTTAGAGCAATACATCTCAGCTTAAAATAAAGTATAGGCATTATGAATCGATATGAAAACTTACAGAACATACACATTTTTGCCAACTTATAAACAAGTCCTTCGCTTGGAAACATAAAATATGGGGTCCTGGAACCAATTAATCCTCTGAAAGCATTTTGGGTGGCTGCTTGGCTGTTGAAAACCTTCCTGTTCCAGTTTATGGATAATTTTCAAATCGAGACGTACGTATACACACTCATACAGTGGCACACTTTAGCTGATTTTAGCTGATTTCTATTCACAAATGTAATTTTGTTTAGTCATGTATGCGTTTTCGTGTAGATATGTACTCAATTCGATTGATCACCGCAAGCCCAGTGGTAGGGTGGTCAATTTCAACTTAGTAGGCTGTGATTCAATCAAATGCTGATTTATCCAAAATACTTTTTATAAGGATACCTAATGTCAGCCCACTAAGCTTTTGGGGTTTAATAAACCCCACAGCTGAATAGTAACGACCAAACCATTTTGGATACGTAGAATTTCGTAAGATAACTATAGTCAAGTAATTTTAAAGCTAGTCAATAAAATGATAGGTGAGCATTCCGGGATACCAAAGGAGTTTTGACAAGATTGCGTAGCCTGATGGGTCCAACTAACAATGACCCGTGTGTACCTAAACAGGCAACACACTCGATGTGGTTAAAACTGGAGAATGCAGATGCGTACTTAAACAGAATGCAGTTACCGGAAATGTTCATCGGAGGGACTGAATTGGAGAGGACTGACCTTAAACATTTTGTAACGATTCCCCTTTGCACAGAAAGGGTAGATTGAAATGTATTGTTTGAATTGACGGGGGATTAGGATACCAAATGGTGAATAGAATACCAGGAAAGATTGATTGGATAACATATTGATACGATGGATGAACAAACCACTCCCAGCAGTGAGAGAAGTATTGATGTATGACCACAGAGAGATTGACACATGGATAGATGAAGTCGTAGACGGGAAAAGAAGCTTTATTTTCCATATTGTACTTCAATAAACATTTAGAATCAAATTATGAATATCTTTTGGGGGTCTTTGCAAAAACTATTTTAGACAAATTAAATGATTGTTAGAATGATAAATAGCGAGAGGAACAAAAATATGGCTGGAAAGATGATTCCAAACTCAGTACAATATTTATATCCATCTCTCTATATACCTATATCCATATCTACATCTATCTATCTCTCCCACTCTCTCCCTCTCTTTATATATATATATATATATATATATATATATATATATATATATATATATACATATATATATATATATATATATATATATATATATATATATGTATATATATACTATATATATATATATATATATATATATATATATATATATATATAACCCACAATGCATAGCCCCTGGCAGTGGACTCTGGTTCCACAAGGTACATTTTAATACACACTCACACAGCACACACCACTGATGATGGGAAGAATCCCGAAACATGTATGGTCTATCGACGTATAAGGATTAATAAACCTTACCACCAAAAACTTCACTCCCGAGTCTGTCTCACTCTCTAAAGTACACATTATATATATATATATATATATATATATATATATATATATATATATATATATATATACATATATATACATATATATATATATATATATATATATAGAGAGAGAGAGAGAGAGAGAGAGAGAGAGAGAGAGAATGAGAGAGAGATACATATGATTATTCAACATGGCAAGTCAGGTATCGTTTCTTGGTTATTCAGTGAACAACTAATTTCCTGACTGTTTTAGGCAAATATGGAAAGAAAATGGGGATTTTTGCATCCCAATATTATCAGAGTCCAAACTGTACGCTAATGAATGGGGAAACTCAAGAAATATATATTCGACATTCATTCATGATGCTCCTAAAAAGCAGAAATACTTTGATTTCAATGTTTGCAGTTGATGCTTCCCGTTTATAAAAAAAAAACGAGAAAAAATGTCGATTGATACCATCCATCCGTAGAAAGAAACTGAAGGCTCAGTTGGAACATGATACGAAACTTCCAACAGGCTAATTGGCAACAAACTTCTATGTCATGATTATAACAATTTAGACCGTTTTATACACGAAACAAAATTGGAAGTCAGACCATCAATGTGCTAGAGTGATTTATATGGGATCCTAGATTTTTTTTTCTGTGCGAGGGAAAACTCATTGTATTGGATGATGCATGAAATAAAGTCCAACACAATCTTAATTGCACTATCAACAAACAGGAGTGGTTTGTTATAGCAAAGCTCTTTTAAGATAAAACATCAATAGCCCTGTGACCAAGTACAGAGCCTTTTGTCCCTGTCTTCAGGGATGTCTCGGACTAACCTATCTCTCTCCCGGATAAGGCATTAGTACTCTTTATGCTGATTGCTTCATAGGAAGGCAATGAGGTCCATTTTTAAACTCTTTTGATCAAGGTCACATGTATCATAAATAGACCTTCTTGCATTAAAAATCGATAAATCGCTCTCAGATATTTGCTTTTTGACCCAACTCCCTTTCTTATGGATTACCTATTCTCCGTGCATTGAGACAGCTCACTAAATCAAGCTGAATATGCTTTGAAGAATTTATTGTTTTTTGAATGGGAAAGTTATTTGCAAATAAACTGAAATATACTTGGAAAGTCAACCGAATATGTATATATGTTCATTTCCGCAAAAGGTAATGCTCCAAATTCTGGTCAGTGAATTACCCATTACATTGCTGAAAGATTGGCAACAATTTTTTCCCAATCTACTATGCAAATAGTTCGATGTTTCAGCCATTTTTGTGGTTGTATGTTGGTTAAAGGACAACTGTTCATAAAGCTAATGATGGTACCGTACATTGGGGTATAGGGGGATTGAAAAGAAGGTCCAACTCACTCTTACAGCTAGGACTCTGTCTTTACCCTTTACTCTTTGTTGGGGGAAAGCTCTCCTCCCAGTTATCACCTTTTAAAAAAAAAATAGCCCCCCTTTCCTTTCTGTCCCTTTGACAGAAGGGAGATCTAACATTATTACTGACCCCTTGAATGGGAAAAATTCCCCCTTCACTTTAAATCCTCAAAAGACGAAACTTTTTCTCCTCGATTTGAACTCTTCAATTAAGTAAGAAATACCTCGTTTATTTTTTGACTCTGGGAAAAATTTCCCCTCACCTGTTCTTACTGAAGTTCGACGGGCAGTGAGGGGTCCTTTCACTCTAGACACCCCCAAAAAGTTGGTTTTTTTTTCACATAAACATATAGAATGGGAAAGTACATATATATATATATATTATATATATATATATATATATATATATATATATATATATATATATATATATATATATATATATATATATATATTGTTGGGGAGGAAGTCCCCTGTTTATTTTTGACTCTCCAAAGGTGGGATAAAGTGTCCTTCCACTTTTGTTGCCCGGGCCTTTTATTGTTGATCCGTTAAAAGACTGCACTTCATTGATCTTTTTCTTTTTTAAAGAGAGGAAAAAAAGGCTCCTGTCCGCTTTTGACTCATTAACAGGTGGGAAAGTCTCTTCTTTTTATCACCTGAGAGAGCGAAAAAGATACCCGTTACTCTTGCCCCTTCATAGAGAGGAAGACGTCTCCTTTCACTTACGAGCCCTTCAAAAGAGAGAAAAGTTTCTCGTTTAGCTTCACTTGTCCACTGAAGGGGAAAGAAGGTTATTAGCACTGTTTATGCATCTTGCAACATGTAATTTTTGCATTATCATGCAAGAGTAAAAAACAACACTTTCTGATTGACTAATGAAACTCACTTTTCAACAATAACTAGCGATGCTTCCAAATGCGACAATACCATTATCATTCACAAAAAATCCCTGCCTACTCAACCTTCTCAGGTTTAGGTAGAGGAACCAGCTTTCGTAAGAATTGATTCTTTAGTTAAATATGATTTTAAAGTTTTGGTCACTGGCAGCAATCCTTTTCCAGACATGCTTCCGTAGCATGTCAAGCCGTGTCTCTCTGATAGGGTTGAGAATCGGTAAGATATTGTGAAAACCCTTGACCAATTTTCGATGCTCGATTGAGCCGATAAAGGTGGTTTATGATAGTTGTATAGGTTGTATTGATTTGGTATGCGATTTTTTCGTGCCTCAGCCTAGGATTTTCTTTTATCACATTTCGGAGAATTTGACTTTCGATCGAAATTGAACGCCTGAAACGAGGGTTATTTTTAAGGGAAATTTCCTCAGCTGGAAGGGGAAAAGCCGTCGCTCACATGTCCTGACATTTACTTCTCTATTTCTAGAGAGAATACAGATACCCTTGCCGTTCCTAAGGTTAATAGACGTTTTTGAGCTTATAGGGCCTTTAATATTCATTTCAGGGAGTCAAAAGAATTCAAATTTTCTTCTATAGGATATTGCATCCCGAGGAAAGAGCCGAGGTATGATGAGAACACAAGATGTGTGTTACTTTTGCCTTACATGATAGAAAGATTGCCACAATATCATGACAAAAAAAGGCGACATGAGTTTTCCAAACTAATAGAGGGGTATATAGATAGGGGGAATTGGGATTCCAATTTGGTGTTATAGCTACATTGTAAAGAGACGCAAAGAAATGTGTTTTTGTTTCCATGGTCTAATCATTGCACACATAGTGCAAATCAGGGATACACTACAGTATAATGCATAATACGATGTATGAAGGGTTTTGTTTATAGAGTGTTTATAGTTTATTGATATTATAGCATATTCAATATCAAATCCCAAGTTGTGTGAGAGAGAAAGAGATTGTTTCCCATTGCTAAACTGATAGTAAAACTAAGTAATAACTGGAATGTTATAAGATCTCAGGAAATATTTATGCTCACATGCACACGCATGAACACTCACATGCACGCACACACACACTCATTTAACGTGTATTTGCTAAAAATTTACCTATGAAAAATGTACTTATACATACTTATGCGAATGTAAACATGATCTACATTTATATGGTAGCAAACAAGCACGCACATACCCATGTATGTAACCATGAGTTCACGTATGAACACAGGTGAACACTATTTTACGCATTACATTATTTATTTTTTCATCATAGGAAAAGTGATTGATACAAAAATCTCTAAACCTAAGACACACACACACACACACACACACACACACACACACACACATATATATATATATATATATATATATGGAGAGAGAGATAGAGGTAGACACAGAGTGCCAGAAGAGAAAGAGGGAGAGAGCACAAGAGAAAGAAAGATATTCACTTGTCTGTTAAATGTATTTGACGTGACCGGCTTTTCATTCAGTTGGTTTCATATTTGATTTATTGGTACATTAATACAGTTACATTACAAAGAAGCAGAGTGATTGACTTAAAAAATGATGTCAGATCTACAAAGCCAGGCAATAGACTTATTGAAGGTTACATTTAAAAAAGCATTAAGTAAAAACACAGCAATAAATATATTCAACATTTTGTTCACCTCTTTTTTATTAGATAAGATAAAATGTAATTCGTGGATGATATTTACGAACATGAGAAGTTATAAAAGAAGAAAACACGGATACAAATACTTTGAATACAGACAAATAAGTTTGCTTCATATTTATTAGTGTTTACCATATTTGCCAATGTGTAGTTGATATAATCTTATTGATATTAGTAGGCAATTTTTATGATTACATGTTTTCACTGAGGAGTGAATAGTGGGGTTATTTGGAAAAAACGTCCATGGGTCACCGATGGAGAGTGGGGGCGAACAGCTTCAATAATAGCAGGTTAACAACTGCATTTCAACCTCAGATGTAATACAGTAATATGAATGTTGCTCTTTTATTTCTCTATAAAGCTACTTTTGTTTGTGGGTAGCTAGATCGGTTGCTACTTACTAAAGACTCTGTGGTATTTGAAACTGTCTTTATTGAAATTTGATGTAATATTGGAGGAACTCAAAATTCAGAGATTGCTTAAGACTATTTAGACTGTGAAAGTGTTCGCCGTCAGCAAAAGTACTGTGGGAGGTGCTGGAGATCTTGAAAGATTTGACGTTAATCGATCCCCACGTACAAACAGCTCAAACTTTTTTATCTTTTTAGAAGTGTTGGCTCTACAGACTGCAAAATGACAAAAGGTTTTCGTATGATTTAATGCCTTTTTGTTAAACAGTTTTTCGTCCAGAGCAAAATCTATAAGGTGTGTCCTTACATTTGCTTTAGCTTCATTCGTTCCTTCTTAGATTCTACATGTGACTTTGCTACTTGATAGGCCATGCTTAAATATCTGCTTTAGCCTGACATGAAATAATCTGAACTGGTACTTTCTTTTTTATGTGATAGATGCAAACATTTTTTGCGACAGATGCAAATATTTTACTATTGTATCCACAAGAAAATAACAATCATGATGAACAATACAATGTACTGTTTGTCAATGTGCGATAATAGATATGTCAGTGCATTACGTGGTTTATGTAATTTAATATTAGAGTCATCAGATGCTGTCTCAAAATATCACGTTCTACTGTAAGCAGGCAATGCCAACTAACCATGCTGATCGTTAGAATAGCGTATGTTGAATCACGTTGTTAGTGGTAGCAAAAGCATTGCAAACTCTGTTAGTTGCCAAGTTCGATTCAACAACAACAACAATAACAACAACAACAACTCAAATGTTTTTCAAAAAAGTGCCATTTGTAATCGCTTTAAATATGTACAAAAATTCGGTTTATTTTGTTTATCTATTGAAACGAAGCCACGGGGTTAATACTGTCTATTTTGGTGCATTCTACGTTCGAATATGTACGTTTTTATGTGGAGACTATGTACGTCCAATGTTATCATAGCAATAATGGAATAAAATGCATATCTAATAAAGAAAAATCGACATAACCATTCGAAACTGAAAACAAATGATTAAGATAAACAGGTGACAGAACAGTGAAAAGCCAACAAGAAATGAAAAGTGACAAAAGAAATATACGGGGATAATTCAGAAGACAGTAAAAAACTGTTTCAGACCAAATATTGTATGATGTTCTACAGGATAGCTTATGTTTTAATTCACACATCAAAACTTGGACAGTTTCCTAAACAAAATAAAGGAAAAAAAAACTCCCATTTTTATTTCTGCTGAGTCAAATGTTTGTTTTGCAATTTTTCATTGCATCCTGTAATAAAACCGGCTTCAATACTCAATTCCTGGGTGAATATTAAAGTCTATTCATAGGATTGTTTAGGGGTCTGTTTATCTGGACCATTCAGATGACCCCAGAAAGACTAAAATTGGCTGAATATTCTCTCATCCACGTTGAATAAGTTTATGAAGCTGATGCAATTTTTTTCCGCAATTAGTTGTAAGTAACTTACAATATATATTATATATATATATATATATATATATATATATATATATATATATATATAATATATATAGTAGAATCATCGCTACACATGTATATATACACACACAAGGGTAAATGTATTAACATCCTTTTCATTAACTAACTTATTTAACTTTCAAAAAGGAAGTCTCATGTTTGCAGCTCGATATAATTCTTCAAAAACAATTATGTCAATACAAAATTAGACCAAACAGAAACAGCAACTGTCACAGAGAAAGATGAGAGACTATAAACACAAAATAATTGAATGGGGCAGACAGAACGAAAAGGGAATGTAGACAAAGTATAGACATCAATATACTCGCAATTATGCAAATGACTTTTGTTTGACAGTGAACGCAATTAGTATAGGAAGAAACCAAAAGCTGTCCAATATACAGTAAACATGAAAATGAGTAAAATTGATCCGTGAATTCGCTGCCCTTTTGGTAACATGATTACAGTTATATTTCTATTCGTGGAGATATAAAGTTTCATATATTTTCACTCCTTTGCAGTACCTTCCCTCCTTAAAACCATAACCTATGAAAGAATCCTCTTTTTCTCATTTGCAGATTATTTTCATGAATTTGATGATCAATTTGAAAAGTGATAAGTCATCTCTTACGATCATTTCACTATCTCCCATTTTTATGACGCCCTCCAATTTCAGTGTCGATTTTTCGACTAATTCGTGTTTATAAAAGATAGTTTTCTGTTTAAATGCACTAAAGAAGAGGAATCAGAAAGGTCAGAAAGTAATGGATTTTTATTTCTCTTCCTCTGAGTAATATCCCAGTTTACTTGGGGTGGCATTATTCCGATGTTGTTCACAATTTTTATTTTTTGCTCAAAGAATTCACTGAAATCTTCCAGTGCTGTTGTTGCAAACAAGCCCCTGGCAATAGTCTTGCAAGAATACTGTAAAAACAAACGTCATCTTAGAATGTGACGTTACAAGCAGTTTACCTCAAGTCATATCAGAGTTATGATAAAATACTTGTATATATTATACCATTGTGGGTCCAGTTCAACATTATAATTACTTTATAAATCCCATTATGACCCACATAATATATGGAAAATGAACTTGACCAACTTGAAAACTGAATAAAACTATATAGAAAGTTTTGGAGACTGTTACAGTTGACGGGCTCCTATTATAATAATCAATAGTTGTTGGGCATAATATAAAAAAGCTTGAAATATTAATGAAAATTTGAAGATTTAAAAATAGTAATAACTGCGTAATATAGTAAGAAGCATTTTCATCAATACTCTATGGACATTGACAGTGCAATTCTGTGGGTTTCCAAACTATGCCTCTCATAGACCAACTGTGCATTGCAATATTTCGTACAAAGCTTTGTTTTTCATTTTTTGCGAACTAAGCTCACAAACAATGGTTCGAGCGTTTGATTCTCGAGGAGATGTCTGCTATTGTGTTTCTGTGGTACACCTGCTTATGCTCAATAGATATCTTGTAACACGCTGTCATAATGCATTGTAGAATATTCTTCAATCACAACTCTGTTCCTCAATGGATATCAGGGTATCTCATAAGTAATGTACCGAATTTAGAGAGTTGTCCAACTTTCTTGATCTTATTGAACCAATCATTTCAAAATGATAGTTGGATTTGAAACTTTTTCCTTGTGCTAAATGATGTTATAATCAGCTTGACAAATGAGTTAGATTTGAACAACAGATCAAAAAAAGCCTCATTTTCATAGAATATTTTATTGCGTTTTAATGGATTAATTTGACGGCAAGTTACAACCATCAACATGAAAAATGTACTGACCATCCTGGTCACCTGTAATTTAGAATGTGGAAGAAGAATCCTGGTATATTTCATGAAATAGTAAATCAATATTTACGAGGAAAATCATGATTGCCCAGTGGTAGAGTGGTGGACATAAGTTCAGTATGTCATGGATTCAGACAGCCACATTCAATTATTGTTGAATTGAAAATGAATGATATTGAGTCGAAAAAAAATAATCAAACAAGATGATCTTTGGTTTAGAGACTGGAATGCTATACATATTCAACTGATAGACATTTAGTCAAATGAGGAATGGTTCTGTTTGTTATTTGTTTTGTCTTTTATGTCAATTCATCGAAACATACCGATGGCTATGGCCAAGATGAATAGCATCTCAAAACGGGAAAAATAATCAACATTTGCTGGCGTTGTGATAATGGTCAAATGTATGACCAGTACTTTTCGTTCATACAAAGTTGGACAATATTAATATTATCCATATCCAGACACATGTTTTGTTTTAGTTGGAAACAAGATGACTGAATTGATCAAACCCTCGCTTCTCTGTCACGTCCAGTCAAACATGTATCGGATAGTGTCAACCAAATTATCCTCTTACTGTATTAATCATCTAATGACTGATTGATATACATTTGTGTTTCTCGGCTTGAGTTGCTGATATATATATATATATATATATATATATATATATATATATATATATATATATATATGTGTGTGTGTGTGTGTGTGTGTGTGTGTGTGTGAGAGAGAGTGTCTGTATGTGTGTTGTACGTGTATGTGTGTGTGTATGTATGTGTGTATGTTGATGTACGTGTGTGTGTATGTGTATAATAATAAACGAATATATGTGTGTGCACGTGTGTGTATATTTGTTGGTATGAATAAGACGATTTACTCAGCTTGTGTTGATGTCCGATATACTCGGAGGGAGACGACATATAAATTTCATCTCTTTTTCACTCGAGAATGATCAATGTTTTCAAACAGAGCTAATGAAGGGAAACGATGAAATCTCAACTATAAATAACACATCAAACATACTGCAAATTATACATATATATATATATATATATATATATATGTGTGTGTGTGTGTGTGTGTACGCACGTGTGTGTGAGTGTGTGTGTGTATTCAATAATTGCACTTCCCTCTCCAAACAGAATCGAATACGCTACCTATCAAATTACTTGCTTGATTATCACTATTTAACGTTTACCCTATTTGGTCTATCTTCCATGAAGTGTTCATCATCTGTTCGATATCTATGTACATTGAGTGCAAAACGTATTGATCTATCGATCTGGCAGTCTGGCAGTCTATCAGGCCACGACTCAATCATATCGGACAATTTGTCTTCAAACCTTTATATTTATTTTATTCTCTCTATCGATCATTCATTCCTGCTGAAAATATCTTCAAATACCTTCAATATATATATATATATATATATATATATATATATATATATATATATATATATATATATATACTTGGAAATGCGTGTCTATGAGTAAATTTCTTGGAATTTGTATATACTTATATGTACAATACGTTGAATACTGGTTCACACACCAACTTCCGTATAGTTTGTGGCGATGACTTACTGATTTACACCAAGTGATCGCTTAATCTGATGAAGACAATTCTTTTCAAAAACATTCCCTTGAGGGCTCAATTTGTTATATGCAGTTGCTAAACCGTAAATTACATAATCGAAAATATCTTCGATTATTTGTATTGATTTTCATGATATTTACCTTTAAACAATGAATCTCCAGACAGGAGCTATCGATCCGTTTCCGATATACAGAGACGCTACCACCAGTCCCGACGTCAGGGTCGCCTTCGACAATATGAACTCTGCCACCAATCACTCATGGAGATAATAACAAAAGACGCAAAACCTTCATCGTAAATCTTTATCAAAATCACTGAGACTACCTCCACTGTAATTATAGCCAAATAAGCGTTACCATATCTAGCACCAACCCGGTTGAATCTTGCGGGCATATCTCTGCAACAGCGTTGACACCCTAACCTAACTACCGGCTTCTCTATTGCCAGCATTCATAGGTGAGATCAGGATTTAAAAAAAAGCACAAGACTGACTGCTGCAGGACCAAACTGCACTCCCAAGGAACACAATAAATTAAGAGGTGGCAACTATTTACTGATTGAATTTTCAATCTTTTCAATTTGGACACAGAGTTAATAAAGAATTGCCTCCTCTAAATTAGATGAGGATTGTTTTTGGTCTTGTTTTTCTTGATGTACGTTGGGAGGACATAATCAACTACGTGTGTACGTTAGAGTCTGTCCATACTTATGGCTCGTCAACTAAAGTATTCTGTATATGGATATATATCTCAGTGATGCTCTCTTATATCTATCATTATTAAATGTTACTGAACGTATAACGAAACATTGTTAAACAAGCACCTCAAGCAAATCTGCACAAAACAAAATAGAGCTAAGTGGGGTATCACTGTTATTCCTTTCCTCCTCACCAGTCCTTCCAGAGTTTTTTTTTACTCATTTAACTCATAGCACATTAAAAACAACTCCCCCCTGATATGTGATTTTGATTTCTTCAGTTTAGCAACGAGCTGACGTTCACATTGGAGGAAATACAAGACTGTGAACAATTTATTTGAGAAACGTGTAACACAAGAATAAGATGTGTATAATAAAGTTTTAGTTTCAGTTTTGATATTTTAATATTCTGTATATAGATAACCATATGCCATCGAGTTTTGCAGACAACTATATTATGAATTTATCATTATTACTATTATTATTATTATTATTATTATTATTATTATTATTATTATTATTATTATTATTATTATTATTATTATTGTTGTTGTTGTTGTTTTTGTAATATTATTATTATTATCATTATCATTATTATTATTATTATTATTATTATTATTATTATGCGTAAAGGTAACCATTCCATATCAAGTTTCGACTTGGAACTAAGAGTAGGCTATGATGTTATTACTTCGTAGACATGGCAATTTTTCTTCATTTCGTTTCATATATATACAGGGGTGTTAAATACAGGTTTGATTCCTAAGGCTGACCAAGAAAAAGAAAATAGTTGAATAATAGACAAAATGTTTACATGGACAGTGGTATGCCCGTCGGGACAAATATTTGTATCTCATAGATGCTTGGGTTTCTTGGTACTCTTCCTAAATATTTGTCAACATGTTTTTAATGACCCCAAGGTGCTCAAACAATAATATTCATTGCTACAGACTTCGATTTTGTGATCTAATTTTTTTTGTACGCAGACAATTATTCAAACTCTTTTACTGATATATTTTTTTCTGATGGAATGGTCATATCTCTTAATAGGCAGCCCTTTTTTTTCCTTGCTGCCTGGGCGGTTTGCTTTGATAGTTTGATCCGTGTGTACTTGGGAATCCCATAAATTACGATACCCTGTGTTTCAGTTACAAGTTCTGGGTGGTGTTCATACTAATGCAACATGGTACCTACAGGCTATTCAGTGGAAGTACTAGCCCATTGTTTAAGTCTGTATTCCTAGTCAGCTAGAACAGATCATCATCAAAAGATTTTCTCGATAGTCTCAGCTGCACCATCAGAGAACCTACAGTTGGGGTTAGCACCGTTTTGATAACGTGAGCTATATAGTTCCTGGTAGGATAGCTGTAGTCTTGATCAACAAGGTTGAAGCTTACCCTTTAGGATTTTGACCCTGAATTCGTAGCCATGGATGGGTTTTGGTATTATACACATCAGCAGTTTGGGTAAAAATTAGGTATTGGTCATTCGGCGGTCCCTGTTCTCAGTGTCATTTTGAAGATGGGGTGTTCATTCGCTGTTCCAACGCAGCAAAATATGACACAAGGTCGAGCTTAACGTGGGAAGAATAGGAAACCATCCGTCCAAAAATTACTCCAGCCGACGCAGCTACGGTTTGTTTTGCAACCAAAGTAACCCCCACCACGAAAGCGTCCACCAGAGGATCTGCTCCTCTAAGTGCAATGGAGCAGTGCTGCTCCGGGGAAACCGACCCCCCGCAGCTGGTCCGAGTAATAGTAGGAGGGTCCAAAGACGAGTTCAAAGGCCTCCAATGCGCTTCAAGATGATACACTTCGTCACTTGAACGCAGTTTTTATAATTTTTTGCAACCTTTGCTGCAACTCGTTTAGAGGCTTGTTGGAGTATGATGGTCATGTCAAGATCTCCTCAGAATTCATTTTGCTGACTTTCGGTTTTCATTAGGGTCAACACAAAGTCGTCACTTGTCCCAGGTAAGTGTGTAGCCAATACTTGCAGTTTTGTATGTAAGTGTTAACCTCTACCAACTCTTCTTCTGAGGAGGTATTTATATTTCTTGCACTTTTCTCAGTATCTTAAACGAATATTCTATCTACTCAATTATTCAGCAACAAAGTACTGACATATTTAGTACTAATTCCTGCAATTCTCTCACCCAGCTTCTGGTACTTACTCATCACCTTTTAGTGTCCTCGACTTTTCTGTGAACACTTTTTACCACCGATTAGCACCGGAATTATGTGTTGGAAATTTTCTGATTTTTTCTCTTAACTCATTATTCTCAAGACACATCAAAACATTAAACTAATATTATGCCTTCTTATTTTGAGTAAATCCATTTATGACGTTACTGGAATCGAATTGTTCTTGACAATTTGGTAATGCCTGATTGAACAACCTGTTTCATTTAGTAGCGAATCGTAGCAGTGCAACATGCTTGTGTTGCAAATCGTTGATAAGCAGATGTGAGGAAGACAGCGTTGAAGAGAGACGGCCGTGTTCGACTTGGTTTGAATTGAATCCATAAAAAATACTCAACTTTGGCTTGTATGTTATCTCTAACTCGGAATAGCAATCCATTTATACGTATTGACATCATACATCAGAATACATGTCTGTGCACACCAATAGTGACCAGAACTCTCGAAAACATTTTGACACTGCAGCAAAGAATTATTGTGCTAACCAAGGATCCATTTATATTTTTTCTTTCCTTTTTTTTTTTTTTATTATTGGCAGGGTTTGGCTTCAAAGAGTTCCAAAAGGTTGGGATACGTTGGCAAAAATTAGTAGCCATTGATTGCAAATATTTGCAACGATCAGACTTTAGCCATTAATCAAATTAGCCCTCAAGCAGAATTCAACTACGGATTGAATTCATAGGTAATAACCGCTATTTAGTCACTAATCAAATTTAGTACGATCAGAATTTAGCCACTGATTGAATATACTGGGCACTTGCAATATTTAGTCACTAATATATCGACGACAATCAGTATTTAGCCACAGATTAAGTATGTTGGCCACAATCAGTATCCAGCAACTGGTTAAATATATTGGCCACAAGCCCGATCCGACGACTAATAATATATCATCACTAGAAACAATACTTACTCACTGATTCATATACTTGGGCAATAATTTCTCCAAATTCTCAAGTTATCTCCCTGGCTTATGAATGCAATACATTGATTAAAAAACAGAGTAGATGATTGGAGAACGTCGCTGCAATTTATTTGTAAGTTACGTACATTTATAAATAGAAAAGCATTATTTATAATTGTTTGATAATATTTTTTGCATAATTCAAATTTATATTTGAGTACATATATTTGAGTTCATGTTGTATTCCATAGATACAAAGTTACTCTGAGAAATCTGCAAAAATCCTTATGTAAAAGAAAAACAGTGTAGAAAGAATGAACAGATTTCAGGGCATACCTGTTTGATAATCCAAGAAAATAGCATTCTGGCAGCGATAAAAATGAATTGCTTCACCGAGAATGAATCATCAATTTTCAAAGCCGTTTCTTTTTTATCTATTAGTTTTCATATACCTTCGGGGAACTCTTATTTGTTGTCTTATTTCCCCCCTATTTCACAAAGTGACATGGAAGTACACCAGGGTATTCGTAGCTGCCAATTCCAGTTAATATCACAATTGATTTGTTATTCGGTAATTCAATTATATTTGTTGTGACAAACACTGCACATTTTCTGTGCCGAATTACCCCTGTCTTTGCTAAAATACAAGACTGTTTGAATCAATTCTTACCTGTCGTTCTGAAAATAACTTGGGATTGTCTATGTATATTAGGTGAGAGATTTCTATATATATCTAAATCATAATAATCCCATGAGAGATTAATGTTTGAAAAAGAGAAGTGTTCCCCTCCGATTATGACCAATAAGATAGAAAAAGGTTTACCTTACGGTTTTGACCCCAGAAAAGTGAGAGAAAATAACGTTACTCTTTGCACTAAAAAAATGTTCTCCAGCGATTTCAATCACTTGAAATAAAAAAAAAACAAATTCAGTCTTCATTCGAACAGTAAAGACGAAAAAAACTGATCTTAATCCTTTTTCTCAATCCATTACGACTGCAAAGAATGTAAACATTCACCATTTTTATCCTCAAAAATAGAAGAAAAGACCTTTGATTTTGACCCTTAAAGAGGAAAAAAAGCACCCTTTCGATTTTAAAAAAGAAAAATGATTCTGTGCCTCATGTTGAAAGAAGAACAATCATAGATATGACCCACAAAAGTAAAAGAAAAAAAAAGAAATACCCATTGATTCTGATTCCTAGAAATGTAGAGAAATTCCCTGAGATTTTGAGCCTGAAAAGTAAAAAATGAAACATTGCCTTCGATTTCATGCTCAAAATTTGGGAAAAATTTCTCAAGGATTTTGAATTTTTGAAAAAAAAAGACATCAATTTAGACGTCTGATGGTCATGAGTATCTCTCATGATTTGACCGCTGGGAGTAGAAAAATGAGGGTTTCTTATCGATTACGGCCCTTGAAAGTGATACAATGATGGATATAATCTTCATTTCCCAAATTTCAAAGTTTTGAAAAATAAACCTCAATTGCAGAAAAGTGCACAAATCAAAACACCAATATTCAATGTTATATGTAAAATGGTCATAGCTACTAGAGATACCTGTGCATCTAAAATAATCATTGGTGCAACGGCTATCTTTATTTTTTATCTAGTTTTGACTTTTCAGCCTCGATCTTTATCACTAAAATCGAATGTTATGCAATCTATTTCAAATTCCATCCGTGTGAGATGTTCTATGACATTTTCTTATTTCATGAAACAAACGACTTTTGTTCTACGACATCGCTTTGAAAATTTGTAATTTAAAAGCTGACGTATAAAATCAATTTCAAAAATTTGCTTTAGAGAGAATCCAATCTAATTTTTCTATTTATATTGTCAGAGAGTTCCCTTGATACTTTCGACCCTCGATGTGGTGTAGACTAATGTTTCCACAGCTTTTTCAGTTTACACTCAGAAAGACACTTCCATTTTTAACTGGAAATCATAGATATCCGTACGATTATTTGATATTTCCTCCACCAAAAACGTTCAAAACGCGTATTATCTTTATCAATATGTCAAATCTTTGCTGGGAACTAGATACACATTGAGACATCAACACTTTCTTCGAATTACTGTACAGTGAATATTGAAAAATTCTGATATGAAATATAATGAGGATTAGGAAAGAAAAGAATGTTTTTCCTTTCATTCTCTTCCCAACATTTTGTGAACTTTAATGACTTTATTCATCACAAAGTTTCAATTCATTGGGAAATGTTAAGACATAGTCTGTTCTGATAACAACAGCAATAACAATAGCAACAGCAACATAATAATAACAATGATAATGATATTGAGAAGAGCCCATTTGTTGTATATTGATGTAGAGTGCAGCAGAAAAGTATAAAACAGCAAAAGAAAAGAAGGCTGGGGGGGGGGTATTGTACATCATTTTGACCTTCTTTTGCCCTCAGTTGTTGATAACGATTCGGCAATAAATTGTAAAGAAAGGGGATGATGATGATGAAGATGACAATGATGATGGTGGTGGTGGTGACAATGATGACACTACTAAACTACTACCAATATTAATAATGATAATAATAATAGCAATAATAATAACAATAATAATAATAATAATAGCTGTATACTAAGAAGTTTACTATGATCTGCTCTAGGTAACTTGCACATGCAGGAAAAAATACAGCACACATGAAGGAAAAACTGCGACATGAACAAAAAATAGACGGCAACACACTAAAAAAAACTGCATTACACACGAAAGAGCAGGGAAAAATGCAACACATGAAAAAAATGGAAAACTGCTACACAAACGAAAAAAATGCTTCATTTCAAGTACCTTTTGCCTCTTATTCTTGGGTTTAAATCAAAGTCAGTACGGCAAACATGCACATATTTATCCCTTTCTCTTATATATATATATATATATATATATATATATATATAGAGAGAGAGAGAGAGAGAGAGAGAAAGAGGGAGAGATTGCATCATATTAAATAGAAACTTATTTGAGAGGATTCCCCTTCACTAAATGGTTACTGTATTTCGTTAAAACCACGTACGCCCCTATTGTTGCATCGCATTTCTTCTATCATTTCATCTCTAACACCAGCAATTGAGCTCATCACCCATTGGACGAGACAAATATTGCAATCCAATTGCATTGCTCTTTCGTTTTGTGCGATGGTCTCAGCAGCTTCAAAACTATCAGATTCTGTCGCTGGATGCTTATCATAGTGGCAGTGTTGTCCTAAAGTTCCATCCCAATCTTTTACGATGCTGAACGTCTCGAAAGGAAAGAGGTGCCCATTATGTTTAGGAGTCAGCGTGGTTACAGGTGATGCCTCTTCAACTAGTTATGGCTCTTAGCATCCCTAGACGGCAAGCCATCTAGGTATTAACCAGGCTTGACTACGTTGATTGCATTTTAGTATTCAATGCCATTTGGCCGTGGCTCGCGATCCAATTATAATTTTTAATTGACCAAGTATTCAAGAAGCTTCTCGTAGTTACACTGATTAGAAAAAAAGTTCTCCGAGCAAAGCCATGAATGTTCATGAGGCATGTTTAACTAGCCAATCCAGAGGAAGAGAAATAATTTAATTAATTTTAATGAATCATTTTCAGTAACGTCTTCGCCTTTCAATTACAGGCTCAGTCCATCTGTTGGTTGGTCTGTCATCATGATGTTTCTCGGTTGGTTTGAGTCAGATTTACTTGAAATTTGATCGGTTGGTGTCTCTTGATGAGATGTGTGTCACCTTGAAAAATCTTCCATTCAGGGCTACGTAATTCAGCAATAGTGGCCTTTAACTTTTAAAATCGATTAAAATCGGTTTCGAGTCAAATTTACTCAAAAATTGATGAAACCTTGTTCCTTGAAAAGATGCCTTTTATCTTTAATTATAGTCTAATATGGGGACATGATCTGGCAACGTGGCGCTCCATGTTTTAACATTTATGTCTTAGCGATTTCAAGTCATATTCACTTGAAACTTTTTAAAAAGGTGTTACCTCAAATCATCTTCCAATCAGGGTCTCGTAATGGCAATGACGGTGTATAAACTTAATTGTGTACGACTCATTGAGCTTTTGGTTCTTATTTTCAAAACAACACGTTGGCCTCCATATATAAAAGAAGTGAATACTAATCATATTTTTATTTTTAGTTCTTCCTCCATCAGTCAACCAGCCTTTTTTTGAAGGGATCACTTTTCGCTGGAAGCTGAGAAAGAAGGGTTATTCGATTTTCAATTAAGACTGCTCACCTTTTTACATTGGTTCAAAAATGTTTTTGAGAGAAAAGAATTATGACAATCATTCTGATTTTGCTCCTTGAGATTTGATTTTGATTTCTGATGTTCCTGGAAATTGGATAAACATTCAGTTATACTCTCACTTACTATACTAGTATTAAAGTACTGTTTGATGGCATAAGAGTGCTTTAACATTTTACGAAGTCTAAGAAACGTTTGAATTTGAAAGGATGTATATCATCCACAGAAGATATAATGGACACGTACAATATTTGTCATTTTTACTGATGTATAACTTCGTCTTTAGGCGTTGACTTAGGGAAAGAGACAATTGGTCAACGTGCCTTCGGAAATTGGGTCTACTGTCGAATCGTGTGGGCGTTCCTTTGTTTCTATTGATTTATTCCTTGATTACTACGTTGCACTTACTGATCGATTTCTAAGATTTTGCCGTAAACAAAGCTAGTTCACAGAGTGTAAAAAAGTATCTGGGTCATTTCAAAAGAGTTATTTCAACAAAATTATATTCCTTTGATACTGACGGTATTTGGACCAAACTTTTTCAATTTTTTCTACTTGGGTTGCCAATGTTTGATCCTTTGATGCGTTATCTACTTTCAAGAAGCCGTTTTGACTGAGGCTAATCATAGTCAGAAATCAAGGTGAAAATCGCAGAAGCGAAAAAAAAAATCAACTGCAAAGTGTCTGTCAGGTAAAAGGTCTAAAAGAGAAATAGAAAGAAGAGATACAAAATGATGAATACCTGTAGAGATGGAGAGAGAGAGAGAGAGAGAGACAGAGAGAGAGAGAGAGAGAGCTTCTGCGGCTTGCATCTACATGCACTGGAATATAACCATATTGGAACAGGTGTTGTGTCTTTTTTAGTCTTTCTAGGTTCAAAATAAATTCAGCGGGTGCAATGAGGACGCTGAACGGATTTGCAAGACGTTATCTGCATATTCCGCAAGGAGCATACTCTATACCTATAAGATACATGATATAAGATATATTTTCGAATAGCAAGAAGATTCGAATGTCTGTAAACGAACACAAATCCCCAAGTTCCCAGTTATAGTAGTCCAATCCCTCCGTTTGCCTAAGTTTACTTCTTTTCTTCCTTCCTCCAGTTTTCTGTCTCTATCTGTGTCTCTATCCCTCTCCCCCATCTCTCCCCCATCTCTCTCTCACTCTCTCTCTCTCTCTCTCTCTCTCTCTCTCTCTCTCTCTCTCTCTCTCTCACTGATCAGTTGAAACCATCCAGGCAAAAATATGAGCATTACTTTTTACATTTCAGAGCAACATTGAATAAAACTTATTTTTGGGCTCTAATACACCCCACCAGTCGAAAAGAGTCGATCAAAATTGTTCGATAACCATCTAATTTGAAAGATGAGATTGGGACTCTAATGGATTTTAAACGAGATATCACAATCTGGCCGTTCTGAAACAAGGTGATTAATGCCTAATAGGCCAGCTCTTTGATTGACTTTCTCTCTCCGGGAAGCCCTGTTGAAAAAAGCTGTATCTTCCACTATCTAACCTACATGCCTCCAATTTGTACACACACACACACACACACACACACACACACACACACACATATATATATATATATATATATATATATATATATATATATATATATATATATATATATATATATACGCAAGTGTTTATCTAAGTGGCTCAACATGATCACACAGAAGAATACAGATACACACATATATATGTACATAATACGCGTGTAAACAGCATTATACTTCACTGTTTTCAATACATATTTTGATTTTTGCGTTTTCCAATCTCTGATCCAAATTCTTTGAAAGCTGTATAACATTTGGCACTCTTTTTTTTGCTCTCTCTCACTATATATATATATATATATATATATATATATATATATATATATATATATATATAGTAGAGAACTAGAGAACACTAAACATTGAACAAACTTTTTTGAAATTTTACTCCAATGCGTTACTTATTTTCCAGTATCCTCAATATCAATAGTATAATTTTGTTCAGTGTTTTCTTCAATGTTTCAATATACTATGCGATTATAGTAGAATTTGTAGATTTTCTGTTGTGGTGATCATCAGTGATTTACCATGTAATCAATTTGGGGATTTTAAACGCACATCATTCAATATGACATGGCACCTCAGTAGTGTTGATTAGATACCAATCCCATTCAGTTATGATTTTAATATGAAGCTCATGTCATACACGTAGTTTGTTATTCTATATAGGGTGCTATCATAATGCATTGTAGATGGCTGTTCTGTTATGATACACATAATTTATTTTTTTAAACAGGGCTCACTCACGCAGGCTACGTAGGTTTACACGAGTGTCTCGCTGATTGTGTCACTGGATCTCAATGCTCAACCTCCAATTTTTCTGGCCCATTCTTCGGGATCCAAGTGTAGTATCTGTTCCACATCATAGACCGAGGAGTCGGTACTGACACTTACCCGTCGATTGGGCCGGAGATTGTGTTGTGGTTGGGATCAAAGCCCGAGTGCGCCGGTGCAAGCGTTAGCCAATGAGGTTTCACTGAGGCTGCGTTTGCTAAGTGCATTGGGGAGCATTTCAACTCGTCCTTGGGCTCTCCTATTATCACTCGGCCCAGCTGCGGAGGTTGCGTTGGCTTCTACGGTCGCTTGGCAATCGGAGTCGCGTCGGCTGGAGCCATTTTTGGAAGGGTTGATCCTATTTTCCCCACGTTAAGCCCGACGTAGTGTCATATTTTGTTGTGGTGGAACAGTAATTAGATAGCATGTTCAACCATTACGGTATCAAATTTGTAGGGTCGGTTTAAAACTCAGGTTGCATGCAAACGAACTTATGATATCATCTTTAAGTATACAAAGTACACTGAAAAGCACCTTTTGTAGATTGTCTACCAAAATTTTCAACTGAAAACTTTCACAATCTTTCCACTGATCTTAAAATTAATCTAATTAAATCTAATTTAAAAAAAAACAGGGATTATCTGCCCTGCCTTTTGTCAGCGGTCATGTATTGTATATTTCAATTATTCACAGATCACCTCATTGCTTCGTATATTTAACTTCATGATACCAACAGATTATGCAAATATCGCGTTGTTCTTAATTAAATCAATATTGGTAAGGAATTGTCCCTTATTCAAGAACTGAGTTTAGCTCAGCACTGTTTTCCACGAGTTCGATTGTAATTGCCATGCATACATACGACAATTCAATCAACCATCATGATTGCATGGTCTATCTTCTATACAGTGAGTGGAAAATGTTTCCAATACATTTCGAAACGATCATTTTAACAACTTTATACACCCTCAAAACTGACAAATTCTGAATAAAATATTGAAAAACAATATTAAGTGTAACATTGAAACAGGATTAAACGTTGGCAAATAATGTGCAAAAAACAAGAATTACTGGTCCTATTCCCGATCGGGTGTTTGTAACTGCTACAAGATTTTTATGTGTATGTGTGTGTTAATATAACGGATGATATTTTTAAAACTGGTCAAATATATGTCGTACAGGCAGTGTAATTATATATATATATATATATATATATATATATATATATATATATATATATATATATACTTACATATCATTATTATCATACGCAAAGTAAGTATAAAATAGAAAGGATATTTCGAGCAAGAATCCATTTTCAGCATTATTGGTTACATATCCTTAACTCAGGTCAATGAGTAATAGGAAGTTTACTCCATTCCTGAAGCTAATAATAATTTACATCCTATTCTCCTGATGCAGACCTACAAAGGTATTGCTTCTATGTCGATTCTCTGTACGTAACTTATTCTGTTTATTAACCACCTTTTATGACTTCTTAACTTCGTGACATTTGGACGCAACATGCGCGAGACTGACTTCCTCAAAAAGATGTCACAGCAATCAAACCGTGGAAGAAGTCCGTGATTCTCAATGCATCAACGGTCTCAACTGTTGAAGCATGAGTTGGGTTTTCCATGCACGAATAGCCGCATGACTGACTAATTCGTTTGTTTATCAGGGGGGAAATTCCAGACAGAAGACATCCGACAGTTCCAGGCGTCGACATTCGCGCTGTCTTTTGACGCTCGGGCGTTTGGCTACCATTAGAGACATGTTTAAACAAGTCCTAGCCTTTTATCTAATTGAGACAGTCAAATTGTTTGGATGTAATACCATCTGTAGTACTGATCATCGAAACTGACTGACATAACGAAATTAAAGTAACATCCTCAACTAGATCTTTACACAGGAATAGCCGAGTGCTATTTGGAATATAATGCAACCTCCATTTTTTTGTAATGGTACGGTCTGTTTTCAGTGATCCATATAGATATATTATAATTATTTCCACCCCAGTATGATGCTATCCCCAACAATGATAAACCTGATTTTTAATATGAATTTTTTTTGCATTGCTCGGATCGTCTTGAAGTTCAAATCTGCTTCTGGTAGGAGTTGATTTTTTATATATTCGGGTCGAAAAAATGATTTATGTGAAGATGAGGAAGTAATGGCTACCTGAGTTCTGACGTGTTCCTTTTTATTATCATTTCCCACGTACTAGGCCCAAGTAAAAACCTCAACGGCTCAATGAATTGACATTTATTGAATGATTCCAAAGTGAAAGTGAAACTACGTAAGTTATCGAAGTAAATTAATTTTAAACAAAAAAAAATTCCCTCAAAAATACATTGACAAGAATCAAGGACAGCAAAGGAATCATTTATGACAAAATCAAATGATCACAACCTGGGGAGCAATTAAAAAAAGGAAAAGTATTGTATTTCCCTCGAAAAGTTACATGAAACGAATTGATTAAGAATTTATATGAGAATCCATTGTGGCCAAATCCACTACACAAACCATTGAGGAACATAACCAGAGATTTAGATTAGGACAAGGAATAACGAAATCTTAATTACACCCCATATAGTACAATTGAATAATTCTGAAAGATTGTGGCTCTTTAGCGAAAGTAAGATTACCTTCGGTTATTCATTTTTGCACAAGAATAAATCCCTTAATTTGCAGACTATACAAAGATTATCAAACGGGCAAATCTTTAGGGGAAAAAAAGACAGCAGATATACAGAATTGTGAAAAAATGTAGTTGTCATTCTCTTACGTATTCTAATTTGTTAAAAAAAAAAAAGGTGATTCACTGTGCCCCGTGAGCTGTTTTAGAAAATCCCTTAACCCAAAATATGGTAAACAGCTAATGATCCTACCGAGAGAAAAATTGTATATCGCACAATAGTAGGAGAATATATGTAAAACCAGGGAAAAAATACAGGAGTAAATCACATAAATTACACTGACATATCTCGGAGAATGATTGACAGGAGACAAATATTCCCCACAAAATTTTGATATTTAGTGCTTAAAGCTGAAAGGTTTCCTAAGATATATATATATATATATATATATATATATATATATATATATATATATATATATATATATATATATATATATATATATATCGATAGATAGATAGATAATTGGATAGATAGATAGATAAATGGATAGATAGATAGATGGATTGCTCTTCCAACTTAGGAATAGAGCACTCTGGGGAATTCAAGCTAAATAAATACATTGCTCAAATCCAGCCTTACTGACAGTCCAGTTCCGTAGTTCAGGTCTGAGGCCAGGATGGGACATTTATTTGCTGTCCAACTACAGCGAAATATGACGTAAGGTCGAGGTTTAACATGGGAAGAACCATCCGTACAAAAATGGCTCTAGCTAAGCAACCAAAGCAACCTCCGCCACGAGAGCGTCAACTTAAGTGCAATGGAGCAGTGCTGCTCCAGGAAACTGCAGCTGGGCCAAGTAGTAGTAGGAGGGACGTAAACTCAGTGCAACTTCGTTGGCTAACACACCGGCGCACACAGTTTTCGAAACACACTCCTTCTCTGGCCAATTTGACTGGCAAGTGTCAGTACTGACTCCTTGGTCTCTGCCGTGGAACAGATACTGCACTTTGATCTTGCTGAAAAGCCAGAAAAAGGGGGCACAATTATTGGTATTGATTCACTGTCCCACGGCTGCAAAATATGACACAAAGTCGCGCTTAACCTTTGAAGAATTGGAAACCATCCGTCCAAAAATGGCT
This sequence comes from Thysanoteuthis rhombus, assembly GCA_963457665.1. Lineage (NCBI taxonomy): Eukaryota > Metazoa > Mollusca > Cephalopoda > Oegopsida > Thysanoteuthidae > Thysanoteuthis > Thysanoteuthis major. The sequence goes on along the minus strand of OY735203.1, from coordinate 22,256,967 downwards.
CCAGCCGATGCAACTTTGATGGCCAAGCAACCGTAGAAGCTAAAGCAACCTCCATCACGAATGCGTTCACCAGGGGACCTGCTCCTTTTAGAGCAATGGAGTAGTGCAGCCCTGGGGCAGTGGATCCCCCACAGCTGGACCGAGTAATGATAGGATAGCTCAAGGACAAGTCCAAAGGCTCCCCGGTGCGCTTATCAGTGGGAGCCTCAGTAAAACACTGCACAGGCGCACTCAGTCTTGATACCATCCACAACACCCAATCTCCGGCCCATTCATTCGACAGGCAAGTGTCAGTAACTGCGCCTCGGGGTCTGCCGTCGAACAGATACAAAATTTTGATCCCGAACAAAAGGCCTGAAAAGGGGACAGGATGGGGTGTTTATTCGCTGTCCCACAACAGCAAAATATGACACAACGTTGAGCTTTATGTAGGAAGAATAGGAAACCATCCGTCCAAAAACGGCTCCAGCCGACGTGGCTACGGTTTGCTTTGCAACCAAAGCAACCTCTACCACGAAAGCGTCCACCAGGGGACCTGCTACTTTAAGTGCAATGGAGCAGTGCTGCTCCGAGGAAAACAACCCCCCGCAGCTAGGCCAAGTAATGATAGGAGAGCCTAAGGACAAGTCCAAAGGCTCCCCGATGCGCTTAACAGTGCGTACCCTCAGTAAAACCTCATTGGCTAATGCAATGCACCGGCACACTCGGTTTTTGACACACACTCCCTCTCCAACCCATTCGACAGGCAAGTGCCAGTACCGGATCCTCGGGCTCTGCCATGGAATAGATACTACACTTTGATCCTGAAGAACTGGCCAGAAAAAGGGGGTTGAATGCTAAACGGATTGTCTATAACGAGACTGCTGTCTGTGGATATATATATATATATATATATATATATATATATATATATATATATATATATATATCAGCAGTTTGATGTGATTGCCCTTATCTCTATCATGTTCTATCCGTAAAGTTTTCAATCTCATCTTGTGCTCGTTCTGTTTCTACACCATTTACTTGTAAATATTGGTTAGCCTATACTTCCATATGTTAGCTTCTTGCTTGGTGCTATGTGCATCTCCATTTTAGTTGCCTAATTACTATGACATCCTTCACCCGTATGTCCTCCAAGATGTTGATGTTTTTGTTTCTTTAGGATTTTTCTCAACTTTTCCCTTTTCCATTGACATTTGCTTCAAATTGTCTTGTGAGTTTTGACGTTTTGCAGCCGTAGAATGATTATAATAAAAGATACACGCATCAATATGTCCCAGAACCTGTTGAAGCACAAATATTATATATATATATATATATATATATATATATATATATATAAATATATGTGTGTGTGTGTGTGTGTGTGTGTGTGTGTGTGTGTGTGTGATAGTAATTGTGCTTTGTTTCCTGCTTGAACCTGTTTGAGGAAAATATAAAAGCGTGTATTTTTCATCATGAAGGTGTAATTGTGAGAGGAAGGAATAATCTGATGAAAGAGTGAGGAGCGCATACATGTCATCCACCCAAGGCAAAGTAATGATGAAAGAAGAATTGCAGAAAAACCTAGATACTCGAATCACACCACCTAGCGGCAAAATCACAAGAATGCGTCATTGACAGTCACTAGAGAAAACCACTGCAATGACACTGATGGCTATGGGAATGTTTCTACTGGTGTTGTCCTTATCTTTCGAGATGACAGTTGAAATAGTAGACGCGGATGAGTGGGTTGGCTGTTCCATATTGTATCAAATTTAACAGAATTTTTGAACATCAATATCTGAGATATTTTGCTCTTTCGGAGATAATCTTGGTTGGCCTCTTCGAGGTCTATTTATCTCTACTGAAACATAGTTACCATTATATTTATAGCATGTTAACAGCTTTATCACCATGGTTAACCTTATCTTTGTTGAAGCTGGTATCTATACAAATTACTTATGGAGTGAGGAAGACGCTTTTCCATGAAAAAATACTGATAAGTTTAATTAAGGACTTTCAATTGATTTAATGCAACTGAAAAACATTAAATCTCTATTTTCTATCTTGATTGTGCAATACTAATTCGCAGAATATTAAGGACGACGAACTAATCATGAATTTGAAGTCTAGTCGTGACTTAATATTTATCTGAAATTAAAATCAGTTGATTAAATTTGAATATATGTAGGAAGTTGTATTAAGCCAAATTCTGTGCATCCTACGAAATTACCAGTTCCCTCAAAGCATTTCTGTCACTGCATAAAGAGGAGGATGAGTGAGTCCATGAGTAGATAATTTTTCTATTTTTTTTCTTTTTTATAATTCAAATTCTGAACGGTCCCTGGCTGGAATTGGAATTGACTGATTAAAATTTAGAATTGCAAGGGAAAAGGTATTAAGTTTAATTTCTCTGCATTCCAATTTGCAACGACCTATTGCTGGGATGGATATATATATATATATACACACACACACACACACACATATATATATATATATGTATGTATGTACACACACACACACAGTATCATCCATATGCATATATCCATGCGTGAGTTTGTATTATTGATTAAAGCCCGAATATCTGGATACGTATATTGATTCGTATGACAAATAAAATGCATACGTATATCGATATAGATCGATAGGTCACGCATATATATACATACATATATACATATATATATATATATATATATATATATATATATATATATATATATATATATATATATAAAGAGAGGGAGCAGGGGATTTAGTGCATTTTGGCAGTGAACAAGTTGAGGATTACAGTGTGTTACATCTCGAATTTATCATACAGTTAAGCTGGAAGCATTCAGTCAGTGTGTTCAATTGAGTATTCTGCTAAAGGCATGCCGACGGACTTCCGTCGAAATGCATCAAGCCTGTCACCATAATAATTAAAAAATCCTCAATCTAACCAGCTTTTTTTTTGTAAAATCTCTAATTTCCACATTGCCAAATTATTTTAACAGTTCTGTCGGATTATTGCACATTCAAACAACAAATACTGCGATTGCTTATTTTCAGCATTTTTTCTGCAGGTTTCACTGCTACTTACGATACACTAGGTGATATTTAGGTAAGCAATTATCTAATTTTATTATTAGGGGCAGTGTATAACAAGTCCTGTGGCAAAGGTTTTTCTGGTCAACAACAGCATTGCTTGGAACATTATAAGTTTTGACAGAATATCCGTCAGAATAGCTTGCATTGTAATAAGACTAAGCAAAAGATACACACTGAAAGTAATCCAGGTTTACGCACCAACTTTGAAAAGTTTTGACCAGGAGATTGGAGAGTTTAATTACGGCATCAGTAAAATAATGGATTGGCAGAAGACAAATTGCATAATACTCATGAGAGACTTTGATGCCAAAGAAGGTAATGGAAAGGTTTGGGTATATAGGGTAAATAATATGGAATAGGTTGGAGAAATGTGAGAGACGACTTTGAAGTAAACGTCTCAGAAAGATACAGATCAAAAGTAACTGATACATTCTTCTTTTGTGGGTTCTACTGATACCTACGATGCAACAGGTGATGTAAAAAATGAAGAGGTCGTGAGGATGATACGACGAGTGCAAATAGTGCTGCAAAAAACGAAATTGACTCCATAATAGCTAAGCAGATCAATGATTTTGAAAACAGTACCGTTATAAACAGTAGATATAGAATGCAACCATATAATTGGTAACATGCTCAACTAAATTTCATTCGAAACAGAAAGGGAGGAAATGATTCTCAAGAAGCAAAATGCCCTGAGAAGACGGGTAGAGAGAATTTAGAGGTCTCGAATGATGATAGAGATGAAATTGCAGACTTTATAGAATACCGACAGTAACATAGAGGAAAAGAGTAACAGTCCATCGAATGTAGTTGAGGAAACAGCAGAGATGGTACGAAAAATGAACGTTAGGAATAATACGGCGAAACACTCAAAGCCAAGTTAAAATTAATCTAAAAGAATAAGAAATATGGAAGGAAAAGCAAACGAGGATAAAACTAATAGCAAACATCGAGAAACTAATAAACAAAAGTACAAGAGAAAAAATAGGAAGAAAATACTTTGGGATATTAGAGGCAATCAGAAATAGGAAGAGTTTAAAGCACGGTCGAGCTGCAGGTCATACCTGCAAGCAAAAAATGCTTTCACTAAAGGGCAGAAATGGCAAAATTATCAAATGTAGGGACGAGTTATCAAGAATAGATGAATCACACGATGCGAATTCATATGCGTCGAAAATAGAAGCATCACAAACTGATAAGCCAGTAGATACTAGTGATATCTCGGACAAAGCAGAAAAAAGTGTTCGTACCACGAAATATGACACTCGGAAAAGCTTGAGCCAAAGCCGGCATACACACAAACCTTCTGGTAGATGCAAGTGAGATCTTTCACGATGAATAGCAAAGCTATTTACACTACATACAATAAAAAAAGTATCTGAAATATTCTTTCGGTAATTATCTTTTTCAACATAAAAAGAAATAATCAAACTTAGGCAACATCAGCCACATACACTATTACACACACACACACACACACACGCACACACATATATATATATATATATATATATATATATATATATATATATATATGTACAATGATTATTATGAAAAATACTAAACAGACAAATCTGCACTCAGGTTGAAAATAAACCAAAGGAACAGATAGGCTCCAGAAGTGGTTATTCATCAATATAAGACCGTCGCACAATATATTGACGGATCAAAAAGTCACAAAAATGCTTTAGAACACTATGATCGTTCTTTTCTAGATTATGACAAAGTTTTTATTCTATAAAGCGTACGGCAGTCATTATTTCAATGTGAGAACAAGGTGTTATTGAGAATTACATAAAAGTCATGAAGAACATGCATTAGGGTGGCAAGGTAATAATTAGCATACACAAAGATACAAAATAAAAAGATGATAAAACGGGTTAGATAAGAGGATACAATATCACATTGACCATTTACAGCAAACCTCCTTCTAGAAACCTGACGGGACAAATCACAGAATTCTGAATGAAAAGATCAAAGGCAAAAAGAGTGGTCAACAATAAAGTCCCCAAAAGGATCATAAAAATAAGGGACTCGGCCTGAGAAGTTGACCAATACGTTTAGCCTTGAGAGGTAATGCAGTTGAGCCATGAAAGTAAAATTAAAACAACACATAACGATTGGCTGGAAATCATTTGGAATGAATAGAGTAATATTTTAGAGAAGCTTGCCATTGTTAATAAAGTGTGAAGTATACAATGAATGTATCCTACCAGGTATCACTTGCAGATGCAAAAGGAATGGATAACCATTCCAGAATTATTCATAGAGGCATGGAAAGGGTAATGCTAAATATAAGTCTAAAAGAAAAATATCAATATGGATCCAAGGAAAAACCAGAGTGGGAGATGGGCTGGACACTTAACAGCAACAGATGACAGCAGATATATCGAAAGGCAAACTGATTGGTACCCTATTGACTGTAAATGCCGTATGAAAAGACTACGTACAAGGACATTGAATAATGAGATCGAAGGTTTGTCGGAAAGACATTGCAGAAGTTTGGTTTGTTGTTATGGGAAGAGATGGGAAAGGTCTTTTTTTCCAGTAGTGGCTTGATAATGGATTGTCATCAATGTTATTATTATCATTATTGTCAGTAATTATTGCAGTAGTATTAGTAGTAGTATAATCTTCTCAGTCTGCATCCACAGTGACTCTTACTGAAATTGTTAGCAATGAAATTGTAACAAACAGCGTATCGTTAACGATGAAATTGCAACAAACCACATACTTATTTTGTCAAAGTTATTAACCTTGTTATCATTGTTGTTGCCATCAGTGTTTTTATAAGTATACGTCTAGGGATTGATGTATCATCTATTCAGTGGGTGGAATGATATATTTTATGAGTTGATTCAAACAAAGAAAATATACACGAAAACGGATAAAACAAGGAAGAAAATAGATTCCTTGTGAAAAAAAAAATCCCATCCAAGATGGACAAATGCAAGCATGGAAATGTCGGCCTCTTGTGGGAATATCTAGATATTTTTTATTCACGACTGGTCTCAACGGCAGTGAGTGGAAGGAAGTATCCAGAGTGTTTCAAAGTATGCATTACAACATCTTCATACAGCTTAAACATTGTTAGAAATTCGTCAAAAGTTCAGAAATTATATTGTTTCTTTTAATTTTTGAAAAATGATTAAAGATATGCATAAAAATCAGAAATCTTTTTATTAGAATTCCGTCAATTCAGAGGAGGATATGTTGTAATAAGCCTTTTCAAATGAGTCGGACACTTTTGGCATTTGCTGTAAATATCTTGATTAAATACGTAGACTCAAACATAATATGATTGATGCTGGCATCCTGTGTTTAAGATTGTCACTCGTCATGGAGCAATAGTTATAATATTCGTTGAACAAGCATATACATGGCTATATCGAGTTCAATCGTCACAATTTCCCCTAATACTGGAGCCTTTTTTTAGACTATCAAAGGTTTTCAAACGAATAAATGCGTGATAAGGCACGAGTCAAATTTATGATATTCATTTTCATAAAAGCAGGACAATAAAAACCATTTCTCAAAGACAAAATTCAAATCAGTATTGTCATACACACACACACATACACACACACACACGCACCCATGCATATATATATATACATTGTTGTGTCATCCACAGACGGCTGTTTTGTTGTATTACAACTCTTCAGTGTAGCTACAGACTATGTATCATCCTATCCAGTACCACAAGATAGGATCAAAACCTCCGCTTCAGACCATGAGGCTAGCATCTTATATTTGCCTGAGCTGGAAGGTCAGTAAGGTTGAATTCGAGTGATATGTTTAATCACGCATATATCCCCCATCCAAAAAAAATGCTCTATTCCTACGTTGGAATAGCATTGATGTGTGTGTGAGTGTATGTGTGTGCATGTGTGTGGGTGGGTATTATTGTTTGGCTTGCAAAAATATCAACTCATCGATCGAAAGGGTTTTTGGTATCCAATCCTTGCTATACGGTCTATTCATCTTAGCTTCAATGAATTCAACCCCGGCTAAGAAAGACATTATGTTGGTGATGGAATCAGTGGGGTCAATTGATACTGTCGTCAAAGTATGACCCGTCAGAAATTTTTCGATATAATGTGTGGTAATAATTTGCATAACTACGAAAATACCGTTTAGAATATGTTGGAGAGACGTGCAATGAGTTACCGGCGTGATGAACCAAAATCAAAACGTGCTTGAGGTGCAATTTAATTAAAAAGGCTTTACCGTTAAAAAAAAAGAGTTTGTTTTAGGCTAAAACTTTTACAAAATATCTCAAGGTGATCAGATCATCTCCGTTTATCCAACAGTTTTCGAAAGACCAACTTCTGGTGAGAGAGCCAATCGAAAGAAGTTTTTGAGGATTTTTTTTTTTTATCAAATTAAAAATTTTTCCCCTACTTTATTTTTACAATGCATCTGCTAATTAGAAGAAAATTAATATTTTGTACCACTAAAACCACTTTTCATGTATTTTCTTATCCGATGCCAAATTTTTAATCATTTGGAATCCCTGGAAAAAAGACCTACTTCCTTGAAGCATCATACCAAAAAAGTCAACAGGGACGTGTAGTAACACGGGGTCGACCAAGTAATTTCTGAGCTGGAATTATGCGCACAGCAGGAGTAGATAAAAGAGATTTGAAAAGCAGGAGCTTCCACCAACATCCAGACATTCTCATGCAACGATTGTGGGAAGGCTTGTCATTCCTTCATTACCTCTCTGGCCACTTCCTACGACGGACGTAAAGAGAAGCTCCAAATATTATTTCGGAGCTAAGCTCATAACAAATATATATCATCAAAAATATTTCTTTCTTTGAAAATTATTTTAACAGAAAAAGTAATAAAAAGAAATTGAATTCCCGAATATGATTATTTTCATTGAATTAAAATAAAGCAGGGCCAAGATATCAATAATGCAACATAAAACAGTGCTCCAGTAAATATATATATATACATATATATATATATATATATATATATATATATATATATATATATATATATATATATACAGAGAGAGGCAGACGGACAGACAGAGAGAGAAAGGGGGAGGGAGAGAGAGACATTCACACACAGACGGGGAAAAATCAATCATGTTAAGCATATTTTTACATATGGAAATAGTCTGGCAGGAGATGTTTACAGTTATGTTTATCTATCTACGAACTTTTTTTTCAGACAATTCTCTAATGACTGCGGCAATTATTAATTGTGCAATGATGGATTATTTGGATCAAATTACTGTCTGCGCCAAAGGGAATCCTACACTTAAATGAGCCTCAGTATACACCAGATGTAATGGCGAAGATGAGGAATTATAAGAAAAAAAAAAGAAGAAATATGACTAGCTGATGCAAAATGCTCAGAGATGAACACGGATTCTTCCACCATTCATTGCCATAACGTACACTAAGAAAGGACGAGGCGGAGCATATGCTGGGAAGCATTTGCAAGGAAGCCAAGCGTCAACGCCATTTTATCTTGATGAATAGCGATAACAGTAGCGTTGGAAAAGGTGCTGCAGGAGACGAGATAATGTTGTCGTCTTTCTTGTTTGTGCCTGAGGATGAGTGTCAGCATCTTTGCCACGCGCAAATAAGAAATCAGGATCGCAAACCGTGTTGCCAAGTCTATTTTCCATTTTACTTTTAAAATGAGTCCATGAAACATCAATACTTAGAAACATTTCGTATATATATATATATATATATATATATATATATATATATATATAATGTGTACTTTAGAGAGTGAGACAGACTCGGGAGTGAAGTTTTTGGTGGTAAGGTTTATTAATCCTTATATGTCAATAGTCCATACATGTTTCAGGATTTCTCCCATCATCAGTGGTTTGCGTTGTGAGAGTGGGAATTAAAATGTACCATGTGGAACCAGAGTCCACTGCCAGGGGCTATGCATTGTGGGTAGGTTTTGTTGTCAGGGCTACTAGAGGCCTCATGCTGAATGTAAGAATATATATATATATATATATATATATATATATATATATATATATATATATATACATATATATGTATATATATATATATCATTTTTATCGCTTTATCTGTTTGATAATCATCGAAATGTTACCAGAAACATCAGTATTTTGGAGAAAAAACATTTGATATGACAACACTGCCCCCAAAACGTTGCATTAGAGTTCTATTCTTTGGAAGACCGCTGGACATGCGAAATGCAATCATGGTTGCGGCAGAATAGAATGTAGAAGACGGGAAGACAATAAGAGAATAATTTACCTTGACTGATATGTGAAAACTACGATTGTTATCTGTTCTTAGTTAATACTTATGAAATATTATTCGGTCAAAGACTTCAAATGTGCTAGGGCATCAAACTAATTGTAGACTTTGTTGCATCAACACTATCTTCATCATCAGTCTTTTATCCTCCGTCGTTGGATTTTAACCTTACTAAGGACCGACACATTTTTCCATAGTGGGCGTTGCAGAGCAAATATTTTCTCGATTCGTCTGGTTTGTCTTCCAATCTTGTACTCTGCCGGCCTCAGTTATGCATGTGATCTATGGGGATCTATGTAGTGGATCATGATGTCCATTGGTTGTCTGTCATTTTTGCAGCATGGTCTGCCCATTGCCATTTAACTTATCTAATTGATTATATGATGTCTCGGACACCTGTTTCCTTCTTGATATACTGTACTCTTTTGTGATCTCTCCATGTGAGGTTGAGCACGATTCTCTCATTCACATGTTGGATGCTTCTCAATTTGCAACTCTGTCTCTTGGTTAGGTTCCATGTTTCAGTTCCATAAGTGACTATCATGAGAATGCATCGGTTGTATACTCTTCTTGTCATCCAAGAGTAATCCTTCCCTTGATTTCCTCTCTTATGATTTTCATGAAAATTTGGTGTCCTGCGTAGATTTTGTCTACTTTCTCCAGTTTTGTATCTTCGATTTTGACAATTGTCGTCTTATTCTCGATCTGATTGTTGCACATGGACTTTGTTTTACTAAAGTACATATATAAGCTGACTCTCTTACTTTATTGTTTTGGTTCATCAAGCAATAGTTAGAAGTCCTATAAGTTTCTGCAAAAGGACGAGGTCGGCTGCAAATGCAAGGTTTCACAGATATTAGGCGCCATTTTTGATTCCTCAATTCTCATAATTCATGTTCCGGAACATCATCTCGAGACAGGCTGTGAAGTGCTTGGGTGAGCTATTATCACATTGTGTTACTCTTTTTTGGAGCTTAAAAGGTACAAAGTCATCACGTAGCCTGATAAAGAAGTTGCTGTGATTGCATACATGTTGTAGTACTGTGACGTATACAAGGTCTTCACCTTGCAGAGGAATGGACTCATGAGTCGAAAACTTTTTTGATGTCTGCAAATGTGGTGAGTTGGGTGAGCTGGTCTCACCTTGACTTACTCTTTTTTGTGTTGGAAGGGTTCAGAATCTTAGTGTAGCCTAATAAAGGAGTGGCTTTGTATACGTTGTAGTACTCTGACGTATACAATGTTTATATCTTGTAGAGTTATAATCCTCATGACCATTGGAATTTCCAATTGAAACCTATAAATGGTATGGCGTGTGGCATTTTGTATTTTACTGCTTTTTCTTTCAGCTGATTAAATGAAAGGTGACAGTACATGGTCGATTAACTTCTTCCAAATCCAGCCTGTTCTTGTGGTTATTTCTCATTTAGTGTTGTAGTGGTCTGTTTGATGATGATTTTTTGAGAAAAGTTTGTAAATGCTGTTTTGTAGGGTTCTAGGGCTGTGGTTTTGCCATTTTTTATGTGAAAAGATTATGATTGTCGTGTTAGACATAATTTGAATAAAGTATCTTGTTTCTTGATGACGATCTTACCAGCTTTTCTGAGTAGATTGATAGTGATATTATCTGGTCCGGGGGCTTTTCCTTTATTTATGTCTTATTTTACATCCCAAGGAGTAACTTCTGGGAGGTCCTCAAACTGATTGTCCGCTTCTTGTGTATCCTGTTCGTGGTTTTGTTGTCCATGTCTTGAAGAGTAAAGTTTTTGGTAGAATTCTCTCGCAAGTTCGACTATTCTGTTTTTGTCTGTTGCTATATCACCGTTCTGTCCGAGTACGATAGTTCTTCGTTTCTGTCCTAGACTGAATGCTTTGCTTATTGCTTTGCAGCCCTGATGTTTTTTTTTTCCAATAGTGCCGTTTTATACTTTCTTTTGTTTTCTCTCAATCTGATTCTGATTGTTTTGTTCAGTTTGGTCTCCTCCATGTTTCTCTTTATTTTTGGTAGTGGTTTGAGGTTTCTGCGCTTTTTAATGAGTTCTATGGTTGTATGTGAGATTTTACTAATGGTTTATGAGTTTTTTGGTTTAAACATAGTGGCAGCTTCTATAGAGACGTTATTATTCTCTTAAGGAGTTCGTTGATGTTGGTATTGTTCTCCTTGGTAAGGATTTTATTTCTGTTTTTCAATCCTGGCTTGAAAGATTCGATGAGTTCAATTGGCATGTTTAGCGGTTACTATTCAGTATGGAACATATTTCTGCATTTTTTATCTTACATCATAACATTCTATGGCCAGTTCATATGTTTACTAGGTTTAGAATTTGAATGTCTTTGATGATATCACTTTTGCCCGTTAGGATGTAGTCTATTTCTTGTTTGGTTTCTTCCATAGGGTTTCCTTTTGAAAAATGTATTCATAGTTTTGGAGTCCTTCACAGTTGCAAAGTTTGCAAGATTTTCATCCCAATCTTTCTTTATTTTGAATCCAAATCCGCTAACACACTGCTCGTACTCTTGTCCTACCTATGAGTTGAAATCACCAATGCTGACATTGAAGTATTTTTAGTATCTTGCAGCAGGGAGTTCAAGTCATCATAGAAGTTGTCTATTTCTTCTTTGTTTGACTGAGTGGGAGCATAAACTTTGACATTCAGCTTGTACCTCTTCGAAAGTTGTTAAGTGACGCTGGTCATGACGTCTGAGATTGATTTGAGGACCATCATAATCGTCTTTGAGGTCTTTATCATACATGTAGTCACTTGGATGTACCTATTTCAGTGTAAACTTGTTCATACATAGTTATATACACGGATATTCCCAGAGCCTAAATAAAAATAGTACACACACACACACACACATATAAATATATATATATGTATATATATGTATATGTATATATATATATATATATATATATATATATATATATATATATATATACATGTATATATACACACACACACACACACACATATATATATATTTATATATATATATATATACATGTATATATATACACACACACACACACACACACATATATATATATATATATATATATATAATATATATATATATATATATATATATATATATATATATATATATATATATATATATATATATATATATATATATATATATACTAGCAGGGATAACTCATCCAGCAAATAATGATTTCAAATATAAAAAACATACGTAAAATTATATTAGAGATATAATGAAATTATCAAAGATAATGATCGACTTAATGAAAGTTTCCACAACTTTTTCCTCCGAAAGAACCTTTTCATGAGGGAAATCTGTTAGTAGATGAATATATACTAAAAATATTTTTGTTGAAATGGGATATTTAGGAGATTTTCAAGCCTCTGCGATGAATTAAAAAAAAAATCTTTATATAAAGTCTTAGTGGGATAGAAAATGAAATCTTCATCCGGTCCGTACACTTTCCAGGGCAAACCTTCGTGCAAATGAGAAGATTTATCAAGGGAGTAAAGAATTCAGTAGTATGGTCGCATCGTAAATAGGGATTCCTCTACCCCCTCCCTAGATATTATGTTCCGTAAAAAAATTAAGTAGTGAAAAACTCACAAAGTATAGCGTTGTCTGAATTATATAAAGAAAAATTATTCCAGAGAATGACAGAATAAATATACTCCTAAATTACATCACAGCGTTTCCCAATTTGAAAGACAAAAGGGGCTCCTGTTTAGCATTGTTGTCATGTAGTAAACAGAACACCCTCGAAATATCTTATAATGTTAGAAATCATCCCAGATTATTCCCCATGCACTAACCCAGAATATTTCAGAAGTGCACTGAATGATTAGTACTGCACCGTTCAGAAGGAAAAGACAAAATTGTCACAAATTTCCATAGGAAAAAAAAGATAAATCATTCACATATTTTATTTGTCGAAAATCGATAAAATAAACACATTTTAAGTAATGCATTAAATTCTTTTCTTGGTAATATTTATGACTAATGTTTTTTAATCTTTCACTTGTTATAAAAAGGGCATTTAAACTACTGTTTAACTGTTGATGATAAATCAGAATCCGTAAACTCTTATTCTAAAAGTTGAACTGGGAATTATTTTTCAAAAATGGCTGTTTAGATTTAATTTCCTGGTAACATGACAACACCGATGAATAACTGTGGGACTCAAAACATTAACCCTAAATCTATTTACTAATCCTAGACCAATTTACTAACCCTAATCCTATATCTATTCCTTGACCCTAAGCCTTAGACCTTCCCTACTAACCTTAACTTCAGATTTACCTACTAACCCAAACTTATGACATCTACGAAACCTTACTCCAGACCTACCAAGAGACCTTAAGACTAGAGCTATCTACTGAACTGCACTGTAGACTTATCTACAAACCCTAACCCCAGACATCTAGAAACCTAACACCTACCTCTCTTTTAAAGAATTACTAGAATAGCTCAAGATTATTTTTACGATGCTAGAAATTGACCCACAATTACCTTCCTCGTAGGAAATTGCTTGGTTTTTGCTGAGTTTTTTTAGTATGAATATATTGTTTTACGCTTTCAGATCTTACCGATTATTTCAAAAGAAGTTTTTTTTATCTATGATCCCCCTCCATTACAGGAAACAATCATCTTTTCTGCTTGAGACTGATCATTGACTTCTCTTCATCTTCCTTTTTTTGTAACTTTTACTTCTTCATCAAAATAAATTTCATTTTTTTCTCCAAATAAAGAAGAGATTTACAATATCTTTAGTCAAGTTTTATATCTTGACAAATTTTGTTTGATTCTACAACAATAATTGATATTGGAAGAAGTCTCTTGCCTCTGAGGTCACTACAGTTCGATTTAGGGTGAAATCTACCATTTTTTCCTCCATTTGTAAGCTCCCACTTAAAGATTCTCTAATTTCTAAAATATCAGTGGAAGTACGATATGCAGGTAGTTAAAAAGCAGTACGGATGATGGATTTGACGGATCAATTTCTAACTCTAGTGTAGAACATTGTAAAGAATATTCCATTCAAAAACATGTACTTTCATTTGATAAAACCTACAGTTCTTCTGGAAATTTGTCAGTTCATAGAAAGAAAAATAGAAGGGGGTTCTATTTACGATGAAACTCTATTTTTAAACCATGCCCTTATTTTCTATGCGCCGTAGATGTTAATATCTGTTTCATTGTTTATGCTAGTTTAGCAGTAATCTTTATAGGAATCTGACCCTATCTCAAACATTTTTCTTGGTAAAAACTTAACTAAATGATAAACATGAGCACTATTCAAAGTCCACCGTTCATTCTGACGATTGTCCAAGAATCTGTGAGTTCAACATTATATAGATGTAACTAATATTTCTTGATAAGGCTAAAATAAAGATTAGATGAGAAATGCAATAATTTATCCTTTCATGCTGACAAACATTCAGATTCACTTCCACTTATATACCGATCGGATAAATCAGTGTAAAGATAGAATATTGTTTAATTTGTCGAGAGGTCATGATAAAAGAAGTAGTTACATCGATACGTCCGTAGACTTGTGCTTAAAAGGAATCTTTCTACAAAAATAATAAATAAAAAATATGCAGTCTTATTATTTGCTCATTCTTTTGGCTAAATGCTCTTCCAATACATACTCAGATCAAATATCATATACTTAGATTTCAGAATAAATTTTAACTAATAAACGTGTCAGCCTCATATCAGAGCGAAAGCATGTATGTGTATATCTGATTATATGTATTAATATACAAGCGTGGATATGAAAATAGTTTGATTTGTATGAAGATATGATAAAACGGAAATTTTGTGTATATGAGTGCGATAACGCAAAGCCAAAAACAGTGCTTTAAAGATTCATTAAGAGCTTAATTAAAGGCCTTCTGAAATTACTTCAGACAGTTCGTGATAATAGTGTTGCGATCAGATATTTGTGGAGCTAAATGGGATGCTACAACTGAGCAATGCATTTAGGCCAGGAAACCTGAGCGTGCAAGCACCCAACTAAGGTCGTCAGTTCTTGTCCACATTGTCCACTACATTGTCTAGAAAGACATGATGGTCTCCGTTGTTCTGAATGACGAACAACGATAAAGCAAAGAAAAACCCTAATCGGTGGCTGGATATTTTGAAATAAAATAAATGTTATGTAAAACAAACATTTATTTCTATTAATATTCGGACTATCCTCATCTTGGTTATTTTTCATACAACGTTCCGGCCGTTGTACTCTATGGCCTTCATCAGGTATCATCTGGCAGGTGTGGGGAAGTAACGAAGTATGAAAAACAACCAAGATGAGGATGGTCCGAAAATCGATAGAAATGATAATAATACCTCATCTCAAAAATTCAGAGATATTGCATCATCCCAATTAGCATGTATGGAGCTGAAAGATCAGCCCTCATCTGAGAACCATGCAACGTGCACAATAAAGTGTTATGCTCAAACTGACATGAAGAGATCACAAGACAGTTCAGTATGTTAGAGGAAAGACAGGAGTCCGTGTTATCATGGAAGCCATTCGAAAAAAAACTTGAATGGCAATGGGCTGGTCATGCTGCAAGAATATCAGACAAACTCTGGACATCACAACACAAAACTTTGATCTCCAGAGGTCATTTGCGAAATTATGGTCGACAGAGAATAGAGCTAATCAAATTCAGGAAGTAGTGGCTCAACGAAACAAATGTCTGGCGAATCATGGGGAAAGTTTATGTCCCTCAATGGTTGCTAAAAGGCCCACGATGGTGATGAACTTGTGTATGACTAAGTATATTAATATAGTTTGCATATGCTCACAGAAAATTATATTCAATATTAGTATAATTTGAAAATAAAATCAAATATTACAAAAAAAAACGATCAGCCTTATTTTGTAACAGGAAGCAGGGCTTGTAACCCAACTAGGTCGTTTGGAACGCAGCAGTATTTTGGTGCTGATGCATATAAGTTTCCATTCGGTTATGGTAAAGCTTCAGACTAAATGTGATTACTTTATTGTAAATATAACACATGCATGTAAAAATGTAAAACTTGTCAGTTCAGCTCGGTTAGCCATCAATCACGATGTTGTTATTTCAAACTGCAGTAAGACATGTTAATTTTCATAAATCGGTTAAAGCAAACTTAGCGGGACAGGCAAACAGTACAGAGTTTACCCACCTGAATTAGGGCAGCATTTCTCTTGCTACAGTAAAAAAACCGTCAGTTCTCAGACAGTATTTCGTTTCTCTCTCTCCCTCTCTTTCTGCCCCCTTATTCCACTCCCTCTCTCTATATAATTATAATCATTACAATTAACGCTCCCTGATTCATGTATGATCACTCTTTAAGTAAGGCAACCTGTTCATTACAAATTTGGACAATGCTCTTCCAACTCAGGAATTGAGCTCTCTGGTGAATGAGGAATTTTGCATAAGTAAATACATCGATTGAATTCAGTCTTACTGACTGTCCAGTTCCGCATAGGGCACGGGTAAAATGCCAGGTTCTGGGTCTGGAGCAACGTTTTGATCCTACTTCGTGGTACTGGATGGGTTTATGGATAGTCTATAGCCACACTGAAGAGGTGTAATACAACAAAACACAACCCGATTATCAATTATATATATATATATATATATATATATATATATATATATATATATATATCGTTTCAACCTTAAAAGTGGGTCGAAAATGCCTCGAATTAACCTTGAAATGACGTCAGCATACGTCAATGCCATTTATTCTGTGTTTTTCCTGCGATCGAGTTACAATTGATCGAAGTCCACTTGTCTTCAGCTTGTACGGCGATACTGTCTCCCTTGGGTTTGAAAAAGCTTAGTTTGACTTGATGCTAAATTGATCTGAAGATGTGAACAGTGCCACTTAGTCTATATCAAACTTTGGTTCTAGCTACATATGAACATAGATATGCAGGTTTTAGGAAATTGCATTTCTTTGTCCTTACGTGAGGTTGAACTTTACTTATCACTTGAGGTCTGCGACACCTATCCCTTTTTCAAATCATGGGTCAAATTATCCTTGTTAATCAATTTTTTTTGACGGGGTTATCTTATGTCAGCACTACTTTTTACATCTGTTTGGAAGGTTTCGTTTGAACATTGCGATAACGGTCGATCGATAGGAGTCACAGGGAATGGAATCATTGTAATGATGGAGAAAATCATAAACTACGTAAATCTTGCTTTTAATTTCATCAAATCTTTTTGAATTTCAAACGTTCCATATTGAGAAGAACAAACATTTCCAGTATTTTAGGATATTAACAATGCAGTGCTAGAACATAACTTTCAGTTCATCGTAAGAAATCTGCAGGTATGATTTCGTCTTCCTCTCAACGCTTATGTCGTTTCGATAGAATGTTTTTCTAAGGAACCCGACCCTGAGCTTACAATATAACATGTGGGTCGACAAATTACCTTTTGTTGAAATTCAAAAGTGACAAAGCGTTAAATTGACCCTTATAAGTTGCTGAATAGCAGTCAAGTTTCCCATATACACACTTTTTGCAGCCCATAGCGTTTGGTCGTCTCCAAAGGATTTTGAACGTACCGAAATGAGCGTGATCCTTTAATGGATATCAAAAGTCATCAGCACTTATTCTATGTTTTCACTATTCATTATTTGAAACAAAGTATATATATATATTTGGAAGCCCTGTTGGAGAAAGCCTCTCAGTTGTTGGTGTATAATGCCAAAAGGAATGCATTAGATGGCCTTTCTATAATTTGGGCCAAGGACGTTTTGAATAGATCCCCCATCAATTACAGTTCATATTTAACGCTTTACTGAGGGGAAAAATTTCTTTCCACTTCTGACCCGTTGAAGGATGGGGAAAAGGATTTTTGATCTCCCCTCACTTTCGGTGACTTGGTGTAGGAAAGTGTCCCCTATATTTTTGACCACAGAAAGATTGAAAAACTTTCCCCTCATTTTTTACTGTCTTCAGATCCCGTGCAAAATTATATATAAACATACTAATAAGGTAGTGTATATATATCAAACGAGAAGTAACATCCCGCACATGCATTGTAGTAAATTGGTAATTGATCACTCTTTCCAAAACATCATATGTTTATACAGAGATATATGAAATACTCTTTTTTGCTGGGTTGACTATTTTACGATCCCGTATAGGAGGAAGACAAGTCTCTTTTTTTTTCTTTTGTTTTTTTTTAAGATGAAGAGGGGTTCTGTCATTGATACTGAGTCCTCGAAAGGGAAAAAAATTTCCAATAACTTTTGATCCATGGAGGGGAGAAAAGTTTCCTTACATTTTTGAATTCTTAAAGCTGGGAAAAAGTTTCTTTTCACTTTCGACTACCTCAAGTAAGGAAAAATCCTTGGAGGTGGAAAAGTTTCATTACATATTCGACACCTTAAGGGCAAAAGAAGTTTTCCTTCATTTTTGATCCTTCAAAGAAGGGAAAAAAATCTCCTGTTCAGTTTTGACCTCAGAAAAGTGCGAAAATAGGGGCAACGGGAAGATACCCTGTATGACACTAATCATATCATAAGTATGCGGTAAGTGCAGAAAGTCGTGGTTAATTCATTGAAATAGATAAAATAGAATGTTTCAGGAAAATATTATTTTGAACTGAAGCGTATAATGCAGATTGGATTGAAACTATACCGGTACCCCGTGGGGACTTTTAGTTGTGGTAGGACTTTGATAAGTTATCAAGCAAATTTGATACTCTGACAAATATTGACAAAAAAATGAATGAATAACAAGCATTATAGAATATTTGACAGACATCTTGGATGCCACTATGGAAGCATCAAGTACAGGTTGTATAAATCATCAATCTGAGTATTTTCAAAGACATATATCACCATTTTCTCTATGATCTGTGTATATATTTTCAAAGGTTGCATCCAAGATGTCTATCAAATATATTATAACGGTTATTATTCGTTCATTATTCTTTCTGAATTTATTTTTGTCACTATTTGTTTTAGAATTAAATTTGCTTGATAACATATCAAAGTGTTAACTCAGTCAGCACACTAAAAATATATAATCAAGATTGCGTCTAAATTGCCTGTCAAATAAGATTGCTTTTTTCAAAAAAATGCATAGAGCACCAAAAAATTTAAAACAAAATATTACACAACACTTTTTACCCTTTCTAGTATGCTAATTGCCATACTAGAAGACTTCCTTGGTCTGGCCATTGGAGTGGTATATTTTCAAGATTTAGTACAATCGAAGCAATAGAGCAGGGGAAAAAACACCCAAAAGAAACAGTGGAAAGACAAGATAAGATACATGGCACCAGTTATTCAGAGCATTATTGAAAAATGTACGGGATTCAAAACTACAGGAAAATCTTTCTGTGCGGGTAAAAAGCTAATAACTAGTGAGCTCGAAGCAGATAGGAACCTGATAACAAATAGGGACCGAATAGTCAAATGTGTCGAGGATATTTACAAAAAAACCTATTACGTGTGTATGTAATAAGGTCATTGTTAACACTGTCATCATCCTTTCAGCGAACGTTGCTGAACGAGATTGGTCAGATATCTCTATCAGACATAAAAGACGCTAAGAATTGAATGGGATACACAAGCCAAGAGTAATCAATTCGAGGATTCCCCAGAAGTAACCCTGAGGAAGTGAAAGAAGCCATCAAATACACAAAGAAGGATACACCCCTCGACCAGATGACATCTCCTTCGGCCCACTCGAAAAAGCTGGAAACTCGCCTCTCTATCCAACAAAGTAAAGTCCAAAAAGAGTTGAACGCCACGATCATAATACTGTCATACAAAATGGGAAGGCAAAAAGATGTCAACGACTACAGGCCGATGAGCCAACTAATCTGCATCTACAAACACTTCAACAAATTGATCACCCACTGAATAACTAAAACGTTTGATGAAATCAAACCAGGGGAACAAATTGGCTTAAGGAAAAGCTGCTCAACCATCGACCATCTCTGATCAAAAGAGAAAGCAGCAGAATATGAAATGCAACTAACCGTAGCATTTGTTGACTCTAACTCGAGAATCACACTACGTTGGTAAACATTTGATTAAGCAGGCTCAACTTTCAAGATCAAGAACATCCTGCCAGTCTCAAAAAGGCAGCATACTACCAATAGTCATCTACGGAGCTGCGACATTGAACTTGACCTAAAAATGGACCTTCAAACTGGAAACCATACAACATGCACATGAAGGGTTCATGCTCAACCTCCTGTGGAGAGATCATGACAGCTCTGTATATTAGAGAAAAGATATCATTAATATCATTGAAACAGATAACTCAATTGGCAATCAGCTCGACATCAGGACTCACAATATGGATCCCCATAGATCATGTGCGAAATTGTAGCTGACAGAAAGTAAGATGGCTTGACGAGGTAGATAAATTCGGAAAATACTGGTTCTGTTATACCCCTGATAGAGATATCTGACCAATCTCGTTCAGCAACGTTCGCTGAAAGGATGATGACAGTGTTAACAATGACCTTATTACATACACACGTAATGAAATGAATGATTTCATCCAGCAGCGCACATTATTGACAATTCAATTTAAAAAACCTGGATCCACCCCCAAATATCAAAATCTCATCAAAATTCATTGGGAATTCCCAGATATATTGTGGGGACAGATAAAATCGGATACAAAACAATGACAAAGTTCCTGGATTTGTTTTAAACTGTTTACATTATACTTTGAAAAGTTTCGAATGTATTTCAATTGAATTTCATGGACAAGTGAGGCACGGGGAGAAAAAGAGATTGGATTTCCGGGTAGAACTGAGAATTCTTTTCTGATTTAGAGATATTTGTCTGTTTTAATACTTTACTTCATTTCTGCTTCCACTTCCCTCCCTTTACACTATATCTCAAAAGTTTCCAATGGATTCAATCAAAATCTTTTGAATGTGTGAACTGTATTGTCAGATAATAATGATCAAATCGTCTTGTTGATCCAGGTATTTGTTTTCAATAAAGATACATTTGTGCAATTTTTTTTCATGTATTTCTGTATCCACTCTTGTCTGTCCACATGATATCCCTGCAATTAATTCTGATGATAATTGTGAAAGGATGGAATACATATCAGGAGAAATATGATCGAAATTCTGGTCGGATCCAGGGATTCGCTTCTGATTGTAAAAATTGTATTTTTTCATTCATTGCAGTAGTTTGCTCCTATTGTGCCAAACGATATCTTCTGAAAGTTCTCTTCGAATAACAATAGAACAGAAGAGCATATGATATTGTAAAGATGAAGTGATTAGCATTGGGGCCAATCCACAGATATGGTCTTGAGTGAAAGACATTCATGTATATTATCCATTTTTTTTCTTCATACATTTATCCGGACATTATCTACGAAAGTTCTCAATAAATAAAGTGGAAAGTTGAGCTGCGGCGTGTAAATGAAATTATTGTATTTTGAGATGGATTAAGGAATTCGTTAGTATAGTGTGCACAGCTCTACGATTCATGAGCTCTTTCTTTGATCGGGAACTTGTATGCCATATCAAAAATTATGCCAATCAAGTTGCTAGACTGTGGTAGACCTATATTATTCATTGACCATATGGAAAAAAAATGTCGTCAATTTAAATCAGGTTTTTGTTAATACCAGAATGAAATGAAATCACCTTACAGTTAAAGCAATAATTTATCGGTGTTTAAGAACTAGGTAAATAAAATCAACAAACTGAGTTCAAAACCCAATTGAAAAAATATTGCTTGATCCCTTTACATTTTTTCATGATATTATCATTGCTTTTCTATCTATTCCAGACTCAAACCTTCTTGAATTTCATCATATCAGTGAGAAAAGAACTATTTAATGATTTTATGAGACGATCTCCTAATAACAGAGAAGCTTTAGTAATGCTCAATGGCTCTACGCTTTTCCTTCGTCATTGGTGAGTGCAGATGTAACTTTTTCTCTTCTCTCGTACTTACTGCATTTTGACAGGGATCTAAGCCTAACCTGACATTAAAACATGTTTCCACTGGAGCAAACCCCTAAACCTACCTTTCCCGTAAATGACAACCTAAATGAGAAAATCATACAAAAAGGCAAAACTTGGACTTTGGTATGCGAACTACTAACATCAAAATTGAGCAGATATATTCTCATTTTATTGTAAAAAGATTTCAGGAGGCTTCAGGAGGGAGATACTTGGTACAGTATATATATATATATATATATATATATATATATATATATATATATATATATATATATATATATATATATATATATATATATATATCGTGCAATTTATATCAAAATTCTATGTGTATTATCTCTTTTATCTCTGTGCATCTTTTCTCCTCCTGCAACTAACCTCCTATCATCCTTTCCACCGCCATTATATAATTGCAGTAACGTCGTAAATTGACATCTCCCTTGTAAAAACTTGAAAAAATATTTTATTATGAGAGACAACGTATTCCAAAATGCATTAAAAATCGAAAAATGGTTCTTCTGGGAAAACTGCATACCAGTAAAATCATTGGCATAACTATATTTGGGGGGACACAGAGTAGCAGGGGCAAGTGGCACTTTAAGTACCCTTCAAACATTTTGTGGGATTTGCCCTTGTAAATGCTGTAGGTAACTATTATCTATTAAGCTTTTGGCATCCAGTTCACTGGTGACTCGGAGAAAGTTTTTGATTGTTCCCTCAAACATCAACACGCTTCTGAGTCTCAAAATTATTGACAGATGTTGGATTCGCTGTTTATTATCAAGTAATGGAAGCTGATTCGAACAGAGACAAAAGACGACTGCTTCTTCGTGACACATCAGTTTTGTGTTACGTCTTCATTTGAATTTGTGTTGTGAAAGAGGAATGGCAAGTGATTGTTCTGGTAACATTTTCTCAAATCCTTCTTTCCCCCAAAGCCAGTATGTTGTCATCAATCCACGCCCTTTCACTTCTCGTTCTCCGCGGCTTTCCATATCATAACCCCCTAATACATCCAAAATGTCGGCGGTCTTATCACTGATGTGAATGCAGAGGGCATGTGAACTTGTCATCATTCGTGAAGCTGTGTTTACAGTGTCTCCAAAAAGGCAGTATCTTGGCATAAGCAATCCAACAACACCAGCAACAACCGGACCTGAGTTGATACCTATCCTTAACTGGAGCGTCGCTTTAGGTCTGTGCGGGATTATGAAAGCCGTTACCGAAGACATCAAATCGAGGGCCATGGTACAAATTTCTCCTGCGTGTCTGTTCATATTTTTGACCGGCACACCACTGACCACCATGTAAGAATCGCTGATAGTCTCCACCTTATAGACGTCATATTCATCTAGCACCTGGTCGAATACATTGTAGGTTTCATTCAACAATGCCACGATTTGCAAAGGGGTTGATTTCTGGCAAATAGTGGAAAAATCGACTATATCACTGAAAAAGACCGTGGCACATTCAAAGATCTCAGGTAAAACTTTTCGACCTTGCTTCAGCTCAGATGTCACATTGGCTGGCAACATTTGGCCAAGGAGCTCTTCAGCTCGGGTTTTATTGGCTTCCAACTCTTCCGTCCTTTCTACTACTATCATTTCTAAATTCATAGAGTAGGCTTCGAGCAGTTTGATTATTTTGTCAATTAGTTCCCCTTTCACCGGATTAATAATATCGAGCAAGTTAATAAGAGTCTCAAATGCTGGCCTTGAGAGCGGATTCTCGTGCCAAGCCTCTTCGAGCATTTTTTTGAACCTGACTCTAACCGATGTTTGCTCGGGCAAGTGTTCCTTTCTTAGAATTGGGCGGGCTATCAGCATATCGGATCCTCCTATGTCTTCCCATGCCCTGCGTGCCTCTCTCAATCCAGGGTAGTTGTTGCCTAAAATCAAATCTATCAGGTTTGAAACTTCTATGACGTTCAGCTCGAGATCAAAGGGCTCGGCACGGGTTACAATCTCGCACAAAACAATGGCAAACGAATAGACGTCACCTGTCTGAGTGCCGTTTTTCACGTCGTCAAGGCACTTCGAATGTCGGAGTAATTCTGGAGCCGTCCACAACAGGTCTTCTATTCTTCCTTCATCTCCTGATTTATTACGATATTTACCGTACCTGATACTAGGGGCCCCGAATCCTGAAATGCGTATTGTCCAACGACCATCCACGAGACAGTTATGACTCTTCAATCGGCCGTGAGAGCCGAATTCTGTCTTTTCATGCAAATACTCCATTCCTAAACAAATATCCTTCATAAAAGAATATCGAAAGTCCCAGCCAAGTTCTATCCCGTCGTTGAGAAGAATGTCGTTAAGACTCCCTTTTGGGGCAGGCTCCAGAAACAGAGACACAGTTGGAGCCGTCAAACAAGCTCCCCCGTAGATAATCAAATTGCGATGTCTCAGTTTGGTTAGTTCCAACATTTCCAGACACACCTCTTCGTCTTTGGAATCAATTGATCTATTGTTAAAGAACCTGACATGCCAATTTTCATTCTTCCACTTATGTGTTTCAACAGATGGTCTGATCAACCCGGAGCATATACTTTTAGTGATTTGTGTGTCGCTCGCACAGATATCTGTCACCAATGACCAGTCGACAATCCAGTCGACACTGGACAACTTGGCATTTCGCTGTAATCTATGAATCAATCGCCTGGTGCAGATTATTAGAAAAAGGATCAGTAAAACGCTAAAAAGTAGCGTGGGTACTAAGACAGTCGCTAGATGTATGTTACAGGCATACCCGATCCATATGGTACTGTTGCAATGGCATGTATCAGGTTGGACACATTCACCATGCACGCATTCGGTGCAATGAGCCATATCACATCTTGTTCCATTCCAACCTGGAAAGCATATACAATCATTGAGTGATAGGCAAATACCATGTTTACAATTACACATTGTAATCTTGCATTCATCCCCTGCATAACCCCGATGGCATGAACAAATTCCTTCAACAGTACATTCACCTGTATCGTACTTGTTAATGTTCGCCTCGCTTAAAAGGTTTTTACCACAGGGAGTAGGGCAGTAAAATGGAGGAATGACTTTTTCCTCCCGAGTGATTATCTGAGGTGGCCAATCTTCCCCTGGACGCCGGATGAGTAACTGGTTCCCTGGGTGAATCCAACCACTAAAAGATGAATATTTCCTCGTGTTGTATTTCTGACTAGGAAGCGTATAAAAACCATTATGATCTTTCATTTTATTATGGCCCAGCATATATGGAATTTCATATTGAATGTCATTTTGTAACATTAGTAATCTGACTGCAATAAAGACATGGTGCATGGCAATATCAACATTTACTGACTCTTGCCACACCTGTGCGATCAACCCTAAGTAACCAGTTCGATCACCGTTTTCGTTAAGGTTGACTGTACCAGTCAGACCTTTGACTTCCACTTTTCGAAGGTTTTCTTGGATTGCTTCTCCAGTAAGTGATTCATCATTTTTCAAGATTCGAACCAAGGCGTTTGCAAAGAGAATTGTAGCGTCATAACCAAGGGCTATTTTTGCCCCTATCTCAGGGGAGCGATATTTGCTTCTTCCACCGAGGATATTATATCGGTCAGATGAATAATAACGGCCGATCGTCCGTACCCATTCTTCCGTCTTGTATCCACTCACATTGTATGTCCCAGTGAAAAGTATAGTTCCTTTAAACGCCATAGTACACGACTTTGGCCCCCTTGCACAAACGCCTGGATTTAGAAAAGGAAATTGCCAGGCGTATTTAGACATAAGTATCCACTGGTAACCGTGGTCCGAATCAATCCCAGCAAGATATGCTGCTCTTAGAATATAAGGCTGGGTTTTTCCATCGGCAAATAAAAAAATGATTTTACTTCTGAATGATTTAATCAATCTCATTTCTTGATCCAATCTCAAATCTCCAGTGAGATATTTAATTTTTTCAGAGAAATCCAAAATCCTAACTTCATCTTCAATATGTATTCCTATGTCAGCAGCTATTCGGCGGAAGGTATCACCGATGTAAGCCTTATCAGTTCGAACCAATATCAATTTTGTCCACTGTCTTTGCTTGAGAGCCAAAAGAACTGATTTCGTGATAGAAGATTCTGACCAGCATACGCGGCTAAAAAAAGGGAATGCGTCTTTATTTGTATAAGCATCTGCGTTATTGGATACAGATATATATGGCAAGTGGAACTTGTTTACCTCCGAATTCAAATTCCTTGTTATTTCGTCCGTGCTGGAGCTGATAAGGACATGAATCATATCCGCGGGCAATGCCTTTTCACCTACAAGTTTGCCCAATATTAGAAACGACCGATCTATATTGTTCTTAGTGTCGTAGGAATGCACTTTTAATTTAAGGCCATAGTGTCTTGACAAAGATGTTGCTTGATGGCCTTCGTTCACGTCCTTTGTCGCAAATTTTATAAAGTTGTTCACGTGAACATCAATGTAAGGTCCAGCCCCACTGGACGCAAAATCGCCGAAGTGACCAATGTTGATAATGCCATCGACATCAAAAAACGGTGAATTAACGAATATCAAATCATTATGAGTAGAGATTCTGATTTGAACTTTATTTATAACTTGGCAGATAGAAAGATGAAGATACATTTGACCCCCAGAGAAAAACTTCGTTGCATCGCTCGATATGCACACACCTTTAGGGTACGTTTGATACTTCAGTTGAAAACTGGAGTCCTTACCTGAATATATGATTGAACCCCTGCTGTCGAGCGCTTGCAACAGGAAATGGCCGGGAAGTGGGACGTTTCTTGTCACTCGTATCGTACCATTTCTTAGCATTTCATTCCAATGGCGATGAGTGAATATTGAAAATGACAAAGATTTCAACTTTTGTTCAGTAACACGAAAAGCATCCGTGAACGCCATAGGTTTAAATTGACTATAAGACAACAATGGTCGGAAACTTATTTCTGTGCCGTCTGCATTTATATTGTAATCCTTTGTGTCATCATAACATCTTGAACAGATAGGTATCCGAATCCAAGGATCTCTAGCCATTGACATTGTAAGGTTTAGTTTGAGACCGCTGACTACATCTAAAATACGAATATTTATAAACTTCACTATTCCACCTGAAGCTCTTTGGCGACTTATCAAATCGTTGGTACTTTGATGACTTATTACCTGCTGACCAGCTAATCGTATAGAGGTTGTTTTCACAAGCATTTCTCTGCTGTCTGATCTGTAGAATGTTTTGTAGTAATACGGGACAGTCAGTTCTACAAATGCAACAGAATCGAGGCCTTTCTTGACAAGTTTGTTATTTCTATCTCTAATTTCTGCAGTTATATTAAAATCATGATTAGCCTCGATGTGAAGTGGTGGTTGGGATACAATCACGAGTTTATCGGCTGGTTCAGAAACACTGAACGGATACGAGTCAGTGGATATTTGTAGCTGTTGAAACATTATCCGTAATATTCGTGCATGTTTTGGAGCATCGGTGTGACTGTGATACAACCAGTCCATGATGATCCTTCCCTTAAAAGCTTGAACTTCCAGCATCGTTTCATTGGGATACGTTCCACATCTCTCTTTGGCTCGGGATCTATCCATTCGTGTCGGATAGTCTTCCCACCATATTGCCCTCTGACAAAGCCTGCCTCCACTATCTGCCCAAGTATCCTTCCAACTTTTACCACGTTTCGCAGTCTCTTCATTAATAGTTTGAATGGTAAATACTGCATTGGACATAATTCCATCTATAGCAACAGTTCCGTTTCGGTGAAGAACGTACGCGATGATCGGCTTGCTGATCGTTTCATTTAAGGGTACTGAATAATACAATTCTAACGGATTGGCTGGTACTGAATGTGGAGGGGATGATTTTTTGTCAAAGATCAAACTATATTCGGCAAGATCACAAACGACAACGAGGAGAGAGAAAATAACTTTTCTTATCATCATTCTGCTGTTTGGAATAGTGCCGATCTCTTGTTTCTATTTATCAATAATGGTAGAAAATATTTTCACATTCAGTGAAATTTTACCGATTATTCTCATTCTTGCTCTAACGCCATTTTCTTTTCCTTGCATTCTGAGCCGACGATCGTTGGACGTCTTCAAACTGAGTTGGTTGTTGAATGGATTCGATGAATATCTGATTATGACGTCGAACCATAGCGTAGCATATGACGCAGTTAGCTAATCCTTCAGGAAAATCGTTCTTTTTGTAGTCTCTCAATTTGACTTTTGGCATAGAACTGATCTGCGTTGATTACAACGTCAGTAATTTGACATCTATTAATTGCATAGTAGTGATATTTTGGTTTATCAATAGATGAAAGTTTGCAAAGCAGTAAGAACTAATTTCTTTCCTGAAGAAAAAAAAAAAAACAAGGATAACTGACTCTGAAAATTCCTTTGCGTTGATAAGGTAGAAATTGCATTGAAGATTTTGAACCTGTTTTTCACACGCAAATAAAATTTTCCCTGAAAATATGCAAAGCGTTTTCAATACAAAAAAAATCAGGCATATTTTCCATTTGGGATAGATTCTCTTATGAAATTTTTTTTTAAAAATGCTATTGAATTTATTTCAAATCTGCCTCTACCCGTATATCAATCTTATAAAAATTCAATGAAATATTCTTCGTTAATGGCTGTGCCGTTTTCAATCCCCAAGATTTCTTGTTCTCCACGCATGGATAACTTCATGAATAATTCCCAGAATCCCTATTCACACATTCTGCCTCAAAAAGACCAACTTGCAAACAGTGGATATCTGATTATTCACGTGTCAAAATAATGTTTCAACAATGCTATGTAAACAGGTTTAAGCAATAAAAAGGGATTTTGTGTTTCTTCAAATACTTATTAGCAGCAGTTTTTCGTATAAACTATGGTTGATTTATAAGAAAAGTACTGCTCGTAAGTATTTGAACAAGCACGAAATCTGTTCTTGGTAAATATTTGCTTTTCGTTCGTAAAATCTATTATATACAACTCGTTCAAAATATCACGGACAAGACGATTATTAACCCTGACACAATGGCTTCAGATTATGACATATTCTGGACATTAAAGACTTTGTTTACAAGTACATATTCCATGTAATCTAATGGTAAGGCTGGTGTAGGATTAGGATATGTCACATAAGGATTAGGTTTAGTTTTACGGGGGCTGTTGGGGCTGAGGTTAGGGTCAGTTTTTAGAGTAAATGTCATTGCTATTGTTATTGCCAGGTTGGGATTGCATTTAAAAACAACAAAATATTTAACATATATTTCAAATTAATGAAATTGGAGAGAAAGTACAATTAGAATTATTAGCAATAATTTATAAAACATTTTCTTCTTGATTCCAATGTTATTCCTTAAAATGATTCATGCTAAATTAGTGAAAAGAGGGTCGGAAGCTCGGTATCAATGGTGAAATTTGTTAATCACTACGTCCCTATTTGAATGATTTGAGGATAATGATGTTTTTGATCCTAAAGTAAATATTCACCCTCTGTTCATTCCCTCATATTTAATTGGTCATTTAGATTTTGAGCATGAGTTATCACATTACCTAATTATTTTAGCAACGCTCCCAAAAAGCAACGTTAGTTCACTAATCCCAAATCTTCAATTGATTTTAATCAAGAATTTGGGAAGATGAAATATGTGTAACTTTTCATTCAACATTTTGATTCAATTCAAAATATTTCTCTGGAATTTAACATTCAGAACTACAAAACTTAATTGCAATAGAATTTGCATTTTTTTTCTTGACGGTTAATTCTGTTTTTAAATTTTGATACTTCGCGACTAGAAATAAAATGTCTCTTTCAATTTCAAATACGTTTGACTATATATATATATATATATATATATATATATATATATATATATACATATATATATATATATATATATATATATATATATACATATATATATATATATATATATATATATATATATATATATATATATATATATATATATATATATATTTATATCTATATATAGCAATGCTCCTCCAACATTAGAATGCAGCACTCTGGTAGATGGAGAATCTGTGTGTAAGTAAATATATCGCTTAAATTCAGTCTTACCGACCGTCTACTCCTACTGAGTGCAGGGGTAAAATGCCAGCTTCTTGGTTTGAAGCGGGTGTATACTTGGGAGGCAAAATTTCCTCATTGCTGTTTCATCGCATGGACACAATAGGCGGTTGTCCTGTTGTCCTACTATTCTGCAGAGCTTGGAATTCATTTTGAAAAAAAATACAAGAAAAACCCAACTGAATCTTAATGTGTCGTCGGCTTGATTGGGTTAAGTACGCTGTACATATCTTTGCCTAGGGGCTTGAGATATTCTTAAGATGCTCTATCTATATACCTGTCAATAAATAAAGAATCAGACAGTCAGATTGATAGAAAAAGTGTATCTTAGGAAGTGGTTAGACTGATTTGTAAGCATTACTTCTATTTTCTCTGCTTAGTTTATGTTATCCGCAACCAGATATGGATTAAAACACCTGCAGACCCTATGCTATGACAAGACTTCTCAATGTGGGGTCGGAATTCCTCCAGGGGGGGGGGGGGTTGCATGAAGATTTTGGGAAAGGGTTGCAGGAATATTGGAGAAACTTTCTCGAATAATAATAGTGTAACAAGTGTTAATGTACCCTTTTTTATCCGTACAAAAATATGGCTAACTATGAAAATGTCTTAATGCTATTCAGTTCATTTTTCAAATACATTTTGTTTCTGCTTCATTTTGGTAATTTTGTTTAAATAATTACCTTCTTTCAATAAATACTGTAAAACATGATATTGCATTTTTTTACATAATTTAGCCATTATTTTTTTCTGAACTATATTGTTACTAATGAAATAAGGTGGATGGTAAAAGAAGCACGATCCTTCCTCGCTAGTTTATGAGGCCCTGGGCTCCAGGCCGCTCATCCAATATTCGAATCCGTCATCGTCGACAACTGATAACATATTATTAGTCGTGGATTACAGAAATCTATTGAGAACTTCTGAATATATTGTGTGGTGTAGATATAACTACAATGCAGAGAAGGTAACTGAGGAATATTCCCGGTTCCTCTCAAATATGTATTGACCAGATTTCCACAAAATGTTATTGAAATTCACCGAAAACATCCGGAGATATTGTGCTGGGTAAATATAGCTATACTGCAAAATGATATTATGAATATGAGGTCAGGTAAAAACATAAAAAGGAGAGACTTTGTTCAAGACCTGTGATGTTGTACATACAATTTTTGAAAGCATATGTCAACCATTGTTTCGGTAATAAAAATAGTAATCATATCTAACAGAACCCAAGTTTAAATGCCATTTTTGCCAGATCACAAGAGGATCATTCTTTTCAGTTTCGAGTAATTATAAGCAAAACAGCTGGGAAATCAAAAGTTAAGCCCCATAATTGCCACATTACGTGACTGAGTGGAAGATTTTCATAAGTTCAAAGCATCAAGAGACAATACCCTACCCAGTGTCGAGGGAACAAACCACTTTGGAACTATATGGGGACTGACCGATTGAACGACGACGCAGCCTCTTATAAGGGGGTAGAGACGCCTATCAAAGTATCTGTTTTCAATTGGTCTTTCAAATTAGTTCCTGTTAAAACACCTGAAACCAAGATAAGTAATGATTGCATAAACGAATACAAATATTGTCAAAAATTCAAAATAATTCATTTACAAATGGAATATATATATATATATATATATATATATATATATATATATATATATATGTATGTATATATATATATATATGTATGTGTGTGTGTGTGTCTGTATATATGTGTCTGTGTAGTTGTGTGAAATGTATATATTAGTCAAAAGCACTGTCAAATGTTTTCCTTTCAACTTATCGCTTTATATTTAACTTTTTTATCTCGAAGGATGATTTCTTAAAGATGAATTATATGACGTTATGTGACATACATTTTTCTTTCTTCTCATGGTAACATTTTAATTTTTTCATCATGAACACCGTCTCTTTTTATTCACAAACTTTTCGGGACACTTAATCCCTATCAAATGCCTTTAGCCAATCCAACGTTGGTTCCAAAAACGTTCTAAAAAAGTGTTATCAGAACGAAAAGAATGAAAAGAATGACTGTCATTGAAGAAAAAAAAGGGATTCTATGATGACACCATAAAATTTCCAAAATTACATGATTAACGAGGAATCCTTTCAAGCAATAACCCAAGGTTGAATTTCGCATTGTAATTGTTCAATTATTTGAACTTGCCGAAAAATAATGCAATGGGTAAAAATCTCTCGGGATTTTCTTATTGAATTATCATAATGAAGTTAAAGCAACTCAAAGACCACGAAGATTATCCGTATCATGTACTGCTTTTGCTTAGTTGCGGCTACATGAATGCATTCAACACGATTGCTTCATCCCATCCAATGATTGTCATACCATTGCTTTACCTGATCACGCTGTTTCGTTCTACGATACACGTGTGTTCTAAGGTAGCGTTTAAGACCGGTTGCTGACTTACAAGGTCCGAAGCGAACATCACTGACAATGGTCAGACAACTCAACTGATCGATTAAATCCGTCCGTGAAATTGCTGTCTAGTGCACCTCCATACGTCTCTACACTCCAGGGACCGTCTTGCACACTCTAACACATACTGCACAAGATTTCTGTTTGATTTAATGTGATTTACATAACCTGTATTCAAAAGGAGAGCAAAATCACTAAGATTACATTTTCCTGTTCTTTACATTACTTGGAAGATCCATGGAGACTCAGCTCAGTCAACCTGATTTGCGTTCACTCAAACCTGTTGTACCCTTCGTCAACAGATCCAGTGCCAGTTCTTTCCAATTTTCCGCACTCATTCCCGTGTTACTGAGATTATGCATCCCTGTGTCTCTTCTTATGCCTTTGTTATGGGTGCTACCAGACCACGGCTAATCATAAAAGAATCCTCCTGGGAGTCATTCATCGCTCATGCGTGAAACGCACTCTGCTTAAGGCATTCGACTTGTAACTAACTGTGACTCAATGGACCTTGGTATGTGGACCTAATGTCTGCCATTCTATATTGAGTATGCACCCGTTGCATTTTTGGTAGAATCTTGCAAGCAACTTCAGATGTCGACTATGTGATCGACATGTCTCTAATGAAAATAAGAGAGTAGCCAGAATACATATCTCGTTATCACTGACTTGTAAGGATTGTTTTCCCACAATCAGACAACACCCTCTTTTAAAATTTATCAATCTAGCTTTTAGGATTTTCAAATGGATCCCAGCACCAAACTCATGGTATACTGTTTTGCAACCATCTAGCTGTATCAGTTTCGTCACGTAGATGCGCATAGGAGCTTTACTGCATTGTAAGCCTGAATTTTGGACATACTTATTTGTAGTTAATGTCACATTCCACATTTCGCCTCAATCCCCAACCAGCAAGTTTCCCAATTTAATATGAAACCAATCATGTGACCATATTTTGATTTGAAACCACGTTACCCTGTGTTCTACTTTCTGATGAATGAAGTTTTGCAGATAGCTAAGCGAAATTCTGTGCTGAGTCAAAGTAATAGTAACTCATCGCTATCTCCGTTTCTAATGCCATAACTCTGATGAGCACTCCAGATCCAACGCGGTCTCCATACTAGTACATCGAAGTCACCAAGAACTATCAGTTTTTCAGGCTCTTGAACTGATAAAATGACACCACAAAACAGTTCATAGGATGTCAAAACAATGAAACAATAGCCTTGAAAGTTGACCCATAAATCGAGAAAATAAATACACATCGTCCACAGACATTGGGATCTCAGTCTCTTTTTCTGTTCTTTAATTGTACGTGAGCGTTCCACATGTTAAAGCAAATCAGTTCTCATGGCAAAACCATCACCTCTTTCCCAATGATGCCCCTTTGGGTTTTTCAACCCAAAACTAAAAGATATTTCAATTGTTTGATCCTCATCTGTAAGGCACGTAATCTTTGGCAAGATGCTGGAATCCTTTGATTAAGGAGCATTGTTCTGTGCTCCGGTCTAGCAGATGAATCGAGATCCAAGCAGACTCTTACATTCCAACAGCAAACGTCAAGCAATATTCGCCCTTTTGCATATGTTTCAGTATAGCAGCTCTTGTTGTTCCATCATTTCGCGGAACATCGTTTGTCACAGTAAACCAAGCAGTGAAATACTGACAGGCAATTACTTTTGTACCTTTTGCTGCTGCTGCCAATAGTCCTTACTGAAGAAGGCTGCTTGAGGAGGAGGTATTAATAAGAAAAAAAAAGAGATGAACGAACTGAGATGATGATACATCTTTACGTCAATAATTATAGAGGCATAAGCTTGTATAACATGTATGGCCTACCCTATGTATCAATTCGTGCATCTGTTAGTAGGAACTATTTCTGGTTTGTCATACCTGTATGAGAGGGTTCATTTTGATGAATTGGAAGCGTTGAACAGATAATCCAGGCTAATACAAATATGTAACATGTATGGGTAAAGAAAGATAGCTCGTTTTAAACACATACAGATAGAAGATATTCTGTGATGTTATGATTTTATAGCTAATTTCAGTACATATATGCAGGTGCATTTAGTATTTGCAAATAAGAAAGATCCTGCAAAAACAAATAGAGACACAATTTAATCGTTACTACACGACGATATAGTTTTCCGGGCAATTTTGGTTACATTAGAAGTATGAAATTTATATGAAGCTTGATTATGCTAGAAATCCAAGTGCTCAATCGTCCAGGCATATGTCAGGCTCGAAATTGCTTGATTTCAGTGATCTTACGTGAACTAGTGTATGACTTAACCGTAATGCCCTTGCATCGTGGAGAGGTTTCTCAATCCTAGTGTTCGTGTTTAGAGCTCACCTGAACGGCATTGCATGCTATATTTGTTTCGACGTTGTGATAGCAGGAACTTCAGCTAATCTAACCTGGAACGAACACTTGGCCACTGGTCCATGGTGATTGGCAGTGAATACTAATAAGACAGTAAAAAATATAACTTGCACCGGACGATGAAATTTTAAAATGACAACGCAAAAAGTTCTTTGTAGAAAAGAATGATTCTTCAGAATAATGCAAATCATGTTCTTAAGACTTAAGGATCAAATGTATTTACTGTAGAAAATAGATTTATCAAAAGAGGATTTAAGTGTAGTCAGTAAAAGAAACGATCAGTTAATCTGATTTCAAATCAAGGTATCTTAAACTTATACATCGGTTTAATTTAACGTAACGGGTTACACAGTGGTGGATAGTTTTCCCCCAAACCCGCTGAAATTAATTGAGGGTATCCTTAAGTCTCGTTGTTCTTGTTTTTGGTTGTGTTTTTGTTCTTATTGAGATATTAAAATTATGTCAACTGTAGCCTTCGACTTGGATTTGAGCTGTAAAACATTGGAATTATTAACAATCTGATGATGAATTTCCACAATTCAAACAACGACTTGGTTTACGTCACAAAGAATAATGAGTGCACTGATATTAAGGGACTTGTGTTTATCAATAATAAGAATGGAAAGGTGAAGTTACAAATCGAAGAGTGTACAATGCTACTGATGAGAAAATCATGAAGGAAAACAGCAGAAGTACTCGATATCCCAATCAAAAATCAAGCAAAATGAAACAAAAAAAAAATCGGCAAATAATATCAGTAGAACAAGAAGAGAACTTTATTTCAGAAATTTGATGGAAGGGATGAATATCAGGTGAATTATTGCTGGTTGTGTAAAAACATAATCGATTACATGTGGTGTTATCAATAGCCAAGCAACGACTGAATGGTGTAGCTGATGGGCGTCGTCTGCAGCTCGTGCGGAGTGGTCAAAGAAGTAAAACAACGAAGAGAGGAAAGAAAGAAAAAAAATTCCTAACAGACCAGATACTTTTTCTTTTCAGCAAATACATAAAAAAAAGGGGGGGAAAGAACTCGAGGGAACTATGAAATTTTTTTTTTTTTTGTGATAGAAAAAATCGCTTATCCTTAAAAAAGTTGCAGATTTTTTTTTCTTGCCTGGAGACACGATTTTTTTTTCAAGAACTAAAAAGAACCATGAACAACTGAAATTTGCCTTTTTTTTCTTTTTTTTTTTGCAAAAGCTACTATGAACAGAATTTCTTTTTCTTTCTTAAAAAAATCACGGACATTTTTCTGCATTATTTTTGCTTCAGTAGTTAAAGAAGTTTTGACCAAATCAGTGAGGGGTGAATCTATATTTCCTACGTTTTATCAGTATTATGTGTCAATTGTTTTCGTCCATAGTTTGTGAAGCTTTCTTTCGTATCCATTTCTACTATTCTTTGAATGTGTTTGCCATGTGCAATGTGCAACGATTGAAAGTAGTAATTAACTAGAAATATACATGTGGTGTATTATGATTGAATTGTTAACAAGTTTTTTCACGCCTGGAGTTGGCGGGAGGAAGTTGGAAGCACTCGTATGTTAAAGATGAATTCACTCCCTTGAAAAAGGCTGAGATCCCTGTCTCTGTACATCTTCTTTGTAGAAGTCGAATAAAGAAAGGTAGGACAAATAGTCCAGTTAAGGAGAGGCTTATGCCTTCTGTTGTATTATGTTATTTTTTTTCTTCTGAAATATACTGTATTCTGTTTATAGATTATTCTTTCTCCAGGTTATGCATACAATTTTTAGGTATATGTGTTTATCTGCTGATTTTGTGTGGTATACTTTATCTAATTGATTCACCGAATGCATTTACAATAAAAAGAGTACGGAACAGAAAAAAATAGGTAGCATATATTACAAGAGAGCGACATATCGTTCAAAACATACAGGATATAATTAAACCTTTACCACTTGATAATATTCTTTAATGGTTAATTCTGATATGTATAATAAGCTAGTGCATTCAGCATGAACGGGTGGAAATAGATTGTGTAAAGATATATACAGATATAATCAAACTGTTACCACGCGACATTATGGTTTTCACAGCAATTACAGTCACATAAAATGGACTGAATGTACATGCAGATACATTTCCTTTTAGATTTTGTCTTCGTTCATTGGTTTTCGTCTTTCTTTTAAAAATATTGCTCATTTGTTTGCACAGACAATGTGTAGCGAAACACGTGTTCACGCATCGAAGAAAGGGAGTTTTAGTCGGAATTAGTTCAGGGGTCGATAGGACAATAGCAGTCTCCCTCATGACGTGTTTTGACTGACCTAGCCATTTCACGCACAGTTTAGAGGTATATCTCATCTCTATTGTTCAACTCCCCACAACATTTAATTCAAATTCATTGACACCCTTTGGAGATATCGTGTAGAGATATAGGAGTGGATACACAAATTTATACGAAAAGATGTAAAACATGTTTCAATCAAAAACAGATCCCCAGATCTGCTCACAAACTTTTTCCCTACCCTGCAGCCAACCTTTTGTATAAACGTTTATTGACAATTATCAAGAAGTTTCCGAGATATTGCATGGATAGACAGGGGCGGAAACAGAAATGCACGGAAGAATAAAATGGAAAAAATATCTCTCAATCCAAACGAATTCCCGAGTACTCCTACAGGTTTAACCTCATCTCACGTGACATGTTCTTTTACCATTCAATCTCACTGAAATTTATTTAGAAGTTTGGAAGATGGCGTGTAGACAGATAGAGGCGAAGTAAATTGTACAACATATTGAAATGGGAAAATATCTTTGAATCAAAAAAGAATTATTTGATCCACAACAGAATTCAGCTACTTCTTCTTCACCCACTGAATAACTGTTCCACAATACTTGATGAATATGATTTTCAGAACTTCTGGAGATATATTCTGGACAGGCAGAAACAGATAAAGATATGTATTTTTTTTTTAAATAGCTCCCAATCAAGAGAACGTACCTGGATTCGGAAGAAAATTCAATCGATTCATCTTTACATTGTGGCGTACCCTTCGATTGCATTTTTATAGAATCCGTCCGGAGTTCTTGCAGATAGAGTGACATGAGCAAACACAGAAATGTATGAAAATATCTCTCAATCAAAGACAAATGACTGGAACTGCACAACATTTTTTAATCATATCTCTTTTACCCAGTGATCCACTTTACCACAAAATTTCATTAAAATTCATTGAAAAGTTTTGGAGATAACAAGTAAACTGACAGGAGCGAATATATTTTTGTTCATGAATGTCTATGCTTGGTCCTGTCTGTCCACGCGATATCTCTGGGATTCCTCAATGAATTTAAATGAAACTTTGTCGAAAAGAAAGTCGTACCGGAGGTGAATAAATCATAGATTTTATCCATTGATTTGTTTTTCAAATGTGAGGTTTTTTTTAGTTTTTCTGTAAATTCGCCCCCGTCTGTTTTCAGGATTCCTCCAAAGGTTCTCAATTAAGTATTGTGGAATGGTGGGCAATAAGCTACATGAGCGGCAAATAGAGGACAAATTCATCTAACAGGGACTTGGTCATAGTTGGAGGATTTGTACATTCACTGTTGTCAATTTTTAGTTTCAAAATTGGCCGACCTTAAAGTTCATAAAAACTTGCAAAATTTTCAAGGTAACATCGACTTATATATTCTTTCGGACATGTTTTGTCTTCCCTACTCACCGTGTCTTCCAAAGAATTCATAACCATATTCTTTTTTGCTGTGCTTCTTCAAGCCGATGTTGTGCCATTAAGTCACTAATGCAACCTAAAAATCTAAACAATATAAAATGCACGAAATATTATCAGATTTTACCATAATGATCTATATTCACCTGCAATAAAGAAGCTTGTCTAAAATAATGAGTGTCGGTATGTTTGACTCTTTTATTTGACCTCTTACGAGAATATGCAAGAGTTGACAGATGGATGTAGATCGATTTAAGAAGCATCGTGGTTATTAATTTGGGAAGGGTGTCTCCCTGGGAAACATGCTGCCTGAGCCCAGGCTACTTTAAAGAATGCTACTGACTGCTGAAAGCACCGACCTTTCAAAGAAAAATGTATTAATAGGTTTAAATGGTCGATTCCAATCCTTTCATATTTGGGAAATTGTGACTTCATTGGAACTCTTTCTCCTTCAGCTATAACTGTAATGAATGTCTTATGTCTCCAAGCTGGATTGCAAAATTCCCTTCTAATTAAGCAGATACATACATTATTCCTTTGCAATGGAAGGTACCCTGTCAATCTTATGTATGGGTGTTATGATCTATGTTATATGCCACCCATTTACCCTTTGTTCTCCTACCTGACAAAAAGCATCTCATTAACTGAGGTTTTCTTTTCACTTTAACAAAATTATGTGTACTTTCACCAAAAATATATACCTGTGAAATTATATTCCCCAGGGCTTATAATAACTAGGTGCATATCTAAGAACATTCGGAAATCAATGAAAGAGTGCGTAATAATCTGGACCACAAAACATTAAAGTTTATTTCAATGTTTCAAACTCAGCTACCGAGGGCTGAGGGTAGAGACATCCGCTTCAGATATTGCGTTGACTCTTCAATCGAGAGTTCCATGGATTTTCTAGAAAAGAGCAAAGAAAAACTAATTGCATCAGACAATCTTAGACAAGATGTCCGAGAGGAGAATAAACATAGAGATATTAAACAAGAAAAACGAGAATCCAAAAATACCGAAACAAATAACAATATGGAAGTTTCAGAGCGCAAATCAAAGGAATTGTAGATGAAACAACATTGTGTCGATGGGTTTTCAGGAGAGAAACCTCATCAATTTAAAGGCAGCCAAAACCAATGACATAAGAACAAGTTATAGAATATTTGAGATAGTTTAGCTATGGACAAAATCAAAAAAGAATTTCACGGAGCTGAGGACGAGAAAGAGATGAACATCATCAGTGAATACTACAACTCAACTCAGAAATAGGATGGAAATGGCATGATTGGGTGGGAAGTATTATACATTAGGAACAGTACAAACAACCACGAGTTGAAAAAACAAAACGTATGGCATATGTACATAATGGAATTTATCTGAGAATGGAAAACACCAATGCATGTACGACTTTGAGGGGCAGATTAATCATTAAATCCAGATCAGAAAACCAGATTAAATCATATCAAACTAGGAGAAAAACAAGTTGTCAGATATTTGATATTGCTCTCCCTGCAGAGTAATTTTGAAACAGAGCGAAGGTTGGGGATGAATACCTCGACCTGAATTGATGTAATTGTGCAACACGAAGCTGACCCTTGCACTGATTCCTGTTTATACACTGGATCTCAGAAGATTAGTGAACAGGTCGGGAGAACCTGTAATCCAATGAAGAATGGAGACCATCTTGATGATAACAATAGTGAAAACAGCTAAATCATTCAAAAGAGCGCTTAAGTATTGATGAAGCTGCTGTCATTTGATCGTCAAATATAACCCGCTAGTAACAACTGCGGAAAGTCAATGTCTTCACATGATAGTAGCTCGCTCTTTCGATATTTGGAAGAGTGTTTGTTGTTTTATAATGCACAAAACATGTCACGGTATATTTTCCCTTATATGAGAGAATATAGCCCACATACAACTTCTATATTTTGCGAACAGAACCTTAAAATATGTCCATGAAAATTTTATGATCTATATGTTGCTACTTTCAAATAGGTAGATACGAACAAAATTACAATTGGTTCGATGATCACTGAGGTTCAGAGCATGTGAACATGTATTGCTAAAATTCAAACATGTAGTTGAATTTCGTCTTTCACGCTTAACTCTGATTCTGGACACGTATAATGTTTTTTCCATCCAGAATCAAATTCAATTTAAACTGTTATTGATGTTTTCTGACAGAGAAATGGTAATTATATATCAAAAAACAAAGTACCAATCATTGAAACTCAACAGTTCTGTGTATCATTTGACGACGTTTCATCTTATTGGAAACTTTTAACATCAGGAGTGGTATCAGGTTTTGTAACATTTTTGTTAGTCTATACTTCATTTTCCCCGAGATCACCGTTAATTGGATAATACTTTTTCATAATAACTACTAGAGATCCATCTGATGGACCTATAGAAAGGCATCCTATAGGGACAAATGTATTTTTGCCACCCCACACACATACGCAAATACACATATATCATGAACCATTTTTTCAGAGACTGATATTTCTGTTGTTTTCCGTGATACACTGCTAAGTTTTTTTAGCTTGAACATCCAATGAAACATGTAGCAGAGCCATCCAACTTCAACATAAAAAGAGAACTGGACATTGTAGCTTTAGTAATATCATTTTTTCAAATAATCTTTATATATATATATATATATATATATATATATATATATATATATATATATATATATATATAATGTTTGGATGATTATTAATTTCTCAAACAGTATCAAAAAGAAAATACAAAAAACAATTTGATATCGGAAATAAAACTTGTTCAATCCATTAACATGTTTCATTGAGAAACTGACTTCTTCATAAAGATGAAGAACCTTAAAATCATCGTAACATTTGTATGCTGCAGTCTGCTGTTGAGGCTTTATCTGCTTTATGTAGATGTCATCAATCTTGATTATCCAACACGGTTTTATCGAGATCTGACGGTCTAGGCGTGTAACTTAATCTCAGTATTCATAGAGAGACCGACAGACAGAGAGATTAGAGTGTACTTACATATATACGTAATTCAAAGATATTTTTTTCTACTGAATTATATTTAATGTGTTGTTAACATGACGTTTCAGCGTAACCATTCTACAGCTTTCCTCTAGTGTACTATCCAAACAGAATTTTTTTCCCAATTATAACAGCCCTATAACATTTGAATTAGATGATGTCTTTTCGCTTTTCTTTTTCTCTTTTTGTTAAATCAAACAACACGAACCCCAAGAAGGAGTCCAATCATTGGAAAACTCTTTGAATTATCTTCTCAAAACTATAGACGTATTCGTGTTATTGATGCAAAAGGGGTGTATGTTTGTGTGTGGTATGAAATATATATATATATATACAGAAAAAGTTCAAACTTTATTTAGTGTTGTCAATTTGGGGATGGTATTAATCTTATCTAAGATTGGTTCTATGGCTGATCGAGATTACCATTCGTGTGTGAGTTTGTTCTGCTGTCAATTACTTGTTTCAATGTGTACACTTATAAGTGTGAATGTCTGTGCTCTCGTTGTCGAAGGCAACGGCTAGTTGGTAGTGTGTTTGGACTTTCCTGTCGTGAATTTGTTTGTTTTGGTGTCAGGATACATGTTTGTGATGGAACAGTTATAAGCGTGTGCGCGTGTGTGTGTGTGTGTGTGTGT
This sequence comes from Thysanoteuthis rhombus, assembly GCA_963457665.1. Taxonomy (NCBI): domain Eukaryota; kingdom Metazoa; phylum Mollusca; class Cephalopoda; order Oegopsida; family Thysanoteuthidae; genus Thysanoteuthis; species Thysanoteuthis major. The sequence continues at coordinate 22,214,407 of OY735203.1, read as the reverse complement.
GTGCTCTAGGTCTGGGCGTCAGTTGGAACGGATTATTCGTAATGTGTTCATCTTAAGTGGCTTCCAGAGGTTTAAAGATTCAGATTTCGATGTATTTGACTTCAGTTTCCCAACTTCTCGTTATGTAATAGTCTGCATTCCGTTGGGTTACTAGAATATATAGTGGTGGACACACAAAACAAGTTTAGAGATTTATGAATGGTGATATTCAAAAGAGCTTTCGATACCTTAACGGCCGATTGCTACCTATGGATGTGTCCCCGCTTCATATTCTGGTGAAGATGGTTGGTCCCCCGACAAAACATAATGGAATTCACAGGTATCATTCTTAACAACAAATTTGTTTTCTGCCGTGTGCGTGTGGGTGCGTGTACGGTGTAAGGGTACTTGGACATACGTTGCTTGTTGGAAATGAAAAACATATATATAATAACAGAGGAAATAAAATTATATTTTATAAAGGTTCCCTGAATTAGATAAGGGATGTGTTCCACCTGGAGTGCAAGATTATAGCCGACTATTGGCTAGTAACGGCCAAAAATAGCCTTCGTTGACCTCCAATATATCCTTGGCCAATGTTAGATTATTACATAGTATTTGCCAAGGGAAGATTTACTCCAATGCCAAATGTCAGTTCATAGTTGCAAAATTGTTGCCAAAAATATTTAAATTGTTTGAAATGTCTACAAATGTCCTCTGGTGACCTAGAATGCCCTCGAAGCTCAATTTCACTTCTTAATACGGTCTCCATGATGAGTTTCAGCCATATGCCAAATGTCAGTTTCATAGGAGCAAAATTGTGACCAATGAATTTAAAAATTGGCCACAAATTACCAGAAATATTATGACCGCGAATGATCACTGAGGTCGACTTCACTTCGACTCGTACTCTACTCTTATCCCCACATATCAGATATCAGCATATTATGTGTGAAACTGTGACTAAAAAGAAAGAAAATTGGCTAAAATGACCTCTAGTGAACTTGGATGACATCTGAGGTCAACCTTACAATATCTATTACGTTCACCGTGAAGGGATTCGACAATTGACTTGAAATGATCAGAAATGACTCCTTGTAACCCTGAATGACATCTTGGATCAATACCTATCTCATATACCCATACACCAAATCTCAACATATTTGGTATAAGTTGTGGTCAAAAACATTGTGATCTCACATTACCTCTGAGGTCAACCTTACAAGATTTATTACCTTTGCCGTGACAAGATTTACGCTGATCCAAAATTTCAGTTTCATAAGTGCCAAATTGTTGCTAACAACTCGGACTATTTACAGGAAATGATCAGAGATGACTCCTAATGACTTCAAATGACATTTGAGCCTAAATACCAATTGCCTAATATTTCATCCATTGAAAGATATATTCTTATGCTGAAATGTAATTCCATAGGTTCAGCATTGTGTCAAAACTAATTAGAAACGACCCTGGAGGTCCTCAAAGACCATTAGAGTAAATGTTGCATAGTGTATCCTATTAACCACATGGAAATATACCCAATATATCAATAGCAGCATGTATATCACTAAATTTTAGCGAACCTCTTTGAAAAGTGGCTAGAAATGTATCTTCACATTGCAGAACATCAGACTCCTGTGTTACTGGCATTTCAACACTGTTGTGAAGTTTCAAAATTCCAAACAACCTGACTCAAATCCTTTGATATTTTCATCTGATTGGCCCCTTGTCTGGTGACACAGCCAATACTCCTTATTCTTGCATTTTCCACCTTTTGACTTTGAGCTCGGCGGTCAGATTCCGGTAAGGTTAATCTAAACACACAACAAAATAATTGAATATGCTCTCGGAGTGTTTGTGCATGAATAATAAATGATTATTACTTGAATATAATCACATACTAATTTAAGACCAAATCTTGGACTAACTGTTAATGACTTCTGAGATAATAATGACAACACGGAAACGATAAGGTGTACGCTTGACAATGGTAATGTTTTCTGCTTGTTTAAATTCTATATTGAACAAACCGTAGTCACCAACGTTGGAGGAGGGTTCTTTCCCTTTTTACATTTGTAGGTGGCTTTGTGTTCGTGTGTTTATGATTTTATGTGTTCCACGGCTCCTTTGATATATATATATATATATGGCAGGGGAAAATTTCCTACCTTTCAGGGGCTTTGTTTAGAAGGGTTTATTGATAACGTCAAGATTCTCCAAAAACTATTTGTCTTTTTACACTTTTTAGATGATTCCCGGTGTAGAATGCCAGTCATGTCATAACGAGAATTCATTCTGATCATATCGATTTCTATTTTTACACAACGGTTCAAATTTTGACGGTATGGCTGTTCAATGATTGACTGCATAGGCAAGTTTTGTCTTGTTTTTTTTTTGGGGGGGGGGTTCTCTCTTTTAAACCTGGTAACATTTCGTCCGTCTCTCTTCTCTTAGATCTGCTTTTTTCCCCTCTTCTCTATGCATATATATCCAAGAGATGTTTTGCTGTTGTTTTCTCTTTTTTGAACTTTCAGACCGTTTCTATTCTTTTTTTTTTCGGTAGTGTTCCGAAGAATTGGGTGTGAGGGCTCAAAATTTCATGGGTTTATTTTCAGATATGACTGCAGCTTTTCAAATGCTATGATACTTTTTCTAAAAAAAAGGTCTGACTTCCATATTTTGTGATTGTTTCGTTTTTATCAAATGACATTTGATTACAATGTTATCAGGAAATTTGCCTTTTTGGGAAGCCGAATTCTTCACTTGATAACTACTCTCAGATACAACTAGGTATATTGAAAAGTTGAAACTAATGAACATAAATTGCTGTCTCAGATAACAATGATTATGTTTATCCGTGTAAAATTATAATTAAAGGCCAATTCATGGATATGTAATAAGTGAGAAATATAAGTATTCACTAGTACATGGTTTTCCATCAGATCTTCAGCCCATACTATATTTCCAATTGAACCTTGTTGTAGGATGGGTCATTGGTACAGAAGTTGTGATGACTTTGGGGCTGATTTGATTTCGATCAGAGAAATATTCATCATTATTACATTTCGAAAGAGACTGAAAACAAACAATCAGTGAAAAAAGGGTTAAATTCAAATTTTGGGGAAGGTAATCAATATTTGTCCATTTGAATTGTTCCTTTTTGTTCTTCAATATTTCCATTTAGTTTTTGGTTGGTAGACGTAAGCGGTTCCCAAGAAATTTCCAGATTTATTTTTCATACTGAATTGTGTGTATGTGTGTGTGCATGTGTGTGTGCGAGTGCATCCTTCCTGAAGCAAAATATCGACAATACCTTTTTTTCTGTTTCAAAAGAAGGTTCTACTGTAGCGTTATGTTATTGATGGCAACTGAATTTTGGCACTAAATGTATATTTTAGTCAAGTTATTCAGGTTATTCTATTTTGTTCTATCATTTATATAGTTCTTCCATGGGAATTTTGTTCCCTGTAATATTTTAGTTACTTTTCAGGAGGATTGAAGTTTAATCTTTGAATACAGTGTTTATGTCTGTTTTGATTTTTTTTTTTTAATTCAAAATATAACGTTTTGGGGATTTATATATTCATTTTTTCAAGCTCACCAATTGAAAGATTCTGTTCAAGCTTCCACTCTGATATCAATTCTTTCTTCATATTCAGGGGTATATCAGTTTTTCCAAAGCATTCTTAGCTTCTCCTCCAAGCAGTGTCTATACTTCTTTGAATTATTTTGTTGTGAACTGCTATTTAATCCTTTCCTATATTATAGTACGTGTACTGTTTTTTTTTTTTTAATCTTCAACATCCCGTTGGCAATATTCATTTATTAAACGAGATTTTCTTGGTTATTATACCTTAGTTTCCAAGAAGTTTGAGTTGCACGTATGTATATTTTTCTTGGTTTGAATCTTGTCTGGTTTTCACAGTTTCCTAATGAATTGACGATTTCAACTTATTGTGCATATTTTTCTGAACAGTTGCACGTTTTGTCTTCAGTTATTTGATTAAAGTCTGTTATTTAGTTTTGTAGTTTTCTTTATTTTTTCATAGTATGATGCGTGATAATTTTCCATCAGAATATTATTTCAGGTAGTTAAATTGGTTTGAATTCAATATTGTGTGCATTTTTTGTTTGAATTAAATTACATTTTGATAGCAATGCAATCTGAAAATTTTCATTTTCGGTCCCAATAGTCTTTTCGAAGTGAATATACATCCGTAATTAAAAGAACCCCTGTATACATATTGTATAAGATATTTCATTGATTTCATTCTATCAAGATGTTTGGATTACTTTGTGTTATACTCGTAACCAATTATGAAACACGGATACTTATATCTTACAATTGAATATATTTGAAGAAAAGTGTGCGTATGTTAACCCCTGCAAAATATACCCCCTTCTCGTTGTTAGTTAAAATATTTAGATAATCATCCCTTTTCTTCCAATTTTAGTTTTTTCTAATTTTCTTTTTCACATTATAAATTCTATTTAGTGCATCACTTTGATTACCTCAAGTTCGACGTCCTGAATCACTTCTTACACATCCCCACAAGAATAAGATCATTCAAGCATCCATTCATTTATCCATTTATTTACTTGTAAAAAGGATTTGGCAATATCTTTAATTATTTGATAGTTCAGTAAGAATGGAATTAATCGTACCAAGTAAAGTACTAATCCAGCTACATTTGTAATGCTAATCCGAAGTGAATTTGTACGATAAACAAAAATCTGATTTTGCTGGTTATACACTTTCATTCAATTGGTAACCTATATCTATTTCCATTGCCTTTTCAATTATTAGATGCGCAAGCATCTTTATTATCAATTGCTGTCACTAATTGGCTGGCTGGCTTCCTGGCAGACTGGCTGACTACTGACAGATAGGCTGACATGACAAAAAACACCAACTGCTATACGTTTTTTTTTTTCACTTTTTTTTTAGATACCTTAAAATGAAAGGGAGATAACTTGGGCATCTATATATGAATCTCGAGCGTGTCATACCACGAGAGGATTACTGAGTATACGGGCGTTATTGTATGTATACAATTGAAACTGTGTACTTAAACTGCATTAAGCTGGCTTGAAGAGGTCTAAATTTGAGCATGCACAAAACAATGCCACATTCTCCAACAGTGGCAACTTGGATATATTGGAAGGGATTTACTTGATATACGCCTCTCTAAAACATTTTATACTTAATTACCACATGCAAGTATGAAGGCTGTGTATGTTCAAGAATCATCATCAGCAGACTCCCAGCGTTTGTCATTAGCCGTAGACCGTTCTAAAGATCTCCAATACTTCCTCATTGCCGGCGCACAAATACCCCCTGAACCTACCTGAATAATCCTGCAATCTATTTTTCTACCGGACTGAGTTTCGAGTATGATCTCGTTAAGCTTAACTTTTGATGACCAATGGATGTCTGACTATCCGTTCATTTGCCATTTCTAATGGTTTCTATGATATATCTGACCTCTGTTTGATCTCTAAATAATTTGCAATCTTGTGATCCTTCCACGTGACGCAAAGCATGACCCTTTCCCCTGCAAGTTCTATAGTTCTTTTTTTTTTTTAGAGCCAATCATCTGATTAAGTTTCTGGTTTCAGTCCCATTGGTATTTATCTGGAAGACACTTTGGTTATATACTTCAATTTCATGAATAATAGCATTTTTTTTTGTTCTTCAATACAAACATTCTGTTCAGTATATGTTTAATTATAAGCGTATATTTACAAAGCTCATCTTTGTGTAAGATTAGACCTGATTGGTCGATTGCCAACTGAGGATCGAACTCATAAACAATGGCTAGCTACACAAGCATGTCAGGTTTTCCACCAAGATTGGCGCCCAATTAGCGTAAATGTATACAAACATATTTATCTTTGAATCCCGTCCGTGTATGTGCACACTTCGGGTGCACTGGAAGAAGAAGAAGAAGAAGAAGAAGAAGAAGAAGAAGAAGAAGAAGAAGAACAAGAACAAGAACAAGAACAAGAACAAGAACAAGAACAAGAACAAGAACAAGAACAAGAACAAGAACACAAAGAAGAAGATATTTGTCCAACAACTTCTTTTCAATTTCGAATTTATAAAGTAATCAATGAATTTTAGGTTTGCAGCGTTCTGTCTTTCTAACTATATGATATTTGAATAATTGTCGATGTTTAAGAGGTAAATGTATTTAACTGCATCTTCCCGTGAATACATCTTCTACCTTTCCGTCTGCGTGTTCACACGATATCCCTAAAAGTACAGAATTATTTTGAATAGCGTTGTTTGGGAAGATGTGCAATGAAGTGTGAAACAATCGATTTAGTTTAGGGATAGATTCAGGAATATGTTTCCGATTAAGAATTATTTTTTATTCTTATCCTATTCATGAGTATATTTCAAAAAGTTTATTTTAATATACTTATACAGCTTCTAAATTGACTTTAGACCCAATATTAGTGATTTTTGTACATAACTTTTGAAAATTCAACCATGTTTCAATATTTTTAGATTTTTTAATCTTTGGTCTGACTTCTGTCAATGTTGAGGCTGTATAAGAATATTAAAATGAACTTTTCGAAATGAATCGGATATCATTTGCTAACTATGTCTGCGCTATGAAGTACATGTGTATAAGGATACGTATGCCTGCGAGTGTTTTTAAACTAAGACTTTGTTGTATTTCGAGAAGAGAACAGAAATCCCGAGGCTTCCTTCATCCATATTATTTCGCTTGACTTACAGTCAGGAGTTCAAAGAAGAAAACTAAACACAAGAAAACTTCTTTCCCAATTTCACATTGTTCCTGTCATGATTCACCTTCTTTTTCCATAAGAACAAACTAAGAATATAAATAAAATACGAAAACTAAAAAGAAAGAACAAATTGCAGGCTTTTTTTTTTTCTCTATTTGTGTGATGAGATTAGCTGAAATCTATCTCTGATTCTTTCATCCGAGACTGAATAAAATATAGCCTTTAACAATCAAATATCATTTCAAAGATATTCTGTCTGCTTTTATGGTTTGCCTATAAATAAATAAATAATGAATAAATCTGGACATAAAATTGTTCTTTCATATTTACCTGAAAATAGTTTGTGTTATACGTTTCTATTCCAGCGTTTATTTGGGATATAGAAAAAGGTAAAGAAAAAAATAGGATGAATTAAAGATCTAGACCTGTAAGCTCCCATGGCAAAGATTAGTAGCACTCGATATAACCAGGTAAAAATTAAAAGTAAGAATAAGCAAGAAAAATTAATAATAATCTATTAAACTTCATTCATTTTTTAAAACCTGAGCTTTGCTCCTTTTTGTTTGGTGGGGGAGGCTACGCGTGCGTCTGCCCAGGAATGTACCCGAAATCTTTATGAATTTGGGATTGGCCTATTCTAACCAAGTAAAGATTAGTACCACATGGATCAAGTAAAACTGAGTACTGAAAAAAGGAGATAAGTTCAGATCTTTATTTGACCTAATAACACATGGAAACTTATATTGCAGGTGGAGTACAGTAATAGGGATACCTATTGAATTAAATCCAACGCAGTGTCATCTTATGAATTGCTTTTTTCTATTTCATGATTACCCACGTCTTGAAGGGACATAGCAGAAGAAGAAGAAGAAGAAGTAGAAGAAGAAGAAGAAGAAGTAGAAGAAGAAGAAGAAGAAGAAGAAGAAGAAGAAGAAGAAGAAGAAGAAGAAGAAGAAGAAGAAGAAGAAGAAGAAGAAAGACGATGTTTACTGTGTTCTGTCTTTCTACCTATTCGATATTTGTGTAATTGTCGATTCTAAAGAAGTATTCAGTCGATTTCTCCTGTTTTCAAACCTTGTGTCAGTCCGTCAATCTGTAAATCGACAGGATATCCCTAAAACGATAATAAATTTCAATTAGATTTTCTTATAATATGTGCAACAAAGAAAGAAACAGTTGATTTGATTTGGGTAGAGATTTCAGAGACATCTTTTTGATTGAGAAAAACTTTCTTTTGTTTTATTTCGTTTTTTTCTTCCATGTACGTATTCGCTCATTAAAGGTGGGCATTGGGTGACGGATGATATTATTAAATTTTGAAGTGCTCTCCAGGTGTTTCCTCGTTGAAATCTACCTTAGAGTTTGATAAAATTGGGAAAGGAGAGTTCAGGACAACCCAAAACTGGATTAGAAGAATTCTCTGTACAAGATATCGCGAATAGGAAGAAAGCAACAATCACAACATCAGGAATGTTTACTCATTCACTAAAAACTGGCACGTCTTCCGTAGGATGCTACAGTGGGGGTAGTTAATTTGAAAATTTGAAAAAAAGGGGCGATTATCGATTAAAGAGCTTCTCCTGGCTTGGATCACCAAAAATTCAGAATTCTCCAAGGACAAGCTAGAAAACTGAGGGATGCAAAAAGGACCAAACCATAGCACAAACTAATATTGTAAATTGAACCCCTTCCTCAAAATCCCACTTGAGCAAAATCAGAAATCAAAAAAATACAGAATGATAGGGAATAAATAATAAAATATAATGAATCATAATAAATGAATGATTGAATATTTCAAACTCTAGCTCCATTGGTGGGGGTTGTACGTATGGCAATACATGTACGATCAGCCGCCAGAATCACTTGAAAACTGAAGATATCTATGTTGACGATTTCTATTGACTTTTTGTAACTTTGCATCAAATATAGTAGGTCACCAGTTTTGATGTTGTTCCAGTCGATGAGAATAAGAATGAATAAAACAGCGTTTCAATGAATATAAATGAAGTGAGTAATATTGGTAGACCAATCACACACATACATAAAAAAGTTGGATATACTTATATCTGTTTCCTTGTGTCAGAGACAAAATAATCCTCGAAATTATGCCACAAGTTAGATTGAAATATTCTTTATTCTTTTTATCATATTTTTGTCCAGGCATTAATGGAAATTTCCTGAGCTGGATGTCCCAGGAAGAAAAAAAAAACACTTTGAAAAGATGAATCGAAATATATATGAAATCTTACAATGTAATGTATGTTTGGATTTCTTGGAGAAGAAGATTTTGTACATTCATGGGCTTTCTCTCTACTCTCACCATTCAGTGAAGTTAGTACTGTTCTAATTTTATGCCACAGCCGAATTCACACACACACAAACAAACAAACACACACACACACACACACACACACACACAGAGACACAGACACAGACACAGACACACACACTCACACGCATACACACATATATATATATATATATGTGTGTGTGTGTGTGTGTGTGTGTGTGTGTGTGTGTGTGTAAATATGATAAAAAAATGCAATGGAATACATACAGATACATTATGCATCAAAATAGTATACGTAACCGAAGAAAAGGGTCAGATTTTAGATAAATTTCAGATTTTCAACCACAGATATGCATTTTTAAGCATAACAAAAAGTGACGTTTGGAATTTCAATGTACAGAAGCGGGAAACGGCCATCATTATCATACCATAAGCTTTTTGTTTGGGGATTATTATTCTTTTTTTTTTCAATTCCCTGCTTTTTCTTTTATAAGGATTCCTTTTTTTAGTATTCATGTTAGTATTACTTCATAGCAAAATTTTTGTTTAGACGACAACTTTCAAATCTTCCATACAAGGCTCCGACATACATCTGAATAAAATGATACTAAAAGAAAGCATGAAGCAGTCGGGGATGACTAAAATATACGTGGGGAGAGAATTTTTATGTTATGAACTTATAAACTGATCTTCCATGATCGATGTATCTGTGTAAGATGTCCCTGGACCCGATGTTGGCGATTGGTCCATGATTATGAACAAGATCAATACATCCATAACTATAGTTTCAAATAACATGTCTGTAAACCAGACCTACATTCCGCGTTTTGTATTCAAAAACCCAAACTATGTCTGAATGTATTGATGTAAAGGGAAAAAAAGCTTTGCACTCATGAATTAAATGCTATGGTCTTGAACCAGGTCTCATTCCCAACAAAACATTTTATCCAAACACTTCTACATGTACTACGTTCAATTGAGGTTAAATAGATGGAGTCAAAAGATTTGTATCAATTCAATTCATTGTTCTTGAATATAGGTTCAGTACAAAAGAAATCAGTTTTCTATTGTTATCAAATAATAAATTGATCCCTCCAATGATTGATAAATTATTCGATATTTCCCTTTATCGTATATATAACGAAAATTTATTTAACCTTTTGGTCATGAGGCATCACCCTGACAATTGTTTTTTTACCCCCCCCTAAAAAAATAACTTCTTTAAGCGTTCAACTTAGTTCTCATTGCTCAGATAATATTATTCACAAGGTGAATAAATTTGTTTCTCTTCCTTTGAGAAAAGTAATATGAGCCAACATATATGAACAAGACAATTTTTTACCAAAACCCATCGCATTACTTTTTCCATTCATAATGCAAATTAAATATATATTACGACGTTTTTCATCGAAAATTGACAAATTAGTAGCCAACAGAAAAATTTCAATTGATACCCATTCTAAAAGTAATGCTATACTTAATTCGTGTGGTTATCTGGAACCTACGATGGTTAAACATTAAATCATTCCTCAACTCAAGGTTTCACAACTCTGAGCTCCATATATCAAGAAATAAACAATATTGGAAAAAAAATGATTCTTTAGGGATTTTTTTTTAAAGGGGGGAGGAACGCTCATGTGCATCTTTTCCAATCCCCAGTTAGGACGGCACACACACCCAGGCAGAATATTGCAGACCAGCCTGTAGAACTGGGAATTCTTGCGCCACTACTGGCGTTGGAAGCTCTTAAGGCAAATCTATATGATTTAAATTTTGTTTTATTGCCGCGTTTTGGTTTCGTTTAGAGCTGAAAATTGAGTTACTTTTTTTGGCTGAATGAAAAACATCCCATCATGAGGTTAGGGCTAGACTCCTTTTCGAAGATATTGTCTAACTGGAATAAGCTCCGAGAAAAAAATAAATTCACGTCCATACTTTCCAATGGTAAATGAAAAGTAAGTGTGCCGTTTAACATAATTGTCACATAGTTAATTGAATTTTCTTATAAAACCATCCAGTATTTTTTTCCGAAACCCCAGAATTTTCTAATGGTTGAAAGGTCTGATAAACTTGAAGCGCATGAATTTCGAAAAGGAAAGTGTAAGATATTTCCCATCGGGTTTCGAGCCCGAGTCACCGATTCTATTTACCTCTTTTTTGAATGGTAGCGTACGGTTGCTTTCACTGATTTTTTAGCAATATAACTATTCTTTTTATTTAGCACGTAAACATACCCGAGATAATTTTTTAAAGTGAACTTCAGGTAATTCATAACCTGTTGATTTCGGGCATGCTTTTGTTCATGTTCTGTTATGCGTAGTTCTCTACATCCAAGAGTATAAACGTATATTCTTTAGTACTTTATAATGATATAATATGTAAATAAATAATAATGTAATAAATACGATAAAAACTTACTAATTTGCTAACGTTACCATTGGCAGAACAACTGATACCTTCAATTTTTTACTGTAACAATGATCTCTTTAAGATTTATCATAATTCAGAATGAGGAAGTAGAAACGCCATTTACTTCCTAGAATGCATTTGCAGCAATTTACTGTACGTAAGAAAGGTGGAATTACAAACAAACTTTGGACATACAAACATAAAATAAGAACATGACACCAAATTAAACTGCTCTTGGTCGAACAAGACTTTTGCTTAGCAGACAATGATTCTTCTAAAGCTGCAAAACAAATTATAAACAAAGTAAACGAACGTATACTCAGCGGGAATACTAGAGTTTTGAAACTCACAGGTTGATGATTAACCGAAAAATCCTATCATCTAAAAGGCTCAACAGCAAATTAAACCATCCACATAATGCATAAACCCAACACTACGATTCGAAAAGAATGCATTGAGCTATATCAGCCATCTCCCACTTTCCATCTAGTTTACCCAAACCTGCACACGAAAGGTTTATGCATATATATATATATATATATATATATATATATATATATATATATATATATATATATATATATACTCGAATATAATGTCTTGATAAGTATACTTGAACACAACTATTCATATACACACGCACACACACATATATATATATATGTTTATACATGTGTATATATATATATATATATACATATATATATATATATATATATATATATATATATATATATATATATGTATCAAAACCAAATAACTTCTAACCCTTGGAAAATATATCTTCTCTTTATTTCGTGAACCAGACTGATACTTAACTAATGCTGATTAAATACTGAACATCCATGTGGGCTCTGATCCGATACTAAGATTAGATATATTGATAATGATAATAATAATAATAATAATAATAATAATAATAATAATAATAATAATAATAAACACCTGGGCTGTGTCAGTAGTTAGGTATACAGGACCCTTCCTAGGATGGACAAAGGAAGAGCTCCAATCAATGGATAGGCGAACAAGGAAACTTATGACGATGCATAAAGCATTACACCCTAGGGATGATACAGATAGACTATACGTTAAGAGAAAAGAAGGTGGTAGGGGGCTCATCAGCATAGAAGATTGTGTTCAGAGAGCTAAAGTAGTTCTAGATAGATATGTGCAAACAAATAGTGAAGAAATCATAAAGAGCGCGAGGGATAGTGCAACAAACAATAAAGTAGAAAACAATGGAACAGTACAGCAAACTAGAAAAGAAAAGTGGGAAGGGAAAAAATTGTACGGCGAGTTTAAAAGACAGATAAAAGATATAGCAGACGAGAAATCATGGACGTGGTTACGAAAGGGAAACCTTAAGAGAGAAACAGAATCGCTCATCATGGCAGCCCAAAACAAAAGCATAAGGACAAACTACATAAAAACAAAAATCGAGAGAACACAGACAAACAGCAAATGCCGCATGTGCGGTGAAAGAGATGAGACAGTAAACCACATAACTAGTGAATGTAGTCAGCTCGCCCAGAAGGAGTATAAGCATAGACACGATAGAGTAGCAACGATGATACACTGGGAACTAAGTAAACAAATGGGATTCAACCATGGGGAAAAGTGGTATCAGCACAAGCCAGAGGCAGTTTTGGAGAATGACAACCACAAACTACTGTGGGACTTTGACATCCAAACTGACCACCTCATCCAGGCAAGAAGGCCGGACTTAGTAATAGTAGACAAAAAAAGGAAGGCCTGCCAAATACTAGACGTTGCTGTGCCTGCAGACCATAGAGTAAAAAAGAAGGAGGGTGAAAAAAGGGAAAAATACCAGGACCTAGCAAGGGAGTTAAGGAAAATGTGGAACATGAAAACCAGGGTAGTACCGGTCATAGTGGGAGCACTAGGAACTGTCCCCAAAACGCTGAGGGAGAGACTGGAGGAGATCGGGATTAGGGGGAGGATAGAGACCGTACAGACCACAGCGCTACTTGGAACTGCACGGATACTGAGGAAGGTGCTAGAGATATAAGTACTGCAACGAATAGTAGCTCTGCCATGATATGCGAAAGAGGGAGGAGATGTTAGCTGAGGACCTGAGGAGACATATTGTCTCTCAGCCTTCAGCGATAACCACTGGGCAACCGGTGTGAAACAGTAAATTGTAGAATTACTGCGACCTATGAGTACTAGGAGAGGAAGGCTGGAGACTTGAGGAGACTTGCTGTCACTCAAACTCCAGTGGTTACCACCAGGTAACTGGTGTGAGATTCCGAAATAATAATAATAATAATAATAATAATAATAATAATAATAATAATAATAATAATAATAATAATAATAATAATAATAATAATAATAATAATAATAATAATAATTAAAAGAATAGCAAAAATAGTAAAAGCGATGGATTATCCATTGTCTCAAAGGAATGAAGACATTAAAACATTGTACACAACTGGTCAACCCAAGATATGATAGTTTATCTACTGCACAAAGTAATCTCTTCTACTTTCTTTCTGCTATACAATCTATAAAAATCACATGTACAGACATAAATATACTACTTGCAAACACATATACACACACTTGCACACACATGTATACATTCACGCGTACATACAGTAACTACTTGATATTATATTGATAAAGACACTATGATGATCCAGACCCTGTATAAAAAGATTGCTTCATCTTGGATTGACATAATCCCTCCCCAGATAATCAGGGATGAGAAAGTAGTGTTCTTACAACGTTCACACACCGGAGAGCCTTTATTAATTGGATCCAATACACACGGATCACTGTTGGAAACGTGATTATAATGGTAAAATCACTGTGCGAACATATGTACATCTTCATCAATCGATCAGACTATCTGTTCTTCCATCAAGCTGTCCCCAATTAGTTATGTCAATGTCAACGTGTACAGATGTACAAACGAACTTAGGAAAGGTAGTGATGAAAAGTACATATATTTAACTCAACCAAAACTCATTTTCGATATAGTTTCCTATCTTTTTAAGTGAACCAATCACTCCTCCGATGATCAATTAGACTGACTATTATATTATGAATATTCAAGATCAAGTTTCTCTAAATGTCAATGTCAAGCTACGGACGTATTGGTCAACACTTGGATTTCAGGAGGAATAGGATTTCATCAGTGCGATCATATGTATGTAATTCACTCTTTCTCATCAACATGTGTTTCTTGCAGTGTACATATTCCCTGTCAAATATGATTTCAGAATTTATTTGGTCCATCCAATCAACTCATAGTCCATAATCCCATAACATACTAATGGGTTTTTTGGTCCTCCGTTTGGTCTCCTGGTGGAACCCAACTGAATCTAGCTTCTCTAATCTATTCTTTATACTGAATGTTTAGCTAAAAAAAACACTGAGTACCAGTCTTTTGTATGATTCGATCATGGAGTGAAACGACGATCTACAAAACCGAAATCAAGGACTCTAACCACTGGGCCACGGTGATCTGTTTAATATGCCAAAATGTATTATGCTGCTATAGGATACAACTCTACTCAACTGTGTTGATTGGGCCCTAACCAATTTTTACAACATTCTGGCATTGTTAATCGTCAAGAGAGAAAGAGAGTCCCAAAAGAAAGGAGGAAAATATCAAAGCCTGAAGATATTTGGATAGAAAAGCCAAGCTTATCCTGTGTATTTAGCTTCAAACTATCATTTGTTGTCGTGAATGACAAGAGACTCTTCTTAACAATAACGGTTCTTTTGTTTGATTGGCTAGAAACACGGTTTGCCTCAGATAAAATCGAGAGACCATAGAGATAACCAGAAGCCTAGGTGTGTTATGTACAGGAGAAGGCGTATACAAGTGCATTTTATACACAGATTCACCCACGTATACATCATACACTGACACACAGGACTCACACGATCAGACTTATGCGCGCACACACTACACATATCCATTCATGCGTTCTTCCTCCCTCCCTCTCTCCCTCTCTCCATCTATCCATCTTCGTATCCCTCTATCTTGTTAAAAATAACAAATTTGGTATATACATACACACATATATATATATATATATATATATATATATATATATATATATATATATATATATATATATATATTCGTAAGCGAATACAGACATTTTCATGCACACATATGCGCATCTGTATCTACCCACGCCAAGAAAAAAGCAAAAGCTTGTAGCAAAAACATAGTCATGAAAGTACAATCTGATACAAAGGATATGAATATATTTGCTTTTCTTTTATTTACTGATAATATTAATTGATTCTTCATTTACTTATAAGGGGTTAAAGATAAAATCTTACAAATAACACATGTTCAAAGACCCAAAGAAAAAAGACCCAGAGCAAAAAAGAAGTAATAGAAAGGGATACATATATATATATATATATATATATATATATATATATATATATATATATATATATATATATATATATATATATATATATATATATATATATATATATATATATATATATATATATATATATATATCGAGAGAGAGGGGGAAAGAAAGAGAGAAAGGGAGAAAGATAGAGATACTAGCCATAATGACCGGTCTTGCCGGCGTAAAATAACTTCAAATATTTTTTATTTTCTTTCTTTATATCTGGTATTTAGTTGATTTTGGGTCATTTTTAGATCCCAGTTGCCTGTGGAGAGATACTTTTAACAATATATAATGGTATATTCTGCCTGTTGCTGTTGTCAAAACTGCTTAAAAACACACCACACCCAACATAAAACACTATTTTGATAAAAACTGGGTATAATTAAAAATTTATTTCATTGCTAACTAAATTATTTTTTAATTCGTTCATAATTAACGCGTTAATCGAATTTGAGGAGTCGTGCACTATTATTCATGAGCAAGTATAAACACATACTGGCAGTCCCATGCATTGATATCTGTTTTAGTAGAATATTCAAAAAACATCCAAGGCCATGCTTAGCATTATAATTAGACTCATGACCCATTAACCACAAGAGTTCAAAGCTGTTGTTTGGTACGATGGACAGAAGAAAGAAGTCCTGATGAGTACTATGTATACATTGTGGATAGAAGCACACACAGAAAATGTTTCATAGGGAAATGATACCTCAATGAAACAAAAATAAGTGATTAATGAACTTCAGAACCGTAGTTTAGTACGATAAACGAAAAAAAAGTTCTAGATCTGCTGTTTACCCACATCCTAAATATGCATTTTCTCAAGAAAGTCGATGGATGTTTAACGCTATAGTTAAATATGATTAATCGAATATGGGGTGAGGTGGAAACGATAACTTTTTATAAAGATCGTTGTCAGAAGAGTTGTCTATCCGATAAGATCCTCTGATGATATCAGTATTAGTTCATAATCTCATTATCAGTTCCCAAAGATTCACCACTACTCTCTATCGTAGGCGTCACGGGAACAATACTTTATGAATTTGTCTAGTTCGTCTTTCCATCGGTTGGGCATATGATTTCTTGGGATTTACGTTGTGATTCGTTATGTTCATCTGTTGTCTGCCATTCTTACAACATGACCAGCCCATAGTCATTTGAGTTTTCCAGTGGATTCCATGATGACTAAGACTCTTATTATCTCCCCGATACACATTGTTGTCTTGTGATCTCTCCGTTTGAGGTTGAGCATGATTCTTTCATCTGCATGTTGCATGCTTCTCAGTTTGTGGGTCAGTCTTTTGGTTAGGTTTCATGTCTTTCCTCCATAGGTGACTATTAGGGGAATGCATTGATTGTACACCCTTCTTTCCAGTACTAATTGGACCATCTTGTTTTGCCATTCTAGCGTGATCAATTGCTTGATTTTTTTCTCTTTTTGAGAATTTCCAAATTTTGAGGATTGAGACATATGATAAAATTTAGCAGTGTGATGGTGCAGTGAATTGAGTGCCCTACTGAAACATAATGTATCACGTGGAAACTAGGCCGATTTATTTTATTCTCCAAATTGGAGTAAACCAAAGATGTGCAGCTAGAAAAAATTCTCCGTACAATGCACCTCTTCTGCTGAGTCATGGTATCATACATATATACGAGGAAAAACTTGTAAGTGAAACAATAGGACTTCCTCCTAAAAGCACATTTGTCAACAAAACTGACAAATCACTTGAGTAAACAGGGGGTTGAAAACACAAAAAAAAAATACATGAAAAGAATGGAAAAAGTCTGTCTGATGTTATTGTGTTTGTATTTTTCACCTTTGATTTCCTCAAAACATATAAGAGTTAGATCCATGAATTGAAACTATATTTATTTTGAATCGGCATAAGTATTTTTCACAATTTATTTCAAACTATACATGTGAGGGTGTCAGTTCTTTTTTTCAAATGTTCGGCTTCAATTTATTATATTCAGAGTTCAATAGCCAATTGGTTGGACACAAAAAAACATAATTTGCAGATCAATTTCAAACATCAGCGGAGAAAGTTTATTTTCTTCCCTTCCAAATTTATTCTAACTATTGGAGATACATATCTTTCCAATTTTTTATAGGAAAACTGTAAATGCAAATCTCTCTTTTGTCTCAGTGCTAATGTATCTTAAGCAGTTTCAGCAGGTCTTAATATATTTACAGTAAGCATTCTTAAGTCTTTTATTTCAAAGTAACAAGGCAATAATTAGTTGTCCTGGAACGTATGGCCGTTCAATAGCCGACTGATCAAAACCACAGAAATGTAATAGGTAGTTCAAACTAGAATATAACATTTTAACTTTTATGCTTTCAAACTATTTCACCTTTGAACGTCTCGAAAATATGTCCGTTTTGATTTTTTTAATCTGATATTGTTTTAGTTTTTTTTTCGATGTAGTTATGGTTATATATTATAAAAGCTTTTTGAACAATGATTCTAAACTACTATGATTCAACATCATGGTTGTTCGATAGCTGAATGATTAGAGGCACGGGAAATATATTTGGCCGATCGAGCTCGAATTTTGACAGAGAAAATCTTTCCATTTTTGACACATAAACCTCCTGTAAATATGTAAGTTTTGATTGAAAATATTTTCCTGAGGTTTATAGAGAGGATCTATTTACAGTGTAGTCATGCTACCAAATTTGACCAAGAATTTGCATTTGTCGAAGGAAATGTAAAAATATGATTTTTTTTTTCGATCAATTATAAATTTTGTACTATATGTAATGCATTAGTTGTGATGAGTATATATATACAGTATAAGTGGTACAAATCAGGCTAGCAGTATAACATAATGTAATAATATATCAATAATATAAAGCCACTTCTGAACTTTCGTGTATTTATTTCATAGAGAACTCAATACATACGACTTTTTACTATTAAGTTGTTTTAGAGTAGAGCTGGAAATAATTCGCCTGATGAGGCCTGAAGTGGGCAGAAAAATGAGCTAGTCTGTGTAGCAAATCCACATTCTACTATATATATATATATATATATATATATATATATATATATATATATATATATATATATATATATATATATAAACTGTAGAGACTGAAACAGACTCGGGAGTAAAGTGTACGGAAGTAAGGTTCATTTATCTGTAAATGTTATAATCAATGGTCTAAGCATATTTCAGGGGGTATCCCATCTTCAGTAGTGTGTGTGTGTGTGTGTGTGTGTACCTTTAGAGGTTATGGTTTGATGTGGAACCTGAATCCACCATCAGGAGTTTTGCATCCCGGCTGCTGGGGGCATCCTGTTGTGTGAGAGAAAGTTCAGCCACTGATGAAATCTATGGTTTAGCAGCAGCAGTGGGTCTTGGAGAGGACAAAAGGTGTCAGGGTAGGAGTGAGGTGATGTGGTGTTAGATTGTGTGGGTATGTTAGGGATAGAGTAAACGGAAGGGTAATTGGGCTAACGAACTACAAGTCATCAAAAATAAGGTGGCTATGATTTGAACGAAGGTTATGACTGGCTAAGATGGAGGTTGCTATGGGTCTGAGTGACTTTAAAATTCCCAGTATTGGATTAATCTGAGAGTGGGTCGATGTGGATGTGAGGTTATTGTTTGTAGGAGGTTTATGAATTAGAGGTCTGCGTGATTAGGGTTGTAAAGTTTTGTGTCAAGTCCATTAGAGGAGTGAGTTTTGAATTTGTTGACCCATATCTTCATGTCTTTCTAGAACTTCAGTTATGTCCATGGGAGTATTTTTTCTATTTTTTCAATGATAGTAAAGCTATCGTCCGTGGGAAAATTTTGGCTTGGTATGCAAAAGTGTAGTTCTACGGGAAATGGGCTGCAATTGTTTCGTGATTTGATTCCGTGTCTGTAATTGTTGAGTCTAATGTTAAATTGCTACTCAGACTTACCTATGTATTGTAACTTCCATCTATTGCACTCTAGCAGGTATATTATGTTTTTGATACGACAGTTAGTTCTATGGTATATGTGGTAACTCCCTTTGGTGGTACTACTTGTGAAGATGTTGTTGTATTTGAGATGGGTGCAACATAGACTATTTCTTCTGTCGCATGGTGTACAGAATTTTGTGGTTTGAGGGATATTGTTGTGTGAGACTATAATAATGTTGCTGCTAATCATGTCTTTGATGTTTTGGGGTCAGCGGTAGAGATGATACATGGGTCTGTGAATATTTCTCTTATATCTGTTATATATATATACATAGAGAGAGAGAGAGAGAGAGAGAGAGTTAGAGGAGAGATGGGGAAGTTAAAGCTTCCATCGTGCTTGCTGCAGTGTTAAAAAATAATCAATAACAATAAAATCGAGTTATTATTAAATAAAAGGCACCAAGTCATGCATCTTAGATGAAACAACAATCAATCCACCCATTTTTAACTTGCTTTTTATAATTATATTTACATAAATCTGGTTTGTAGAGTTTTCAATTCCTTTGTTAGCTAAGTCAACATAACCCCCGATAATGACAAACCTTCTTACTTCTATCGACATTATCGCTTGGTTGCAAAATTTCATCCATTGTCCATGTTGTGCAATTCCTTTTTTCTTTCAAGGTATCATCTTATCCAATTTGAGTAGGGCCTTGAATATCTCACAATCAAAACTACCCATTCCCCATGCCTTGGATCAAGGTTTTCCTCCCGTGTTTGGTTTATAGAATTCTTTTTGTTCTTCTAAAGTTCCTTTTGCCTATTTTATCCTTTATTTAATTTTGCTTAATCGAATCTGCTTCTAGTATTCCTAGATAATCCCTTTCCAAGTGAGAATCATGATTAATTTCCTGGTTGAGTAATGCAATTATTTCTGTAATTATCACAGATGGTTAGCTGACAGCCAGTGTCCACAAATATATAGCATCTTTCTTAGAATCCCCGCAGACACCTTCAACATCGTGGATTAAACGGTTTCAGTTCTTTCTAATTTATCAGATCTATAAATCAGAGGGATCTGATAGCAATGCAAGGGGCTTGTAGCAGCAAATCTCAAATCCCCCTATACATTCATAGAGTTTTAATCGACTAGTGTTAGGCCACAGAGCCTCAATTCTGTTCTGTAATACTCCCTAGGGACCATTGCAAACTGTTTCCTGATTGCAAGGAAAACAATATATACTTCTTGTGATTCAGTTCTACCCAATGAGTCCTCCCTGCGAGCCTTTTTATCAGCTTAAAGGGGTAAGGTTTCTGGGTTATATTAAAGAGCCTATATCTATATCGTTTTCAAATTATTCCAAAAATTTTCCCATTTAATCCATGTTCTGATCCTCCTATCATCTCTTCCTAGAGAGGAATACTAGCTGGGTCATCAGATATCAAATAACCCAGCGATCCCTAGGAGACCCTCTCAGATTCGTCTGAAAAAAATCATGTGCTCCTATATCGAACTCTTGGTGAAATCCTTAATGCAAGTCTGTACTCCGGACAGTTTTGAAGAAAAATCATTGAAATTTTATCCAATGTAGTTTGATGAAAGAGGTACTGGATTAGTACATATGTTGCAGGACTACGTAGTATATGCCTTGTGTGGTTGCATCGATGACTTTGGGGATTTCAACTGAATGTAATCAAAGACCTAGGTGAAGTCACAAAATGCTACTGCGAATAGCATTCTTTATTTTGTAGCTCTACCTATTTAGTTGATTCACCAAATAGAGATGGTTATTGGTCAAGTAGCTACTCCTGGAGCCAATCTGTCTTTTTGGTTGATTTTCATCTAGCGTATTCTTGATTCGGCTGCTGATTACCTTGTTACAGAGTTTGTATATGCTGAGTTATCTAGATCATTGGGATTCTTGTTTTTTATATGATAGCAATATGATTGCAGTGTTCCAATCCCCTTGGATTTCACTGTCTAAGGAATTTGTTGAATAGTTGAGATAGAATAGTTGCTGAGTAATTACTTTTTATCTTGTTTAAGTTGATGATGATGTTTTCTCGTCCAGATGCTTTCCTTTCCTTTTTTCTGTTTTTTTTTACTGTCTCAAGAATTGTTTTACCTCAAATGGAATAACCTCTAAAGGATCTTTGAACTTGTGACTCGTGTCTTTTAAACCCTGGTCTTTAATCTGCAACCCTTGCTTGGAGGAATAGAGGAACTTTAGAGAATTCATCGACTCGTGAAACAAATAGATCGCTTCCCGTTGATTTGCTTTTATTTCTTTCAAACACGCTAGCGATTTGTCTTGTTCCTGTAATGTAAGTTTTTTCGATAGTTTTGACAAGAGTTTGCAATGGCTGCTGTTCTCCATCTTGAATGTTGACCCTTTATTTTTGGATGGTTTTGTTTAGTGTCAATTGCTTCCATTTCTTCCCTTGTTTTTGTGGGTCGCTTGATGTTTCCGGATTTTCTGTGAGATTCCTGATTTTTTTTTCTGAGAGTTTATTGATGGTTTGGTTCTTTTTCTTTTGTCAGGCCATATAGGTGATTTCAACCATAGGGGTGGTTATTCTATTGTAGACCTCGTTGATGTTGGTACTTCTTTTTTTCGGTTCGGGCTGAATGGATCAGATCAGTTCTTTCAGTACGTCAATTGGTTGCTGTTTGGTGCTGAACATTCACCTACGTTCAATCCTTGGCGTTTAACCTATAGTTACTTTCAACATCAGTTTACGATCTAGATATAATTTGCAATGCTACGGTGTAACTTGATTCGTTTTCCCCCCTATTGTGGCTCCTCCGATTCCATCTTTACTTGGGTTTATTATTGAAGGCCTTCGTGATTTTGAACCCATTAGTTGTTGCAAAATTTGCAATTCCCCCTCGTTCTCTGCCCTTTATTTCTAAAATTACAGACGCAATCCTCAATACTTTGTCCAAACTCAGAATGAAGTGTCCCATAATAATATTTGAGTATATTCTGGTATCTTGTAATGTGGGGTCAAGAATGTTTGGTGATTGGATATATCTAATTTTAATTTAAAATATTCATTAGAATCTTGATTATTACAGCTCAAGTTAAAGTATCTCAAAACTGGCGAAAGAATTCACGTGGAATGTTTTTTTTAGAAGAACACATGGCTTCATTCTGTAAGGATTGACACACCCATTCTATATTGATATTTTGCTTTTGGGTCAAGGGAAAACTGTTGAAATTTTCCTAAAATCACATTTGATATGATGAGTTAAGTAGAATCAGTCTGTAGATGGGTAACTAACTGGATATAGTAAGTCCTGTAAGCAATGTGACTATTGAGTTGATCCTTTTGGGGGGAGACCGATCCCCCAACTATGCTCCGTAAGGCAAGTAGAAGACCATCCTTCCACACTCACGCCAAACGCTCTGACTGGCATGGCTGAGAGTGACACAGAAATGGATGATGAACAATTCTACATGCCCAAATTGTATTCCTCTGTCGTTTTTTTCTACTGAACTACGATTACTTTCCTCCTTCATATTCTACACTTCTCCTTTCAAACGTTGTTCTACCTTATATACCCCGTGTATGGGTCGATTTTGAAGGCTAAATGTTTTAGCAGAAAATATGCTTAAAGTTGAAATTCAAACACAGTAAGGACTAGAGGCACCTTTTAGTTTCAGATAAGCATACCAAAGATCGATAATTTCAAGACCATATGTCAAGGCTAGGTCTACTCACAAGATCGACTTATAAACAAGTAAACACAGTTTGGGCACATACGTATACTTATATGAGTACAATATGACAATTCGAATGTATCAATGTTTTATCATTGAGAATGATTATACCTCACCAGATATTTCATTGATCTTCTGTTCTGTGTGTAAATTTACGAGGACAATGCTTCATACTGCGCACGTGTGTGTTTATGTGTGTGTGTGTGTGTGTGTGCATGTGTGTATGTGTGTGTGTGTTTATGTGATTGTTTGTGTATGTCTGTGTAAATGTGCATGTACGAGTAAACAACTATGTGTGAGCGCGTGTGTGTGTGTTAATGTTCGTTTAACCGCCCCCGTCCTGTTGTGTATTTCTCATCCATTTCAATACAGGTCAGATTGTGTCCAGTATACTGCCCACTTAAGGATCCATTCATTTTGCTCTTCACATGATTTGCCCAGCCAATGGCCGGACGAAATTCCATCAGATTAACAGTTCATTATGTCTGAACGTGTCCGGAATGCCCAGGTAGCATTACTCAGGAAAATTATTCAGTTTTGTTTTTTGTTTTTCTGTTTTTTTCCTTCTTTCACTTATGGTTTTGGATTTTTTTTCTGCAAAGAGAAAGAAAGCAAGAGAATATAAGGAAATGATTTTAGTGAGTTATCGTTGATCAACGGTCTTTGCGCATGTTACGAATTTCTACAAGATGCTAAAACAATAAAACAAAAAACAAATATAAAATTGATACGAAAAGACAAATAGCAAGACAAAGAACAACCACACCACCACCACCACCACCACCATCAACAACAACAACAACGACCAAATTGATAATAATAGTAATGAGAAGAGAAAAAGAAAACCAAATAACAACAACAGCATTGGTAATGATAACAATGCTGTTAATACAAGAAGAAAAACAATAGAAACGTAATGATAATAAAGATAGAAGGTAGAATGATATGGCGAAGAAAAAATATGACAAGAAAATTGCGTTAATAGAATATCTTTTCAGAATAATGATGAGAGCCGGGAAGGAAGCGACAGAATCAACATAAATAATACAAGAAAATGATTATGATGTAAAGAAATAAGACAAGAAAAAAAAGAAACGATTGAATGAATAATAATAATAATAATAATAATAATAATAATAATAATAATAATAATAATAATAATAATAATAATAATAATAATAAAGTAGGGTAAACATGAAGAAAAACAAAGAAAACGCGAGAATGAACAAATAATGAAGACAATGCGGAAGAAAAAAAGAAATGTTTGATATCCACACTCAGAAGTGTGATTGAGAGAAGATAACAGCATTGAAGAAAAAGAACGAAGATGAGGATGTTGGTGATATTGGAAATTCAATAACGGAAGCAAAGGGGTAAAACACTGAAAAGAAGGAATTAAAATAGAAGAATGCGTAGGATGAGAAAGGAAATGAAGACCATGGTCAAAAGATGATGATTGTAATGATGATTGTAACATAACACACCATTTAAAGAACGCTGGGAGGGAGAGAAATTAAGGACGTGTTGATGATGTTAATAATAATGGTCATAATCATACTGATCATTCTAGTAGAAAATACAAATTAGATTTTTAAAAGAATGTGTTAATAAAACTTAACATGATATTTTTAAGGGGTTTCAGGAAGTTTTATTTAATCTAATTTGCTAAATACCATACTATTAGATTGAACGGATTGTTTCCCTTGCCTTTATCATTGAATGACATATATAGCCTTTAGTTTTAACTAACTTTATTCAGATCACTCTGGTAGCATCATGGCATCTTTCATGTTGGCTTGCATTTTGTTTTTTGTTTGATCTGAAACTTTAACAGAATGAGCAGTATTTTTGGCATATTGTGTTTTTTGTTGTTTTTTTTTTTGTTTTGTTTTGTTTTTTTTGCAAAAAGTGAACTCGAAACACCAGACAAAAATATTATCGTAGTTCATGGATAAGGTACTCTGAATGATTTATCGTATCAAAAGTGGTTTCCGAAGTTTCGATTTCTCGCTGCATGAGGCTTCAAGATGAAACCAGTTGAGGGAGATCAAATCAGGAAATCACTTGAGAATAATCAAACTTTAAGAACGCAGGTGATAGCCAAATACTCAAAGTATACTCATCAAAATGATCTACATTACTTCGTAAGTGTTTGCGGCACTTATGTATGTATTCTAAATGAGTTACGTGAAAATAACTTACGAGATAGTGTTTCCATGTTGTATTGAATGTAGCGAAAATGTTTTGTTTCTAAATAAAGTAACGATAGGCAATGAAAAGTGGATTCTCTAGAACAATGAAGAACATAAATGTTCATAGGGCAAGCGAAAGGAACCACCACTTATCGTAGCGAAGGTCGGTATTCATCCTACAGAGTAATTGCTGCTGTGTATATGGTAGGATTGGAGGTGAGTCCTTCACACGGTTATCTCCAGAGAACCAAAATATTGATTCAAAGAAGTGATTCTCCCATTTGACCATTTAGAGACGAAGATCGATGAATTTGTTCAGAAATTATTCAGGATAATGCTAAACAATATGGTTCTTTGATGACTAGGTAAAATTTGTTTGAGCTATTACCTCATTTTCCGTATTCACTTAATGATACATCTTCGGATTAGCATACATTCTGTTCATTTACAGAGGTCTCCTTATGAAAGAAAATCAATTACCCGAGAGACTGCGAATGTTATTTTGAGCAGAAGTTTCTCTAAGATGGATAAGTAGTTCAGGGAAAAGGGAATCATGAAATGGCCGAATAGATGATAGCCAATATCAGCACAAAATTCTTAATATGCAGTTCAACAAAGGATAAAAGTCCTTTTATTTCAGTTTATAAAAATGTACAGACATTTTCATATCAATTTGAATCTGTACTGATTCTGACTTGATGATAGAATGCATTGTTTCCTGCAGCCAGCTCTGTTCTTTTGAACCATTAGTTGGCAATGAAAATTAAATTGCTGCTTAGTCAGCATTGTGACTTCAACATGCTACGGAACAAAGAGATTTTCGGTTAAAAACAAACTCGTGATCGTTTGCATTGTTTTATTGATTTGTTTTAAATCATCATCATCATCATCATCATCATCATCATTATTATTATTATTATTATTATTATTATTATTATTATTATTATTATTATTGATACCAGTAGTAATGATAATATCGATGTTGAGAAGGAAGTCATGATTTGCTGAATTGTCTTGAATGCTCGCAATAAGTGCTCTGAATTTCTGTATACGAATTAAAGAGCACAATTACAAAGGCTGCAGTCCAATAATCTCATTATATTCCATCGCAGGTTTTGGGCTCCATCCCTAACTTCTGGCGTCAATCGTTCGTCTCTAAATTGAACGATGCTAAACGAGGCATAAAAACACTGCACACGTGTATCTGTTATTTTACGAATTGTTTTTTTTTTAAACAATTACGACCAGGCTCTTGTGTTTAACATAAAGCCTGTGCTTATTGAATCATTAATGTGTATTCCATAAGGAGACGTGTTCAATTTTCAATTGTATCAATTTTTTCTATTGCAGTATGCATCTTCCTAACAGAGGCACCCATTCGCCATTCATATGGATTGAGCGGATAACTCAACAGTGTCCTAATCAAGAGTTCTTTTTTTAAAATCTAAAACAAGATTAACTGCATTCATCGCAACTTACTGGTGCATAATAAACAAACCATTTGTCTTAGATTAACACCACTAAAAATTGACCACTTCACTCATCATCAGATTTTTAACGTCCGTCGTTGGATAATGTTTTAGACTCCTTTTTTCTCCCTGATACTATGTTATCTTGTGATTTATCAATGTGTAGTTGAGCATAATTTTCTCTTGTGCACGTTGTATGGCTCTTAATCTGTTGGTCTTTTTCTTCGGTAGTGTCTATTTTTCAGCCCCATAGGTTACTATTGGGAGGATGCATTGATTGTATACTTTTCTTTTGAAGATTATTGAGATCTCATCGTTTCAGAAGGTTGAACTTGCTCTACTGAAGGTCCCTTTACTTGATTTCCGCTTCTTTTGTGGGTTTCATAGAGATTTGTTGTCCTTGGTAGATGTAATGGTTTTATTTCATCCAGTTTTGTATCCTTCATTTTGATGTTTGTATTCTTAATCCCAATGTGGTTGTTGCCCAAGACGTCCATTCAGTTAATTTAGCTGGAGGTCATGTGAGTTCTCTGCAAAAAGGGGGTGATGTTGTCTGCAAATCTGAGGTTGCTCAGATATCCATCATCCATTTTGATCTTTCTTTTCTCCCAGTCTTGATTTTGGAAGATCATTTCGACATTAAGTGTTTGGTGAACTGTTATTGCATTGTGTTACTCTTTTTTGAATCAGGGATGGGTCAGGGTCTTCATGCAGCCTGATGAAGAAGTTGCCGAAACTGTATTTTTGCAACAGTATTCAGACGTATACAGGGTCTACACCTTTTGAAATCTATAAATGCTTCTGCAAGTAGTATATTGAACTCTGAGGATTTTTCTTTAAGCAGATTCATTCAATGGAAGTGGCCCATGGTTGAGATGCTTCTTCTAAAGCTGTAGTTGGTTTTCATCAAGTGTTTGGGTGATATGGTTAGTGATTATTTTTGTGAAAAAGTTTGTTGATGCAGTTGAGGTGTGTAGTTGTTGAAATCTTCTGAGTTTCCTTTTCTATATAAAAGCATTATATTCACCGTATTTTAGTCTTCTGGGACTTATCTCTGTTCAAGATATTAGCTGAATAGAATAGCTAGTTTTCTTTTATAAACAATCTTACCGGATTTTTTTTAATAGCACGGTGGTGATATTTATCTGGTCATAGGGCTTTTCTTTTTTGTTTTTATTTGATGGCTTGTTCTAGCTCCCATGGTGTAATTTCTTGGAAATCCTTGATCTGATTGTTTGCGTCTTTCATATTCGGTCATGAAGAGTAGAATCTTTGGTAGAATTCCCCCGCGCGTTCAACTTCTGTCCATGTCCGTTGATACGTCTCTTTTTCCTTCGAGTATGCTGCTCATTTGTTATTGTCCTATATTGAGAGCTTTGCTAATAATCTCAAGAGCTGTTTCGATGATTGCTATTATGTCCCTTATTTTGTTATCTCCTAGTTTCTTTTTTATTCTTTTGTTAAGTTAAATCTCCTCTCGTCTCTCCGTTCTTGTTGTTGTTGGTTTGAGGTTTCTGCACTTCTTCATGAGTTTTCTGGTCAAGTCCAAGGTTTTACAAATGGTTTGTGTGTTTCTTGTTTTAAGCATAGGGGTAGCTTTGTTGAGGTCCAATAAGGTTTCGTTCTTTGTTTCGTGGTTGGAACTCTTTGATATATGCTTTTCGTCAAAAATTATCTTCCCCTCAGTGCCACATGATATGGCAGTAGTGGCACTTAAACTTTGTCCTCCCTTTTAAAGGTCCAAACTGAGAGAAATTATTTTAAAAATCAGTTTAGGAATCGAATCCGAGAGCAAAGGTGTTAATTTTTTTATAGGTCAGTAGGGAGGTTTTTTTTCTCTCTAATGGGTCAAAAGTAATAAGAATAATTTTCAAAATTTCTAAATGTAATGAGTTCGTGTGTTTATGAATGTACATTTTGAAGAGTCTAAACTGAGGGAAAGGTAGGTACGTTTTCACTTTTTAGGGATCAAAATTTAGAGCAAACGTTTTTCTAGAAATATCAGAAATGATTGTTTGATTATTTTTTTATTTTTTTCAAGTCGGTCAAATTACTTTTGCCCTTCTTAGAAGTCAAAAGTTGTGTTTTTTTTTTCTTGTTTTTTCTTTTTTCTTTTCACTTCCAGTGATCAGAGTGAGAGGTGCATGTTTTTTAAAAGTGAGGAGAAACTTTTTTTATCCTTTGGGGGGAAAATTTAATATAATGCAACAAATGTCCACTTGAGTAAGCAAATCTCAAAAATGGCCAAAACTTTGGTCACTAAACTTTCTTTGGTCAGTAGAATGGACGCCGGGGCAAATCTTTTAGAAATTTGTCTTATGATCTTTTCCCGCTTTTTTATTGTGCCCAATCCATGTAGTCATTTCCCTGCAGCGTAGCTCTTTGTCCAAAAATTCATAACTCAAAAACTATTTGGTCGATCATGACCAGAATTAGCAGAGATACTAAATATCATGACTTTCATTTGAAGGACCTATCCATGCAATTATAACCTGCATCATTCTAATTTTTTCAAGCGAAAAAAAGGAAGCTCCATGACTGACTTGTATCAAGCTTTTTCAGTTTTCAAATTCCCGGCAGAAATTTTGAATTGCTAATTTGAGGCTTTACTATGCAGAGTTATTTCCCATGTATTGAAGATTTTCACACGTCATCCAAAATTTTTAAAGATTCTCGCTTATCACAGGACTATTGTTTTCATAGTGATTATTTTTTGTTTGTTTTTGTTTTGATAAAACGCCTTATACTTATATGTAGCCTGCTTTTACAAATGATTCTAATTCTCACTCTTCAAGATGTTCTAATTCCGCTATACTGTTTGTTCATATTTTTTCTTGCTTTTCTCCTGAATGATCTTTAGTGTGCTCTTATTTTCATTCATGGTATCTTGTTTTGGGGGGTTTCTTTTTCTTTCAGAAAGGGTCCTTTGTTTGTTCTGGAATAAGTTTTTTTGCATTGTTGTTTCAGCTTCAATATCATTATTTCTTTACTTTGCTGCAAAAAATCCGTTAGCTATTATATCGAGTGTTTATAAAGCATTCAATATTCATAAATGTACGTATCTTTTTTTTCTTGGATGTTGATTATATTGAATATTAATCAAAGTACTTGTTCAGTAACCCAAATAATTTCGTTTTTATTTTCATTAAAACGCATGTAACTAAATGATTGTTGTACGGTATGTTCCACTTATTTATTCATTTTTCTGAAATGCCGAAGGAAGACCGATATTTAAAATAAAGTTGATATGCTGCTCCAACGCAGTCTTTACTATCCTGATGACTTACCATTGATCCAGAGGTACCCTGACAGCACAGTTTTTTTCTAAATTTCAAACATTAAGTATATCAGTCAGATTGTATACATTAGGGAAAGGAGACAATACATCAAGACAGTTAACGTTCATGACAGATAGAATTCAAAAGACAAAAAAATAAAAATGAAATACAATAGAAAAAACGAATAAACTCGTATTGAAAACTAATCGAGACTATATTGCTCCAGGTATTGTGTCATGTTTATCCATTTCATAATATTTTTTACGACCTTTTTAGTCTCTGAAATGTTTCTTATTCTGTGGAATCTTTTGCGATTGTTACTTAATTTTTGTTTTCTCTTAGCTTTATCGAATTAGATTCTAACATCCCGAGGCATTTATGACAGGCATGTTTATCCAATGTTCAAATCAATCAATCGTATCCGGTTCGTGCTGATATCATTTGTCTGCATGGTCAAATCCCAGCTATTTGCTTAGTTTTCAATGTGTGAATGTTGCTACCTGTCGTGTCTATTTAAGTAACCCTACTGGGTTAGTTTACTGCTTTCATTGGTTATGTGGTTCGCAATCCCAGCCTTTTCTCAACGTAGCTGGAATTAGCTCTTAGTTTGGGATTGCGTCGGCATGACATGTCCCGATTCATTCGTTATGGACTGACGTGTTTTCCATCCCTCTTTTCAGGTTTCCTTTGCGCAGCCACGTCCATAATTTATCACCGGCAATATCACGTATCTAATTTTTTTCTGTTCTATTTCCTTTTTTCGTGGTCCCATTTTTACTTTTTGCAATGCACTTTATATAATATATTCACTATTTGCTGGCATATACTTTTGGACGTCGTTTTATTATTATTATTATTATTATTATTATTATTATTATTATTATTATTACTACTAATATTATTATCATTATCATTATTATAATAATCATTATTGTTGTTGTTGTTGTTGTTGTATGCATGCCCAAAGTAGATGAGTAGTGGTCATTCCTGGGGTCTTGGTGGAAGTATCGTCAGGTGCCTACCTCTTCTCACAGAATTCCTGCAGTCAACAGAAGTGCTGTGGTTTGCACTTCCAAATAGTGAGTGGGAGTAATTTTTCCAGGCTTCCATACCTCCTGTCATCGTTTTTACACATCACAGCAGCGCTGTAGCTTATGTTGCACCACTTGTTCCAGCTTCAATTTTATCTAAAACTAATCTTCATTTAGTCCAACTGTGCAGAGGTCATTAATCTTTTTAGGTTCTGCTAGTTCCTCTGTTTCTATCCTGGATTGTAGACCTTCATCCTCAGTAAAATTATCATCTAAACTCTACCCATGAGCTCTATGGAAATAATGACGAGATCTCCACACATCAAATGTAAAAGAGAATTATGTGTTTTTTCTAACTTTTAAGGATAGCTCTACAGCACTCTCAAAGGAAACCAGTAACTCATCAATCCAAGTTTCTTACCCAAGCCGCAAAGATAGCCCCATATAACTAGCACCATACACTAAAATACTCTGTTCTAAGTTACCCTTGAATCAACATAGTTCAATATCGATATCACTGTAACCGATGAGGATCCGTTCCCTAAACCAAGGTAACAAGAATAAACGTAGAGCAGGTCTCATCTGCACTGGCTAAGCAAGCCAGAAACTACGAAGGGCTTCTCTGAGGTAGTATTTGATGGTAAAAAATTGGAACTCGACACCCTACTAATCGGGCACTTTGACCGAATCACAACGCTGCAAGACCCTTCTCCACGCTCCACGCCATGCTCTCCAGCATTAATTCCAAAAACTTTTCAGGCAAACCCTGGAGAGATATTAAAATTCTACTCCAGCGCACGCATCCTAATGTTGACTACTCAGATCTGGTGAGAAAAAGGCCTCTGCATCAGAAATAAGATATTTGAACAGAAAGGCAAGCTAAAAATAACGTAGATGTATCCTCACTTCGAACAAAGCACCCCATCGACGACATCCTAGTGCGCCGAAGGGGCATAAAAGACGTACTCTCCATAAAAGCCACACCCAGTAGAGTGTCAAAAAGACCAATGTCTCGTTTTCAGCTTCCATCTTAAGCTCAAACTAAAGTGGATATAGCCTCCAAGACGATAGCCACCAGGACAAGCAAATAAAGACAGGTTTCCAATATAAACTATGGGACAACATTAAATCAGCCATCATAGATGCCACAAATAAGTTCCTCGGTGTTTCCCCGAGAAGATTGATTTCTAAAAAGATATCCTTGCACCAGGCGTACCGAGCCTATCCAAATTGTTCGTACATAAAAGCTGCTTTCCGTCAGGTACGTTGTAACATGAATTACAATATCTGTCACATACAAAACTTCTGGAGCACCCAACTGGCAAAAGCACGGAAACGTACTTTGATGTTGGCAACCACATGAGATATTTATCGAGAGCTAAAAGCGGAATAAATACCTTTCTATCAAGCTGCAAACCCTTTATGCAGCGGCACCATGAAGCGACACTGACCCTATCTTAGACAACCATCTAAGATATAATTGGATGCTGAGCAAACACCCTAAAATCCAGATTATGACAGGGAAATCGTGTATGAAAAGGAAGATGGGTAGACGGATGGCAATGGTTCTTAATGATCGTACATTTGTACTCAAGAAGATTTTCATACGTATCTGTTTGGAAATTAATCTCTTGCTCAAGTACAAAGTATTCAAATGAGGAGTAATAAAAGTCGATTCAGACTCGCTCACAAACTCAACAAAAAATATTCTCCACCTATTCAATCAACTGATCAACTCCTTCACTCATTCAATTATTCATTCTTTCCCTCACTCACTCTATCGCTTCTTCATCATCATCACCAGCCTTTTGGTAACAGTAGTTGGACATAGACATCTCCAATGATTTGCCTGACTCAACTAATTAATGAATGACCACCTCATTCATTTTATCACTATATTATGAAATGAAATTTTTATATATTCATATAAAAAAATCACGAGATTTTTGAAAGTGTTTTTTATATCACAATGTTGAAGAACATAATCAGCATTCTCATATTGTTTTCAAACCATGATCTCGGGAATATTTTAGCGTGTTCTTAATATTTTTCCATCTGAACCCGAGAAACACTTCCAATCATCTTTTATTAGCTAGTCAATCAATTTTACCATTTTTCGTTTTTTTTTCCTTTCATATTTTCTATGTTCTGTTATACATATTTAGGCATTCATAATCACGGACGCACACAGCCACATGCATGCACACGTACATACATTTACACATTAGAAAATCCGATGTAAATATATATATAGACACACACACACACGCACGCCCTCACACACACACACACACATATATATATATGTATATATATATATATATGCTAGCTTAAGTATGGTACTTGAGGCTCCCTTATAGATAATTGATTCGGTATAGTACCTCACACACACACACACACACACACACACACACACACATACACACACACACATCCATATATATATATATATATATATATATATATATATATACGATAAATGATCGACCATGAACACGTGTCGGGTATTTTTTTTTCCTTCTAACACTAAGTATGTATACAGAGATAGAGGGTGATAGAAAGAGAAAATGAAGGAGAGGGAAAGAGCCTGTATAATGAGGCAACATCGTTCATTTGAACATTTATGGCCGCAGCAGCAAACTTTTGTGTCCGTTATCGAATGAATATCTACCCTGGAAATCACCAGATCTCTCTATCATCGGTGTCGCGGGGCCAAAATGCCATCTTATATTTTGCTGGCCATAGTCGTGCATATGATATTGAAGCATTCATGTTGTTAATCATAATGTCCATTGGTTTTCTGGCATTTTTGCAACATAACTAACCCGCTGCCATTTCACTTTTTTAATGAGTTCTATGATATCCCAGGCTCCTGTTTTGTTTTGTTTTTCTCAAATGCACTATGATGTGTTTTGATCCCTCGTTGTGATATTGAGTATGATTCATTTTTGTGCATGTTGCATGGTTCTCAATTTGAGGGTCAATCTTTCGGTTAGGTTCCATGTTTCATTTCCATAGGTGACTATCGGGAAATGGATTGGTTGTAGACCCTTCTTGTTCTACAAGGTTGAGCTTGTTCATCGAAAGTACGCCATCCTACAGTGATTCTTGATTTCTTCTCCTTCTGAGGGTTTCTCGGAAATTCGTTGTCATTGGTAGATGTAGTGGTCTACTTTTTTCAGGTCTGTATTTTAGATTTGGCTTCTTGTGTCTTCGTCCTCGACATGTTTGTTGTACATGATATTTATTTTACTGAAGATCATGTTAAGCCATTTTTTTTTTTTTTTTGGTTCTTTTTTGTTCAGTTAGTCTAGCATCACTTGAAGATCGTGATTATTTTTTTTCAAAAAGACGATGTCGTCAGCAAATCTAAGATTGCTTAGGTATTCATTGTCTATTCTGATTCATTTTATTTTCCAAGTCAAGGTTTTGGAAGATAATCTCGAGACAGGCTATGAAGAGTTTGGGTGAGCTGATATCACTTCATTTTACTCCCTTTTTGACCCAAGGTTTGTATGCCTTATGCAAGTTGCCTGTGTAATGTTTAATGTTTCCCCCAAAATACTACTATAAATAAAAGCCAAGATAGTTTCAAAGCAAAATGAAGTCTCGACACATGAAAAAATGACGCTGTTCAATATTTTACCTCTTAGTTTTACAATAAACTTATTTACTCAGTAGATATCTTTGTGTGTATGTTTTCATCTACTATCATCCTTGACGGGGTAGATATAGTCGGTTCATTTTTATTAAACCCACATCCAGTTAGTCTGGTCTTTTGAAGATTCGTTCTGCTTACAGCATCTTGTAATCTCAGAATCTTGTTTCATCTTGGTACTGTCAAGGCTCGACATTGCTAAATCTTTGTGATTTCACGAGAACCAGTGTATCCCAAAATATGTTCCTCGATCCTAATGCCTGAGCTGAGTGCTTTGTGGACTGATTGAACCCCAGCCTACTGAACAGGAGATCAATACCAAACCACAGCACCATGGTGATAGATGTAATTATCTATACTATATGTATATGTGTATTTATGAATGCTCGTTGGCATGTTTCTGCATTATGTATCCATGAGCGTTTTCTCGACTGTGGATATAGTGATCGTGAATAAGTCTGTATTTTCCAATTTATATTTTCCTCCTGCCTTTTTTTTCACAAACATTCCTCTTGACCCTAACTCTGTGCTTTTCAAATATTAAGATCACTACATCTATGACGGTTCCCCAGCCAAGTCTTATATTATCAAAGCCAGTCATGCACTAACTTTGCTGGGACATTTGCATTGCACTCATTCTTTCAAATTGTTCTTTCTTCTTTTTCTTTTTTTTTTACCGAAGCCCAAAGAACCTTTCTCCTTTCTTTTCTGTCTTTTAGCGTTGGTGCTCAGCTGCTTCCATTTTTGAGTTCTGTATGTTCTTTGGCCATTCAGCAGAACGGTCAATGGTTAACGCAAAACGGGCAAAGGTCACACAATATTGTATGATGGCGCGTGATTGTGTGAAGGAAGGCAAATGGTGGTGGAAGCGGGGATGGGATGAGAAAGGAAATGAAAGGAGGGAAAGTGTTAGGGGAAAAAAGAGGGATAAACAAAATTATTGTCATGATGCCTGCTGATGCTGATGCTGATCCTGATGATGCTGCTGGTGATGATTGTGTGGGCAAGTGAAAAGGGGGAGGTAGCTTTCGATGAGAATAAGGAGGGGAAGGAAAATAGAGAAACAGAAAATAAAGCTGTAACTTGAATCGTGGGGTCTGAGTGGAGGGAAATGCAGCATGTTTTAAGGAGGAAAAAGAAGATGGTGTTAAACTCAACAGAATTAGTTGATTGTAAATAAGTTGAGAGACGGAGAGAGGGGTAGAGAGAAGGGGAGAGTCAAACAAAGATAGAGGAAGAGAGGGAAAGAGAAACATAAGGACAGAGAGATAGCATTGACAAGATGATGAAACCATGAGAAGAAGAGGGGATGTGAAACAGAAACATTTTTAAAAATCGAAGATGAAGGAAAATTGAAGAGAAGCAAAAATTATTTCAAAGATGATTTGGAACCAAATGGAAAACAGTGTCAAGCAATGGAATAATCACCTAGATAGATATATGGATAGATATGAACAGACTGGAATTGAGAGGTAGATGAATATGAATACACTGAGATAGATAGATAGATAGATAGATAGATAGATAGATAGATAGATAGATGGATTGATAGATAGATAGATAGATAGATAGATAGATAGATAGATAGATAGATGGATTGATAGATAGATAGATAGATAGATAGATACATACATACATACATACATACATACATACATACATGGATGAAATTTCAGAGCAATTATCAGCTTGGAGACCTTGCAGAACTCAATCTTTCTAACGAACTATCCTATCACTTAATCAGACAAAGCAAAGCTTAACAAATATATAAATAAAACAATAAAGCCCGAAAACACGAATGAAAAAAGAATAGATGTTAAGAAAACAAAGTTACATAAGAAAAGAAATCATCGGATGAACTATCAAAAATGGAGGCGGGAAAAGAGCAGATCTGGAAACTAAAATGCGTTAAGGGAGAAAATAAGAAAGGAAAAAAGCAATGATATAAGAAAAATAAGGAGGATAAAGAGTACATAGTAAAGAATATGGGTGGAAATGAATAGGGAAATTATAAAAAGAAAGAAACTCACAAGAAAAAGAAAGAAATATCAGGGAAAGGAAAGAGGGTGACAGGGAAAAATGTGAAGGAAAAAGAATGATAAAATGATAAATTTGAAAATGTATTGATGAGATGGGATAACGGAGCTTCGAAGAGAGAGCGGAGATAGAAGAAAATAGAGGAAAGGAATAAATGAATGGAACTGGGGAAGTATTAAAGAATCGGGAAAAGGAGAGCGCCAAGACGAAAAGAAGAAAATATCATTATATCATGGAGTGAAAAGAAGAGATTCTAAAACAATTATAAAAAGGGAAATGGATAGAAGTCCTATACATGGGATGGACAAATGAATAAAATAAGAAAATAAGAAATAGAATAAGTTGGTGGCAACAATAATGGAGAGTACTGAAAGAATTCGATTTTTTACTTTTGCAAATTGATGTCAAACAAAATAGACAAAAATGATCAGTATGGAGCAAGCGTAAGAGGAACTGAAAAGTATGGAAAGAAAAAAAAAAGACGAGAAACAAAAACAAAAACATAGATGTACAGAAAGGAGGAGAAATAGATGGGGGTTAGAAGGGGGCAGGAGGAGAGTGGCTGGAGCAGAAACATGGAATAAAAAGAAATTAAAATGAATAAAACTCCTCGGTTTATGTAGCGGAAAAGGTTCGATGCACTGCATTTCCTTTACTGGCGCGCGATGCCCATATAAGGCAGAGAAGGCGTCATAATGGCCGAACCATCGATTTCCATTGAAACACGGGCCCGGCAAACGCCCGGGACCTACGTCGCCATGCTGCCTCTTTTTCCGGCCACGAACAACCCTGAAATCAGCGCAAG
The DNA here is from genome assembly GCA_963457665.1 of Thysanoteuthis rhombus. Taxonomy (NCBI): domain Eukaryota; kingdom Metazoa; phylum Mollusca; class Cephalopoda; order Oegopsida; family Thysanoteuthidae; genus Thysanoteuthis; species Thysanoteuthis major. The sequence goes on along the minus strand of OY735203.1, from coordinate 22,176,458 downwards.
CCGAGCCTACCCCTAACATGCCCGCTTCTTCATTCGTCATTTCTCCGCTTCTCGCCCTCACACCCACCAGCTGAATCGACCGCATGCATGTACATGTACACAATATTACACAACCGACCAACTTATTACCACACTGCATCGTGTTATACTGAAAAATACAATAGCCGTGTGCAATAAAACTCCAACTATCGCCTTGCAGTATAGCTCACTACCACCTGGCACGAAAAAGATGAACCATTACTCAATCATTGATTGAAACATGACGATATAAAATTATGCAATGGAAGATATCTTTATTTTATTCAATTTCGTTATTCATACCTCGTTGTTGAATCTATTACCCTCTATGGACTCACCTGAAGCATCACCAGCTCATCGCTATGGGATGTTCTATGATCGTGTTGCACTTTTATAAAATATGCTGCTTTCCTAAAGAAAACTGTTGTTTTTGCTCTATAGTTCAGAAAAAAAACATTAATTATAGATATCAATTATTGAATTTATACATCGGTCTAATGGAGTAATAATCTCTGTATACTACATTACATAATATGGTCACGAAACATAACTAAGCTGTTAATGTAAGTTACACCATAGCTTAAATAAATCTATCAAAAAACATCAAGTGTAGATCGCACATATCATATCAATAATGAGCCACGAGATTCACGTCTTACTGCCAGGTCCTTTTCTCAATGTTCAATAATGTAACTTAGTTTGGTGCAGGGCTACATATGTGGGATATCTACTGGATTTCAAACTTACTACACTAGCTAATTTGTCGTTGGTTGGAACCAGCAAACTATTTTCCTGGAACATGGGGATGTTGACATAGCACTATGAAATATTTTGAACTTCAAGTCTACACAATATGATATTCGTTTTTTGTCTACAACGTTTGATCCTGGTTCGATAACTACTGGTATCAAACAAATAGAACATTGCCCGGCTCTTTTAATACCTTAAACTATTAAACACTGGTAGATCTTGATTCTGGAGTTCAACAATATTACCACGTTCGAAATCGGACAACCATGGTCTTTTTCCTAAACTGCGTAAACAGGACACTTTTAAACTATAACGATTACCTTTTAAGTAACATCAATTGTAAATAAGCTTGAAGTTGAGGCACAGTTAAATTTCGTACAGTGTGTGCGTGTGTGTGTGTGCATGCATAAATATTGTTTTGGGTTTAGAATGAACCGAATCCTTCCTCATTTTAGGGGGGAAGGGAATCAAAGAACTGAACAAAGAGAAAAAATGGAGGAACAGTTAACTTATTACTGTCTATCAAATACCCCCCTCAAGAAAAATGCTCTTTTCTGACATATTCAAAAATCGAGCATTTCGTGAACTTTGACACAAATATTAGAATATTTCTGCATGTATATAATTGAATTCGAAAATTCAAGGAAAAACTAACTTCCATGATATTTGTTTTATGCCTAACACCATAACAAATTAAATGCAGATATGGCCATCCATCATTTTGACATGCCTTTTTTTACGTGATATCTATTTTTATTGTGTACATTATTCAAGAAGTCCCCAGATATTTACTAAGATATCTTCCATATCACTTCAGAATATTTCTCATCATTTTCCCATATTTCCTTTTTATTGCCAAGTATTTATTGATTATATATCCATCTTTAATTTTACATAATGTTACGTACTGCTTTTTTTCTTAATTGAATTTTTGCCTCTGTAAGCTTTTAGTTTTTATCTTTTTTGAAAAAAATTTTTTTTCGTTTTGTTGATTTCATATTTTGACTGCCATTCATAACAGTTTTATCATTATTTTCTTTTACTTTCTCCATTGTTACCTTCTTTAAAGTACTCTCTGAATGTCTATTCCTCTGTCATTCGACAGGCCATTCCATCCTTAACCGATCACTGAGGCCCTGTAATAGAATGTTCACCTCCAGTTCGGTAGACTGGGATTCAGTTCACTGCTGAGGCATTCCAAAGACTTCAAATTGGTACCACTCCACTAAGCACTGAATAAAAGGACTAGGATTGGGTACCCTCTCTCTTAGTTTAAAGGGCCTCAACCGAATCAAATCGCTGTTGTTTGAATGGTCAGAGCTTTCTCTCAGATTCCTCTCAGTTCTTTAAACGTCTCTGATATTCACTTACTGACTGTTCCCAGGGCTTCGACCAATATTGGTACTAATGTCACTTTCATATTCTACGACTTCATGTACATTCTCAATTATAATTATTTGAGGAAACTCACTAGCAGTTGTCCAGTGGTTTTCACTGAGAATCAAGTGCCTGTACGCCTCTCAATACTCCAGAACACTTCATAGTATTCTAGCCAAGTTCAGTATTGCTGAGGTCGAGAAGGTATTTTTGCTTCCCTGGTTTCCTCATTTGCTCCGCATTTAAGGACCGTCTTCATGCTCCGATAGCTTTTGTATTGCTTCCGTCACCTTCATTTTCAAAAACTTCTCCAGTCCCGTCGCGAGTTGTAAATACTTATCTTATTGTCCCCCTTTTTCTTGTTACACTTAGTAGTCTGTTAGTAAGGAAGACATTTTATCCGTCCTCTCCCTTTGTTCCCACAAGATCTAGTTTTAGTCTAGATTGTGAGATGACGTGAGAATCTCGCTTTCCAAGAAAATATGTGTTTCATTCCGTAGGGCGGTGCATATAACTTTGGTTTCTAACGGCGTATCGTAGTCACTTGAAATCACTTTCACCACCTCGTCTTCTCTGTCTTTGATCTCGATTACTATGTGGTGGATTGACTCATTTTTGTCTCCACACAATCTACACTTTCGTTTTTTGTCTCTCTCGGCTTTTACATGGCCAATTCTTGAGGTGTTATTCAGGGCCACTATTTAAGAGCAATTGTTCCCCTCTTTAGGTTCCCTTTGTGTCGACAAGTCAATGTCTGCAAATCATTTTGTTTATCTTTCGACATGTCTATGTAGATATTTTACATAACACTTTTTGCTTCTGCTTATTTTTTCGGTTTATGGAGCTCTAGTTTCCGTGCTAGTATTACTACTGTAATTAATATCTGTCTTGTATAACCTTTTAGTCCCTTAACTGACGATTCAACACACTCTCCGAAGATGATAAGTACTCTCTTTTCTTCTTCTGTCCTGTTTAAAAAATAGTGTGGAGTATCCTACAAAGAAAACTGCCAATATATTTAAATCTTTTGATCGGGTTTCCGCTGCTATTTTACTTTTTACTGATTTTCCTGTTCTTCTCAGGTGTTTTTTGCCTACTTTCCCTCTCACTTCATTTTGTTTGGTTATGTCTGCTTCCAAGATGTTTTGATATTTAAAATTTTCTCCCTCAATATGCGCTCAAATGGTCTTCTTCTTCTTCTTCTTCTTCTTCTTCTTCTTCTTCTTCTTCTTCTTCTTCATCCAAATAGATACATTGAGAACGCGTTTCAAACAACACAGTTTTGCTCCGTCATTTTTTTTTTTTTTGGTTTCAAAATCGACACGATGAGGACAGTTCAATTTTTCCTTTTTCTAAGTCTTTGGAAAACGTTTTTCCTAACCTTTTTATGGTCGTATTGTTACATCTTCATTTATTTGTATGTTTGTTCCAGCGTTTCTAGCCATACTGTTTACAGACTTGTAGATTGGCATCAGTACGCCACTATTTTTTTCTTTTTTTAGAAAAAATGCCCCTCTGATTTTTTTGCTGGGTTAATTAATAACGTCATGAATCTTGAGAACTCACGTGTTTTTACTTTATTTTGAATATATTCCAACGGAGAACGCCAATGACTTCATAAGTACTTTTTTTGGATCATATTTATACTTCAATGGTAATTTTTTACTTGACTTCAAATTTGATCTCTTGGTTTTTCAATTATTGGCTGTGATGTAGAGTCATCGTTCGTTTGTAGGTCTGTCTATCCGTCTTTCTCTATCTATCTATCCATCTATCAATCTATTGTTATATCTAGACAGTGGTTCTAATCAGTTTTACCCCACGTCTAACCCTGGTAGCTCAAAAAATCTGGCATCTACTTAAAAGTAAAAAAGGAATTTGATCGTGAAATGTATTTCCGTATGCTTTTGCATATTTATAATTAAATCCGTATTGTAAAGCCAAATCTTGCTCTGTTGCTCATCGATTTAGACTCAATTATTATAAGTGCGTTAAGCTTCAATACGTATGGGATCTATGAGGAGAATAGTAATTAACATCACGATTTTATTAGAATTTAACAGTAGAGTATGAAAACAGATTAACCAGACAAGACATAACACGGCCCAGTTTTAAGCAACGTAAGGCTCTTCTCGCTTCACACCTAAATTCGATATCCTACCACCGATAGACCCCCACCTTGTGAGGTGTGCTCCTACGTTCAGAATAACTGACTTGGATGAATACTCTTCCCTTCGTGCCTTTGTTTCTATCCTCCCCCCTTGCATGAAACTACTGTTTCAATTATTGAGATTAATAAGCCTTTCTAATCTAGCATATCCTTTACTTGAGAGTAATTATATTTGTGCAATGGACTCTTCCGCTATTCTTTTACACAAATCCCTCTTCTTTCATTTGTACTCTTTTGTTCACCCTCACTATCACTCTCTATTTCAATACCCACTTCTTCTTCCATATTCCCTTATTCCCTTAGCATTTTTCAATAGTGAATTCTTGGAAGATATTACCACTGCCTCTGATATATCAGCCCCTCCGAAACTACAATATTTCCTTGAACTAGCACTGCTGTATCTATTGCCTGCCAACCCGTTCGTAGACCTTCTGGGAAAAGTTCGTCTCTACTGAACACCAGCAAGTACTAAAGTCAGAGTAGAAGTACGAGTTACAAGAATCAAAGTCGGTCGCCATATTCGTTAATCAATCAGGACCATGCACATGCGCAATGGGTCTTGGTTGATACAGGGAGGAGAGCAAGATAAAGAATGCTCGGTTAGAAGGAGAGTTGTTTGATACGAACAAGTCGGCAAGTTGTGTTGAAAAGATGAAATTAGTGATAACGCTATCTATCTTTTAATTCTTTCCGTCTCTATCTATTTATCTCTCAATCTATCCATCTTTATTTCTCTCTGTATATCTGTATATCTATCTACCCATCTCTCTTTCTCTCTGTATCTCTATCTATCTATCTATCTATCTATCTATCTATCTATATATATATATATATATATATATATATATATATATATATATATACATATCACAATACATACATTGCTATATAATCTATCATATCATTAATGATTTTTATGTAAAGCGTAACCATAACTGCTGCAGATTTTTGGATGGCTCTGCCAACATTTTGTGCTTTGTATTTTATTGTAAATTGAATGATAATCTCTTTGTCGACGTTTGTTTGAATAATTAACTTGAGTAACGGATTTTAGATTGAAAATAATCGTGGAATTTTTTGAGTAATCATGGTTAATCTTAATATTTCAGAAACTTGTATCTAATCAATCTGCTTTTTTTTATAGAATATATGAAAATTACCTCTCCCAGGAAAGATGTCGCTTACATGTATATATGTATACCTATATACACACACGTACACAGGTATGGCTGTTTTCTGACCAATGATAGTGCTCAAACAACCTGGTTGCAGTATAAATACCAAATTTCGAACACAGAATATCTATTCCATATCAGTAATGATTATCATAACGTAGGGACATGTTGCCAAAACTGAGAAGGGGACCCCAATTCGTGGATAGAAAAACAAACTGAAAAAAATGGTATCGTTCATCATATATATTAGCTGAATCATCCGTCCTTAAGAAGAGTATCCATCTTAGCAATTAGCAGTAACTTACCATGTGTCAGTGGCATATCTAACTCCATTGCAAATAACAGGGGTTCGAGGTCATGGCAAACCAGGATTCCTAATGTTTCTTTGCAAGTGAGAGAATTTCTTTCAAACTTCTCAAGATTGGTGTACACCTACCCAGCCCTAATCACCAACTTGAATATATTAGTTTGGTTTGTTTTAATTATCAGGTTTTTTTTTCTTCAATCCTGATTTAATTCACTGGAGATATTATGAAATACTAACATAATTGTATAATGATTATGTAAACTTTTTTTACCAAGCGGATATACCAGAATTTAACCCAACCTGGAGAAAATGTGAGTTTTATTTTCTTTTTGTTACTTTTAATAATGTCTATAATGATGAGCAGCCCATCACTGTGTCGATGATATATCTTTTCTTTTTTTTTTCAAGTTTCATCATCTCACCAAATTCACCGAATTCATATTTGTCTCTCTCAGGATAATTCAAGTATATTTTTTTAGTCAAAACTAAGACTCTGGCGCAAGTTAGAAAAAATTGTTTACTATTACTTCAATTCCCCAAATATCCGTCCCACAGTTTTAGCAAAAGAATAGCTACAATACTGGCCGTCAACATTTCTTGGGTTTCTAATGGGACCCTGGAAGATGCATTTTGTCTATCAGTCCGTGTAAATTCAAAACCTGGAGTCTGCATTTGCGCTCAACCCAGTAAAGATGATCTGATGTCCATGTATGTATCCATCAAAATAATATCAAAAGCTTGATTCCGTTCATGTGTGTATAATCATTGAGAAACCAAAGTTATTCATTTTAGTCAGTGTAGCAGAATCAAGGTGGACCCGAGAAAGAAGTTTTGATACCTCATTAGGTCCAAAAACTCTATTCAGGCCTTCCAAAGGAGCTGGAAACTTCGCTTGTACAAAGGATTTTCAGCTACTACTACTACTACTACTACTACTACTTCTACTACTACTACTACTACTACTACTACTACTACTACCACTACTACTAACTGTTTAGTAAATGGTATCCATTAAAAGGAAAATAATCTATAATGACATTATATAATCAATTGTCAAACTTTTCCATCTAATCTAAAATTTAATGGATAGTAAAAATGTAAACATCACCGTAAATGAAAGTTCAAATAATTGTAATTGTAACGTGTACAACTGGCCATGAAGCTTTTTTGTGTGACTCTGCCTGTTACTTATTTGTAATTTACATTTCGAATATCTGTTTGTGACATTTTGCAATCATTTCACCTCTATTGTTGGGGTTTTCTAATTTCAAATATTATTGTTGTTATTTTTTCCGCCGTTCAAATTGAACATTTATCTTTTAAAATGTTGGAAGGTTTTTTACGTGTTAAAATTGAACACATTATTACAGGATTTTATCCCTCAATTTTTTGATTAAAAGAATGTTTTGATAAGTTTGTTATTTTTATAACTTTGATTAAAAAATGAAATATTGTCCTTATGACACCTGCTTCAACTCTGATTCCTTTTTTTTAATCGAGTCTGTCAGTAGTAAGGACTTCTATTGTGTGCAGAACATTATCCATCAAATATGTATTCCGTAATAGGCATTCATTGAGATTTCAGCAAAATCAATAATCATTATCTTGTTTTCTTGCTGTTTGGAGGAGAGATTTGTTCTTATTTTTATTCAAAATATTGATATAGTCAAATATTTGTCACCGTACAATGAATTATTTTAAAAATACATTAGTAACTTTGGGATATATATCTAAATGTTAGATAATCCCTGAGAAGATATTCTCAGATATATATGGATTAGATGGTTTATCTACCAAAGGACCTATTAAAATCGTTTCAGTGGAAGAGTCCAATCACAGGGTAGAACAAAATGCATTAGCTTATTTGTTATCTTCCTTCGCAATGGACAGAGAAACTGGGGAAAAACAGAAGGCACTCAGAGAGTGTATACCTCTCCCAAGACGGCTTCATCCTAAAATTTAATTAAATCACGTCTTCTGTAACCTGCTATCAACTTTACAAAAAATGTCATTGAAATTCATTGGAAAATTTTGAGATATCGTGTGGACAGACATGAGCGCATATATGAATGTATGGAGAAAAAAAACCCAGAAAAATACCTCTTCCTCAAAATAATTGCTGGATCCACCCGAAATTTGACCACATCTCCCTCAACCTATTTCCCAACCCTATCACGAAATCCCCTACTCCAGAGAGATCGAGCAGACAGACAGGAAGACTTACAACTGCAACCAAATACATATACCTCTGTAATTTCATCAACGGCAATTTCAAATCGATTCCTCTTCATAAGTTTCACAATACCTTTCTTTCTTCGCAGTTGTTTCACAGTTTAAGTTATCTTCTCTTCTCCTTCCCTCTGTGTATTGTCAAATTCTTAGAATTCGTTTCAAGGGGTGAGATTTTTTCCTTTTTTAGGGGTGAGTGGGAGGAGACTTTCTCTCCTTCTGGGGATCAAAGTTGTGCAGGATTTTTACTCTAATCTTTAGGGGTCAAATAGAGGGGATTTTTTTCCACTCTGAGGGTCAAAATCAAGGTTAAATATTTTGTTCTCCTTTTAAGGTCAGAATTGAGGGGGATTTTTTTTCACTTTTATGGATCTAAATGGGGGGGAATTTTTCCATTCTACTTCAAGGGTCAGAATAGCGAGGAAGTTTTTTTTATTTTTAGAAATAATAGGAGGGAGTATTTTTTGCACTCTTGGGGGTAAAAAAAAGGAGATTTTTTCACTTTAAGAGGTGAAAATGGAAGAAAATGTCACCCTTTTTTTGCCTGAATTAAGAGGAAAATATTCCTTTCCAATTTTGACCCCGTAAGTATGCGTATGTGTATGTGAGTGTAATTGGGATTCATTATCGAATTTCAATCCCAATGTAGGGAGAAAATGCTTTTCAATTTTGACTTTGTAGGTAGAAGAATCTGCACATTATTCCTATTCTCGTGCACCTCCCTTTCGGGGGTAGAAATGGAGTAGGGAAGCCGGTACAATCCAAGAAGGAGAGACGAATTAGACAATTTCAGAGGGTATTGACTTCGCAGTGCCCTCAATAAAAAGGAGCCGTGAATCTTGGATAATGTCTATGTCCAACGACGAACCTCAAGACTGAAGATGATGATGATGATGATGACTCAAAGGAAGACCTTTGAAACATTCCTTAACTGCTCGTAGGTAGAACTTCATTTTTAGTCTGTAAAATGGAGATAACCCTTCTAGTCTGACTTTCAGGATTATTCCCCGTGTAATTTGTGGAAATACACTTTTTCAGTTACAACAGAAAAAGCATATCTATTTTCCATACAGGATTTTAACGTTTCATACGCTTTTCTCTAGGTTTAAAACAGAGCTCGAATAAAAACAGTCGGAGAATTTTATTTAATCAAATGAATAACCAAATTTGAATTGAGTTCTTCGATTTTTGTTCCATGGAGAAGATAATTATGTAAGCCGTGTTTCATTTTAAGGCTGACTAGAGTTACTTCCATTACGTATGTAATCTAGGAATTTATCTAGATGTCCTTTCTCTTCGCATTTATTTCCGTTGTTCCCTAGCGCAGTTCCCTGGATGTTTTCAATTTTCCTCCAATCGACACAATGACAGATCTTAGAAACATTCCTGGACTGTTTTCAACCCTTCCATCCATTCATTCCTTTTCCATCTCAGCCTTTCATTCTTCTCAACTTTTTTTTTGACGACTCGCCACCCCATTTGCCCGACCCTCCTTCTCCGTTCTCTTTCTGTTCGTTTCTGTTGCTTCATTTCCGCCTCAACCACTGCAGTCGGTGCCAACATTGAAAGATTCCATAGAACGCCGAACCAAAAAGCAAACATAAAATCCCTAACCATAACCCAACTGCAGGAACAAACATGTTCTCTTCCTCTTCCCAGATTTAATCGACTTCCTGTTCTCTCTGTCCTCCTTGCCGACACTACATTAAGCCAGACTCTGCAACGCATCCTCCCAAAATCAAACCATAACAACAAAGCAGGATGTGGTACTAATAACATTGACAATAATGATTGTAGTCATATTGGTGATGGAAACAAAAATAAAAGAAAGCCAAACATGAAGCAAAAAAAAAACAATGAAACAATTCTTGAACTTAAACAATAGAGGAAACCGGAATAATATTACGGATAAAAAATTATCCAGTAATATTACCAAAAACTATGCAGGGATATCACAAATAGAAATTATGCGACAATATCGCGGAGAAATAATATTACAAATAGAATAATCGAGTATTATCATGAGTAAAAATGTTACTATAAGATTACAAATAAAATCATTGAATGATATTACGAATAAAAATATGCAGTAACAACAACAGCAACAATGAAAATATATAATGATGATAGGTTCCAGTGTTTTTTGATGAATTACCTGCAGCCGACATTTAGAAAAAAATGTGCCAAGTACAGCTAAGCTTAGCATAGTCAAATACAATTGCACAATTATTGATTACTCAGAAATAAGGAACGCGAAATCAATGGCTTGCGAGGCCAATTGACTGGAAATTGCTCTAGTGCAGACATCAGGTAAAGTTACTCTATCAAGGGTGATAATGTTGATAATATAGACAGTTTTTATACCTACCACCAGACCTGGAGAGGTACGTTTTTTTCTAACAGTACCGGAGGTCAGTGTTCAAGTCAAAGGCTGATTTTCAAGGTGAGCAGCCATTGCCACTTCGGATGTTGGCATAACCAAATCTCCGTTGCTTTGTTCTCAACTTAACTACGCTTGGTAATACTGATTGCTGTGTTAGTGGTGGTAATAAAGATGCTGTTTACAGCGATAACGAAGCTAGGAAATGAAAAACGACCGAAATAAGCATTTGCAACAACGGAAAAGAGAATTAATATGAACGACGGAAATGTAAGAAACAGTGTCGGGCATAAAACTTACATGTCGCTCACACGTCGAGACGACCATGAAAGTAATGAAAACCTCTAAGCGATAAATACAATCTCACATAGTTAGAAACCTTATTAATTGCAAAAAAAATTACCAATAATAGTTGTATCTGCATACCTTCGATGGGGAAAACAAGTATCCATGATTTGCAATAATACCCGGCACTGCCTCAAGGAAAATAACAGCAATATATAACAAAACTATTTGTTCTTGCTTTTGTCATCATCAGTCTTCTTCGTCTATCGTTGGAGATAGACGTTCCCCATAATACGCCGATTATCTGCATCGTGGGCGTCGCAAAACAAGTACTCTCTGAATTCGTCTAGTCCCTCACACCATATTTTTCCTACCGGGCATAGTTTTTGCTTATGGTCCCTGGTGATCAAAATTGTGAGTTGTGATGTCCATTGGTTTTCTGAAATTCTTAACAACGCTATTTGAGTTTTTTTAACAGATTATCACTCCTACTTACTCTTAACTATGCTGTCGTGTAATCTCTCCGTGTGATGTTCAGCATGGTTCCTGTCCAGCCCATGCTGCATGGTTCTTTGTTTGAGCGTCAATCATTCGGTTCTATGTTTCAAATCCATAGGTAACTGACAGGAATCCGTTGTTCTTTGAAGTTGATCCTGCAAGATTGGTTTTTTGCCTGATGGCTCCCTCTCTCAGGATTATTACGTTTTCGAAACTGACCGTTGTGTCTTCGATGTGTTTGTTGAACATGACATTTGTTTTGCCGATGTTCATGCAGAAACAGACTTTATTGCTTCAGTTTGTCTAGCTTTATTCGGGGATCATGAAGATTCTCAGCAACCAGTACAATGTCGTCAGCAAATCTGAATTTCTTCATGTCTTCAATGTTGACTCGGATTCCTTCATTTTCGGAGTCTGATACAGGAAAACTTTGACATGTAAGCAGTCTACGCTTTGTTGTATATAAACATCAATGGCTTTGGGGATTTCCACTGAAATGGGTGGCATTTTTATCTGATGTGTCCATATACAGAATGATTATGGTCAATGATGTAGTAGGATATTCTGAATCCAGCTTGTTCCCGTGGTTGCCAATCTTCTTGTGTTTTAGTGATTCGGTTGAAGTGAGTAGTTATTTCAGATTTGGATGCCCTTTTTGAAGTATACTTCGACACGTTCCACGATTCGGTCCCTGTCTCTATTCTCTAGGAGCATACGACTTATTGATCCTATACTGAGAGATTTTTGAATAGATTTGAAGTCCTTACATTCTTTTCGAGATTTGTTTCAATGACAGCTGTGTTGTATCTTACATCATCTGTTTGTTTTTTTGTTTTTTCTTGATAGTATCGTATACCTCGATTGCTCTGATCTTTTCTCTTGTTATTGTTGATGGCTTCAGATTTCTACTTTTTTATCCATGAGACACTTGGTTTCTTCTGGGAGTTTTTCACATGATTGTTTGTTTGCTCTTTAGCCTAAACATAATAGAGAGAGGTTGTTATCTTGCAGTTCAGCTCGTTGGTTTGGTGAAGAGCTCATATCTGTTTTTCACTCCGAGATTGAATAATCGAGTGAGCTCTTTGTGAACTTCAAGTGGTTGGAATTTCGTGCAGATCATATTTCCCGGTGAAAATTTGAATTTTAATCTTATCATTCTGTGGTTGTTTCCTACATTGACCTGGCTTAGGGCCTGAATATCCATCCTCTATTGAGTGTCTTTTTGATAGAGTGCGTATGATTTTCGACCCGCTCACTGTTGTGATAAACATTGTCTTCTTCGAGTGTTGAAGGCTCTGATAATAATGTTGATGAATATTCTGGTATATTGGAGTATGGAGTTCAAGTCGTCATAAAAGATGTCGTCGAACGACCCAAAATAAGAACTTGAATGAAGGGGCATGGACAAACCTATACCCCGCCTGAGTTTGTGAAAAAATAATCAGCAATACATTAAAGGCTTAAGCAAAATCGACGTATTGTAAATTGAAGCCCCTCCTACCAACTCCGAATTTTGTATTAAAGCAATAAAGATTAGCATATAAAACCAATTAAAAAAAGGCTTACAAAAATGAGCTGTCAGAATATAAAGTCTCATGAAAGTCATTTAAAAGAATAAATGTAGATAAAATGAGAGTTCTAATAGGGCATAACGGCATTTCCCACTAGTAACGCAAAGACAGGGTCCATTCCAGCGGTATAATACCTAAAATATTACAAATCATCCTGGATTTTCTTGCCTGCTTAAATCCTGCACATCTTGGGGGCCCCATTGAATGCCTAGCTCCGGGTGCAATACATCGGTTAGGAGGACAAACTTTCATAAATATAAGTATAGATGATTAATAAGACTCATGCTGTGCCTATTCCAAAGGTGCATGTTTAAAAAGGACGGACTTCATGGTGTATTGGGCAGCTTGCTGTAACTCTCATGTTAAATAAGTTTCTGTCAGTCGCGCGAGTCTACAGCTTCGAACTATTTCCGCTACTTCTCTTCAGTGTTGCCAATTTTTCCATCTATCTATGATTCTCAAGAACCAAAGCCTGAAAGAAACAAAGTTGATATATAAAAACTATGAAAATAGATCCGTAAGCTTCACGTTTTTATTCACTCTTATTTAAAGTCTCAAGAACCACTGATCGAAACTTCATCAGTACTGTAGCCATGTAATTGTTTCATCATCATCATCATCGTCATCATCATCATCATCATCAGCATCAGTCTTTCAACGTCTTTTGATAGACATAGACCTTTCCCGGGATTTGCCACCCTTCCCTATCATGGGCGTCGTGGAGCCAATACTTTCTGAATTCGTCTAGCTCGTCTTTCCATCTAATATTCTGTCGGCTTCGGTTCTGCAAGTGATCTCTGAAGATCCATGTCGTGAGTTGCGATTTCCATCGGTTGTCTGCCATTCATGCAACATGGCCAGCCCACTGCCAGTTGAACTTTTCAATGGATTGTATGATGTCCCTGACTCTCGTCTTTTCCCAGATGTACTGTGCCGTCTTGTGATCTGTCCATATGAGCCCCAGCATAATTTTTCATGTGCACGTTGCATAGTTCTCAATTTCTGGATCTGTCTCTTGGATAGGTTCCATGTTTCAGTTTCATAAGTGACTATTAGGAGGATGCATTGGTTATGCCAATTCTCTGTAACAGTTTGTTTGCCTAAGAAGAAAAGTAGAAAAAATGAGGCAAATCGAAGTGTAACTTTGGGCTGGATTTGAGTAAGGGATAAAATGGATCCACTCCAGAGCCAATATAATCAATCATTCAATCGTTGTCATCTGTGATATAATCTTTGTGTGCATTGGCATGTTCACATGAAGTGTCTTGTCGTTGTTGCGGTAAGTTGAGAGATTGCACATTCCTTTAATACACTATCACTATTCTCAGAATTATACCTGTTTAAGTCCTGCCAACGATCTACATTTTCTTCCGTCCCCTTGCAAAGTCTAGATCTGCTGGAACAGCGAAATCCACCCAAAAAATCTTCCTTCTCCTCGGTTACTATAACTCCAATGGTTTATCGAGGATAACAGGATCCGTCTGATTCGGTAAGTTCCAAAAAATCCAATAATGTTTATTACCTGGGAAAATTCATTCATCTTTGGTTTACATTGTCATTTCATAGTCGCTTTCTCGTCTCTAGTTGATCACCCTAAACACTGATTCAAAGTATTTTTTGGAATCTCTCTTGGCTAACTTGCATGGTTGGTTTATCATAGGATTGATATTCCTATAATTTCACTGTGTTTTATCTTTCTTGGCTTTTATATATTTATATTGTATGGTGCCGTTCAAGGTTGCCATCAACGATAATTCGCTTTAACAATTTAGATGCGACCATGTCTATATCATAATATGCACAACTCCCGTTCGTCTCTTACAATGGCCTCTTCTGTCCATTTCTGGCCTTTTATTTATCTGTTCTCCTCTTGGCTCCGCTGTAAGCTCTGTCCATTTAATAAGCTTTTTTTTCTTTTTTTTTTTCAAAGTATAATTCTTGCTTATAAAGTATTTAAGTCCTTTAATAGCCGGTTCGACATACTGATGATTCTTACTCATCCTTCTTTCTTTTCACTTATTGTCTGTTGACGTAATCTCCAGGGCACCATGCTTTGTGTATCGTCGTAAACTTTCTAATAATAGAGACGACAAATGAACTCTATCACAAAAAGGATATAAATAAATAAGCACTATAATTATTGGGTAGGAAACCATTTGCAAACAACAATGAAAAGCCAAGTAGATCTGAGAATGATAAGAGTAAAAAATGAACATAAAAAAAACAACAAAAAAACATGCAATCAACCAATTTATCGCTAGAGATATCTAAAGGACGAACAGAAAATTCAAAATTTACTGCTGTCGAAATTTTAAAGATAATTTTAGTATTAATAATAAGAATAATGATAACAATAATAATAAGAAGAAAGAATTGTACGGCGAGTTTAAAAGACAGATAAAAGATATAGCAGACGAGAAATCATGGACGTGGTTACGAAAGGGAAACCTTAAGAGAGAAACAGAATCGCTCATC
The DNA here is from genome assembly GCA_963457665.1 of Thysanoteuthis rhombus. Taxonomy (NCBI): domain Eukaryota; kingdom Metazoa; phylum Mollusca; class Cephalopoda; order Oegopsida; family Thysanoteuthidae; genus Thysanoteuthis; species Thysanoteuthis major. The sequence goes on along the minus strand of OY735203.1, from coordinate 22,161,223 downwards.
ATGGCAGCCCAAAACAAAAGCATAAGGACAAACTACATAAAAGCAAAAATCGACAGAACACAGACAAACAGCAAATGCCGCATGTGCGGTAAAAGAGATGAGACAGTAAACCACATAACTAGTGAATGTAGCCAACTCGCCCAGAAGGAGTATAAGCATAGACACGATAGAGTAGCAACGATGATACACTGGGAACTAAGTAAACAAATGGGATTCAACCATGGGGAAAAGTGGTATCAGCACAAGCCAGAGGCAGTTTTGGAGAATGACAACCACAAACTACTGTGGGACTTTGACATCCAAACTGACCACCTCATCCAGGCAAGAAGACCGGACTTAGTAATAGTAGACAAAAAAAGGAGGGCCTGCCAAATAGTAGACGTTGCTGTACCTGCAGACCATAGAGTAAAAAAGAAGGAGGGTGAAAAAAGGGAAAAATACCAGGACCTAGCAAGGGAGTTAAAGAAAATGTGGAACATGAAAACCAGGGTAGTACCGGTCATAGTGGGAGCACTAGGAACTGTCCTCAAAACGCTGAGGGAGAGACTGGAGGAGATCGGGATTAGGGGAAGGATAGAGACCGTACAGACCACAGCACTGCTGGGAACTGCACGGATACTGAGGAAGGTGCTAGAGATATAAGGACTGCAACGAATCGTAGCTCTGTCATGATATGCGAAAGAGAGAGGAGACGTTAGCTGAAGACCTGAGGAGACTTATTGTCACTCAGCCTTCAGCGATAACCACTGGGCAACCGGTGTGAAACTGTAAATCGCAGAATTACTGCGACCTATGAGTACTAGGAGAGGAGGGCTGGAGACTTGAGGAGACTTGCTGTCACTCAAACTCTAGCGGTTACCACCAGGCAACTGGTGTGAGATTCCAAATAACAATAATAATAATAATAATAATAATAATGATAATAATAATAATAATTATTATTATTATTATCATTATTATTATTAGTGGATGATATCAGAAATAGAAAATAAACAACACAAGACTGATATAAATACCTATAGGATCCTGGAATCTGACTGGATAAAACTGGAAGAAATGAAAGTTGGGGGGGGGGGAATGTATTCAAGTTCAAGCTAAATAGCTGGATTCTGATATCAAAAAAATGAACACATCAGCAGAATCGGTAGTGAGATACACTGGTCCATTTCTTGGATGGATAAAGGAGGAACTCCAATCGATTGACCAACGAATTAGGAACCTATGTCGATGTACAAAGTTCTGCATACCAGAGATGACACAGATAAACTGTAGTTGGAAAAGTATGTGCAAGCAATCGAAGATGATATCATGTAGAGTGCTCCAAACACTACAACAAAAAACGTAAAAGGAAAAAAGTTCCTGCAAAGGAGATGGCAAGAAAACAAGTTCGGACTGAAAAAAGACACGCTGAACTAAAAAGCAGCAATTATGGGCTTTGCTACGCAAAGGAAACCTGAAAAGAGAAGCTCAATCTCCTATCATGGCAGCCCAAAACAAATACATCATGATAAACTCTACCATAGCAAAGATTGATAGAACCCAAACAAACAGCGAATGCCATCCATGTTGAGAAGGGTGAGGAGAGTGTGAACCAGTGAACGTGGTTAACTGACTATGAGTTCACATGAAGCCCAGGGTAGTATCAGTAATTGGGAACGAAAAAATGTGTAAAAGATGTTGAAAATGTGCAGAAGTCGTGCGAACAAGATTGGAGGAGCTGGAAATGAAAGTAAAGATCGGTAATATGCAGACCAGTCATACTTAGGTTGCACAAATATCGAGGAGAGTTCATCCAATGACAATGAAAATGATATGAGAAAAGTGAAACCTTCTCTGATGACCAAGAAGTAACAGGGTTGATTTGCAACCTTTAGCTCCACTGCAGACTGAGAGTGTGAAGAGCAGGGGATGGGGCTCAAAACTTGAGGAGACTTGCTGTGTCCAGTGGCGACCACCAGGCAACGGGTGTCGAATAGCAGATGATAAAAAAAATTAACGATAATGAACAGTGAGATGTTTTTGTTCTTGAAATACCTCAAGCACATATCTCTTCTGAAGCTATTGTCAGCGTGAAGCAATTCCCTGGAACTTCGAATTCCAAACTGATCATCTAATACCGGCAAAGAGATTGCGTTTGATAGAAATAAAGGAAGAGGAGATCTGCAAAATCATTAACATAGTTGTTTCAGTGAATCACAGGGTTAAAGCTAAATACTAGGGTGTTGGCCGGGAACAAAAAAAGATGTGATGATTAGAGCCGAGTCCATAATAATCAACGCAATTGGAACCGTGCCGAAAACACATGAATCGAAATTGTATGAAGTGAAAATTCATGGAACAATTGATAACGTCAAGACCATGGAGTTGCTGGGTCCGGTAAAGATATTATGTAAAATGTTATAGATTTTGGGAGACTTTTGTCACTCAATCTCTGGTGATAGCTTCTAGATATATGTTGTGAATATGCAAATGTACGAAAGAACTATAATTACAGCAAAGAAAATGCTAGGTTTATCTTCATTGTAATCACAACTACCTGGTAGAATTCTGCCCTTCCCTGCCTTCACGATAATATTAATAAATGGGAGGTCCTGCTCAGTCATCAGAACTATCTCAATGCAATATCTGCCCTTTCCTTTCATTAAACAAAAACCAATACCTATAATACTGTTACTACTAACACTACCAATGCTGATGATGACGATGACGATAAATATCAAAGGCAAAAAGGACGGCGTTGATGGCAGTGGATGCCAAGGAAAGCAATAACTGCAGCTATAGTGCACAGGATTACCCAGTACTTTTCATAAAGGCATGAAGGCCGGGAGATGCCAGTGTGGGTGAAACGAGAACGAGTAAATGAGAGAGTTGGCCGAGATGGAGTCTTGGTTTGGATGGTGTGAAGCATTGGGACTAGATTGAGGTTGGTTCGGCAGGGAGGGAGGGGAATCGAAATGGATGGCAAAAAGCAGCAGGGGTTGCTGGCGTCGAATGCTGTGAGAGGGTTGATTACATTGGGGTGGGGAGCTGGTGGGTACAGGAAAAGGTCGGGTGGTTTGAGAGAAAAGGAATAAGTGAAAAAGGACCGGGAAATATTGAAAAGGGAAAACGATTGTGCGCAAGTCATTTGGTTACATCAAAAATGGCGGCAACTTTGAAGTTGCTTTGGAACCGAGTCACTATTGAAAGGCACGCATGCGCAGCAATTCACCCTGTCCCTTTCTCTCTCTCTCTCTCTCTCTCTCTCTCTTCTCTCTCTCTCTCTCACTTGCTATCGCTTTTCCCCAACTCTTTCCTTCACTTTGATTATCTTTCCCTTTCTCTGCCCTTCTCACACGGACACGCTTCCCCGTTCTCTTGCTCCGTCATTCATTGATTATCAATTCTCTCTCTCTCTCTCTCTCTCTTTCTTTCTCTCTCTCTCTCTCTCTCTCTCTCTCTCTCTCTCTCTCTCTCTCTGAGCCTCTCTCACGGGGACACGCTTGTCTGCTTTCTTGTACAGTCGTTCGCTCTCCTTTTCTGTTCGACTAGTTCTGGCTTTCCCCCTCTTCCTTTCCCTTTCTTTAACGCTCTCTTCTTTCCCCCTCTCTCTCTCTCTTTTCTTACTCCCCTCACAGAAACACGCTTGCCTGCTCTCTCGTTCAGTCATTCATTGATAAGTGGGTTGAATGATCGATCGATTTATCAACATGCGCTGATATTCAGGCAAGCATAGTGAAGCTTCTATAGTATGTGTATGTATGTATCTTTATGTTTCTCATTCATACATAGGTTTGTCAGTATCATCCAAGTAGAAAGATGCATGAAAAAGTACAGACGTTCCTATATTTATTCGTATGTGCATGGATTATTTGGGATACGCGTATGAAAATGTATTACGTAATCATATATGTTTTAAAACATGTCAATTCATAATACGGAACACAGAATAAAACAACTATACATGCAGGACTCTATCTTTCTCACTCATATATATACACACACATATGTTCATATGCACACATTTATATATATATATATATATATATATATATATATATATATATATATATATATATATATACTCACATATATTTACTCACACACACACATATATTCATATATATATATATATATATACATAATATATATGCACATACATTTGTACATGAGCATATGTATATATATACGCATATATATATATAAACACACATATATACACACACACATACATATATACACACACACATACATATACACACAAATATATACGTATATATATACATACAAACACAAATACACACACACACAAACACACGACACACATATATATGTGTGTGTGTGTGTGCGAGTGCATGTATATAGGAAGAGATGGACAGGCTGACATAGATAAATATATACATAGATATTTACGTACATACATGCATACCCATTCATTTTATTCTGTTTTGTCTTGTTCTATATTCATGAAAATGTGTGTGTGTATGCTCGTGCACACGTGCGCACGCGCACGCGCGTGTGTGTGTATGTGTGTGTGTGTGTTTTATTATTCATTCCCAAAATTCGGTAAATATAAAGAGCTGTATTTATTTAGTTGCAGGCAATTATCTATCTGTGCACCGAGGTTTTGAATGAATGGTTAATTATACGCTTGCGTTGGCGAATTCAACACCCAAAAAGATAAAACCGATCTATGAACCTAGCAATCATGCCATCTGTCTCTGTATATTTTCTGTTTTCACTATCTATGTATCGATCTATCGAATTATGTAATGAACAGTTTGAATTTTCAATGCCTTGTCCGTAACACTGGTCTCTTCTGTGTTAAGGAAATATGTTTGCTCGTAAGAATATATCCTTCTCAGCCCGTGAAACAATGAACTCTTCCACTGGAAGGAGTGTTTTTAGTTTGTTTTCAAAAAAATCATTGGATTCATGTACAAGTGGTTTTTGTACGGAAAGTTTTTACTCTACCATTTTTTCGCTTGTTCGTAAGAGAAATGCAAGAAACAAGCGTTACATTCAAACTTAATTCGACGGCGAGTCATTATAGAGGCCGCACACACGACCTTCTCTTTTTCGACACCCAAGTCTCTCGTACCATAAAATACCCCCAATAACTCGGATGGACGAACCATCCCAACCATCTTGGATATTTGAGGACAGTGTATAAATTATTGGTGATTGCTTCGTTGTTTTACTCGATTTTGGCATAGAAAAGACTTTTATCGAAATTCACCACCTCTTGATAATGGAGAAGGACCCAGGTTGCTAATTAAAATCTTCTTTGCTTTAATCTATTTGTTTTGCGTCGTCGTTTTTTTTCCCCGAATTGGTGAATCCGATATTAACAATAGTAAAATTTTTGTTTTATCACGTTTTATAGTCTCGGGTTCTTAAATGAGATTTTAATTCGTTTTTATTCCCTGATATTTAATATCATTTCCACAATCGACAGATTCAAAGTCCAGAGTTACCAACTGAGATTTCGAATGTGAAAGCCACTCCAAGAGTCGAAAAATTGGAAGCTCAGCATTACCAACTGCGATATTTTTTTTCTATTTAAAAAATTTTTTTTTTGAATTGGAAAGTTACTTCCATAATTGAAAAAAAAATTAAATCTTCATGGTCACCAAGTGACATGTTCTGTTTTGTTTTTTTTTCTATTTTCCAATACCTAACGTCATTTTCACAAGAGAAAATTGAAAGTTAAATGTTGCAAACTAGTTTTTTTTTTCAACCTTTCCGAATCTGAGAGTCCCGTCCAAATTGGCGACCCATGAAGAGTGAGAAGTCCTCATATAAATGTCTATCTCCCCTTTTATTCGTAATCCTCTTTGTTTTCTAACCTCTATCCACGTTTTACCAGGATATCCAGGCATAAAGATCAAATGTATCATAATAAGAAGTCATACAGAACGTTAATGGCGAATGTTGTCTAGTACTGTTTTTAAAAAATGATTCTTAATACATGTTTTATAATTGATAGCAAATACTCACTTTATTAAGTAATTGACTTGAAAATTGGCCCTTACTCCGTGCCAAGCAGTATTCAAAATCGTTTGGGGGTAATTCGGACATTTTACTGATAGAAAAGAGGTAACGTATTATTTGATCATCCATTCATTTCATATTAATAACATTTTTGATTACTGTCTAACAGCGATTTGGTGATCATCGCTCTGCACTACTCAGTTTGTAATATTCTTGGGTTGATTGGAAACATCAATAACATACCTTAAAACTGGGATATAATGTCTGATGCACACCCTTTTGGAGTGTTATAGATCCAGCGGGCTGGACGATGACGGTGATTCATAATTTCCCTTTGAATGCTATTTTTTTCACGTTTTATTTATTTCATCTATTTGCATACAAAAAACGTAGAAGAAATATGGTCGGTTATTCATTAAAAGACTACGTTGCATATATTATTTATTGAGACGAATCATTGTCCTGGTTGATTTGTTTAACATTACATTTATTAAATGTGTCCACACGCACCTCCATAAAAGGGTTCATAGGTTGGTCGGTCGGCCGGTCCCCAATATGTTAAAAATCGATTTTCAGTACCTGGTAAAAAGAATCTTCTCAGCCCTGCATCTCCGCCGTATTCTAACCGGAAAAATGAAACTAAATCAGCCTCTGTTGACATGTTTTAGAATCGGGCTCAATTCATAAAACAATTTCAATGCAGAATTCGACCTCTGAATTATAACCCCTTGAAAATCCATCATTTGGAGAATTTTGAAAAATCGGACAAAATCGATCTTTCTTCAGGAAGTTAGTTATTTTTTATCTGACCTTGTATTGAATGTGGCATAAGTACAAAAAAAAGATTACTTATTGTCATCCATGTCAATAACATTAATCTTGATATCCTCATCCTCAACTAAATTGATAATTAGCTTATCAATTATATCATCTGCATCGATGATCACCTTTCACTCTTTACAATATCTGCATCACCCAAAATGTGTTGTTTTTCTGTCTTGGTTTACAGCCGTTTTGAGGTCATATGGGATACGTATTCGGACATCTGGTGGCTAATTATTTCATATCAGTGAATCGTTCAAAAACCTCGATGAATAATTTTTATGTACATCGAGCGTTATAAAATGATAATTTCAAATAGAAAAATATTGATTTTGTGATCAACCACGGTCATAATTAAGATTTTTGCATGAAAAGAAAAGGAAGGAATATGCATTTTAAGCATGTTTTGCAGTCTCAACAACTGTACGAATAAGTGTCCTTGCAAATATGTGATTTTACGCACACAAGCACACACACACGAGCACACACACACAAGCACACACACATATATACATATATATATATACATATATACATATATACATATATATATGCTGAAATCTAGAATGAGTTTAAAACATTATCTTTTCAGTTTTGATGATTTTTTTATTGTTCCTGGCAATTAGAACAAATAAACTAAGGAAATTTTCATCAACCTATGTACGGAAAATTATTCCTCTTAAACGTTTGCCATTTCCAAATCCACAAATCCTTGTTTTCCCAATAACATCCTGCATAACACAAACAGAAGATGTCTGCTCCTCCACTTGCATATACGATTTTCAATTTTCTGGACTTGACGCAGTCTCTCTGTTCATGAGTGATCAATAACGGCGCCCAATTCAAAATGAATGAACAAACTACAAATGATGATCTAAGATGGCCATGCACCTTGGCTTATCAGGAATTTAAAGTAAAATTCTATCATTTTTGTTCATTGTTCAGTCGTGTACTTTTCCATCATGAATTCCAAAGGAGTTATCATATATATATATATATATATATATATATAAATAAATATATATATATATATATATATACATATATATATATATATATATATATATATATATATATATATATGCAGAAGAAAAACAAGAAAAAAATAAAGTCGACAAAGTTATGATAGTTTTAAATCCCTACGCAACATTTGCTCCATCCATTATATATGTTCAATTTTCTTTGAGTACTTGAGCATATCATTTTTTTCTTTCTTTCTTCCTTTTTTTCCCTGCTTCAGAATGTTTATTTCAAACAATAGAGTCGGTCTGTAAATTCAATGTAGCTTATAATCTTGTATTTTTACATACATACATATATGTACATATGTGTGTGAGTATGTCTTGAGAGAAAGATAGAGAGAAGGAGATGCACCAAAAGAGAGGGAGGTAAAAAGACAGAAAGAGAAAGAGACATTTAAATGCATCAATCTATACTAGTAGTAGGAGTAGTAGTAGTAGTAGTAGTAAATGAATATCAAACCATATGGTATGTAATACGAGTGGCCCATGATCAGTCAGCCTGAAATATCCCTTCAAGCGAAGCAACATTAGCTGAATTTTAAATATTTATTTTCCCTTCTCTCTCAGCTCAGCTACAGTATGAGGTGTTCTATTATTTATGTTGTGAAATTGTGTCTACAAAACTATCACCGAATTGTGGATATGTATCTATTTCGTTTGCTTCCCAAGTCTGATGTCGTCTATCTATCCGTTTATCAATTGCAGTCTGTTCACATCTAGAAATTTCGATTTGTTTGTATTCGTCAGACTTATTCTCTCTCTCCTTTTCTCTCCTTTCTTCCATATATATATATATATATATATATATACATACATACATATTCCATCAAATGAGTCTTCATATGCATCTAATCGTTCAAATTGAAATATATTCATGGAGAAAATTTCCGATTTAGATACTCATGGAGGTATTTTATTTAATAATAAGAGTCATGATAACAAAGGGAGTAGAAAAATAATACTTTTGACGATTCCATTTGAAATTAATAATGATTACTAACTTAAAAAATCTTACTCTAAGTTAAGCTATACGTCAACAGGTTGTAACTCTAACAACTAAAAACAAAATAGTAATAAAAGAAGACCTGTATTCAAAACCACACAAAACAACAAACATGAAGACACAAACAAACAATCTCATTTACTTACTCATCAAAGCAAAAATCCAAGGGAACCTTGCCAATGTTAATTCATCTCAAACTCAATTTTATTCATCGATATTCATCTCAATCCATTCAACCGTATATATCCACTGACTTATAATGATTAAGAAAGAATGGAAAATATACTAGCAAGACCGATTATTAAAAATCAACAACAATAATAAAATCAGCGCTGCTATGATAGGTGAGGACGATATGAAAGGGGGTCTGGGGACCCAAGGAGACTTACTGTCACTCAGCCTCCAGCGATAACAACCTGGCAACTGTTGTGAGACCGTAATCCATTGCATTTCTGTGGACTGAAGGTGTTCCGAGGAAGGCTGGAGACTTGAGGAGACTTTAGCAGTGACCACCAGGCAACTGGTGCAAAAATGCAAATAATGATTATTAATAGGACCTGTTGGAATACTTAGGGTGCTGACAACTAGATTATATTATAATTCTCTTATCTACCAATCCTAATCCCCGTTGTCCGTCCAGGATTTTTCTAAATAATTTACTAACAGCGATCATATGCAAAAATATACAGAGCGCTCAATTAACTAAATAATTCTCTTTTCGTACCCTATCTTGTACTCCCTATGATTAAACTACATAAACTTTTTGCTTTCTCTCCCTTCCTACCCTTTAAATTAATCACCTGACTTTACTCTAACCTTACTCTCTCTCCCATCCTTTCACTGTCCTCCCAACTCTTCCCATCTTCTATTTAAAACTACTCAAACTTCTATTCCACAGTTTTATCATTAACTTTTTCCCAATTACCCCAGTAACTTTTCTCCCTATAAATAAACCTCCATTATCTTCTCACCCATTTTTCTTTCTATTATCTGCGTATCTAAAATCTCTCCCCTTTTCTTCACCTCTTATTAAACTACCTAGCTCTTCTTCTTCCCCTCTCTTTCTACCCACTAAGTAAAGTTGTTAACCATCGTGTACCCCTTATTACCCAAATATCAAACTACTTAAATGAAGTTTATTGCCAAAAAATAGGGATTAATATTTTTTCATTTCATCATCATCATCATCATCATCATCATCATCATCATCATCATCATCATCATCATCATCATCATCAATCGTTTATCTACCGTCGTTGGACATGGATTCTCCCCAGGATTCACCAGACTTCTCTATCGTGGGCGTCGCTGAGCCAATTCTCTCTGAATAGGTCTAGTTTGTCACTCATATTCTACCAGCCTCTGTTTCGCAGGTGATATCTTGATATCCATGTTGTGAGTCGAGATTTCTGCCATTCTTGCAACATGAACAGTCCATTGTCACTTGAGTTTTCTGATGGGTTCTGTGATGCATCGGACTCCTTGATATATTTTGCAGTGATCTCTCAACAGGAGGTCGAGCATGATTCTTCAATGTTGCATGCTTCTCAGTTTGAGGATTAATATCATGGTTAGTTTCCCTGTTCAATCTCCATTCGTGACTATCGCGAAAATGCATTAGTTGTATGCTCTTCTTTTTAGGACGAATTGGACTTCCATGTTCTCATAGGTTGAGCTTGCTCTGCCGAAGGATTTCCATCATAGAATGATATGTAATAAAAAAATTAGTGATATATTTTCATGAATAAGATCTTGTTTTTATAAACCAAATATTTAAACAGAGTTTTTTTTTAGCGATTTGTCTTTTCGGATACGGAAAAAGGAATCTCACTCTGAACTTGTGGAGGGCATGTCTGAATATAACCACATGCCTTGTCTACACTGAACACGAGGAGGTTAGCCCAGTTAACACCTGACCGCTCTTAACACTGTGTAACAGGAATCAGTGGTAAGTGCAAATCAAGATGATTACTTAAACTTATACACTATACAATCTCCAATATTAACGCCAAGTATCCTATTAACTGGTAGTTCAGTGTTAAGAATCCAATTTATTTACTTATTAGATAAAGTTTTAGAAATCATCGGCAATTTTTTCACTATTCACCTTTATGTAAATTTTTTGTTGCTTTTCATTGCAACTAAACTCAATCCTTTTTTCCTTTGGCAGTGAATGAATGAGTTATCATCGCAAATCAGAATGAAGAATAAGTTCCGGGTGTGAATCGAACATTATGACAATCACGACATAATAAGAGAGGATGGCCCTGGTAACGTCTGACTGATTTTGTCAATGAGCTCACGGAATCCGTGGTGAACGCAATATCCTAATACCAATCTCTACTGCACCATGTTTGTTATAATCTGGTAATTCAGTATCAGTAATCAAATTCACTAATTTGGTTTTTCGGATGGAGAACTGTCAATTATTATTTTTTATTACTACATTCGTTCATCCTATTTTTGTTGCTTTCTATCGCAGATGAACTCAGACAAATTTCCCTTTGTCAGTCAGTAAAAAAAATAAAGAGAATAAGTTGGGATAATGAAAAAGTTCCGTTAGCAAATCAAACTCATGAATCGATAAATTTATTTACAGCTAGCAAAGCATCTGTTTGGACAGGAATTGAAATAGACGCATAGAAAAAAATGCATACATCATTTCAGATTGGCCAATTATACATGAATGGCGCTAGAAGCATCAGGAAAAATTACAAGACATATTGACTGATATAAATAGGGAAAGTAAAAAGTAGGTTTGAAGATGAACAGTTCCTAGACAAAACTAATATCAAACGGTAGAGTCTCCGAAATGGAGATTAGAATCAGGGCGAGGCTCTACTAAAAATTGATGAATTGATTTACCTTGGTCAGGTATTACAAAAGAGAAAGACCAAAAATCGGCTGGAAATCATTTGATATTATTAGATTCATATTGAAAGACATCTTGCTAATTTGCGTAAAAATATGCATAATACCAGCTATAGCTTACAAATATGAAATAAAAAAATTAAAAAATCGATCTGAGAACCAACTCAGAATCGTACAAAGAACCATGGAAAGAATGACATTAAGCATAACTCTAAGAAATATGGGAAAATCAGCATGTACCAGGAGAACTACGGTGAAGTATATCATACAAATAATTAGGCAGCAACGATGGAGATGGGCTGGACACTCAGCTATGAGTGATGACGACATATGTGGCACAAGAATTACTGATTGGTTCCAATGGAACAGTGAACACAGTAGGAAAAAAAACAAACATGAAAATGGGTTGAGGATAGATTTTGTGGTAAGACATGACAAAATCTCGATACGGTTATCATAGAAGGAGATGGTAAAGGCCTTCTCCCAGCAATGAACTTACGGTGGCTGATGATGATGATGATGATGATGATGATGATGATGATGATGATGATATTAATGGAAAGAAAGGCATGTTACATGCTTTCCATTGACAGCAATGAATAACTACTTTTGCGGTGGATTTTGTAATTTAATCAAGAGACATGAAAGAAAAAATGAAAAAATACAATCATTGTAACGTTTAGAATGGAAAGTCAATGTTTTGTTTCGTTTACGTTAGAAAAACAGATTCTACATTTCGCTTACTCGCTCCCACACTAGAGCAAGATGTGACGCAAGAACAAAACAAAAAAAAGGTTGTCCGTTGAAAGCAATATATGATATGAATTATCTGTAAAATATATTGCCAATGATAAAGTAACAAAATATCATTACAATACACTCATGAAATACAAGTATAAGAGAGAGAAAGAAAAAAAATATATTGACAGAAGGAAAACCTATAAAAAATGAAATCATATATATGTATATTTGCTTGTATGCACGTGTGTAAGAAATGTATATATTTGGTCCGATATAGATATATATGTGAATTATAAACTGCATCATAATATAGAGAAAATTATTACAAATGATCTCCTGTCGTACATATTTATTGTATCATTCAATTTAGACAACATAGATAGAATAAACAATCAAAAAAATTCGGGCTGCTGCTAGAATCGAACCTCCCACCGACAGGGTAGCTGCTTCAACTTACAATCGTGCTCTACAACCTGTTGGCATATAACTGCTTTCAACCTAAATTCCCACTTCGTTCATAATCGTTTTTTTTTTTTCGTCTCTTCCACCACGACAGTATGTATTAAAGAATTCAAAATATTTTTTCTGTCAGAAAGAATAATAATTTGTGTTATATAA